>JAVJAP010000288.1:0-569817 GCA_034770075.1 Aralia elata
TCACTGTGAAAACAGTGTAGACGAGACGGAAACTAGTTTGTTGGTTGTTTGTGGGAAACCACTCAGCATACTATATTGAACACTGTTAAAGACTCAATGTGTGCTAACTTTAGAATTGAACGCGTATGGTATTAATGTGTTATCTAATATTTGATTATGTGGTTGAATGTTAGATAATTTACTTATAAATAAGTGATATTATAAAGTATAATATGATTTGCTGATTGAGAGATCGATCTTATAAATGATAGGTCTTTCAAAAGAAGTCATATTAAATTGCGTAGCAGTAGTCAACGACCAAGGCAAGTGTCCTATCCTTTTCATTTACATTATGAGATGGATTCCGTTTATGCAAGCTTTTAACTCAATCTATTATTGAGCAACTATTCTATCCTTTTCATTTACATTATGATCTGGATTCGTATGTGGTGCAAGTATCTTAACTCAATCGTTATTGTGCAAGTATCCGAACCTACACATTTATTTTATGCAATAGGTGTATGTATGCAAGTATCTTACCTTTTCATTTACTTTATGAATTGGATCTGTGTAAGCAAGTTCCTTAACTCAATCTTTTATTGTGCAAGTTTCTAACTTACACAACTTCTTTTATTGTGCAAGTATCTAAATCCTTACGCACTACTTTTATTTTGTGCAAATAGGTATATGTTATGCTAGTTCCTAACTCAACATGGGTTATCAATTTCAAAGCATGCTCGTGAATAATTATTGTTAATTATTCATATCCATAATGATCTTTGTTACTCGACTATTATGCAAATATCGTAACCCTTGCATTTACATTATTGGCAATGGATCCATGTTATGCAAGTATTCTTAAAACTTTATTCAAGCTATCTATTGATTTTAAATATCTCGAATATTGTCTCATGTGATGGGCATTTATAATCAAAATTATTTTGTTCTTTGTGCAAGTGTCCTCACTTGTACAAAATTGTTAAGATTATTATAAAATCGAAATTTCTTCGATTCGTTTCATTGTCAAAAGAATCTTATTACTGAATAGCTATGACTCATATAGAAAATTTGTATTCTAAGTAGTTATGCAAGTGACCCCACCCTTGTATGAACTATTGCACATTATCAATTTCACCTTGAATTCGAAATTCGTTGATAAGTTCTGATACATACTATTAAATTTCAGTATGTATACCTAGTTTAAAGATTGTGTAAGCTATTTGTCCTAGCTTAGACACGATTTGAAAAGTATATTGTCGAATGTTTATGGTTATGATAAAGTCGTCCCAACTTAATTGTTTTAGTTAGGACTCCCAGACTGAGTATGAACAACCCTAAATGGGAAATTTTATGCGCTAAAAGCGGTGATGAAAATTTTATGCGCCAATGGCGGTGATGTATTATATAGTGTTGATCAATACAGGGCACAACGGGACTGATCATCCTCCAGTGTCCAGTAAGACCAGAACGGTTTAACAAGATGAATTTCTGTTTAAACCTTTTCAAAAATGAACAATAACGGTTCATGGTCTTTTGACCACTCAGTATTCAAAAAGTCGCTCAGTATTTTCAAAAATCTTAAAATAATTGATATTTTTGTTTAAGAATGGTTTCAAATGATACTTCAACCACTAATGATTCGTGGTAGAAGTAGTCCCTCAAAGAAAACATTTACTACTTCAGCGCATTATTATCATTGTAATTACTTGCTGAGCAAAATTGAATGCTCATTCCTTGCACTTTGACTTAAATGTTTTCACAGCTAAGTGTGATCGACCAGCAAGGCTCTGGCAAAGACAAGGGCAAAGGAAAGCTCAAGGATTAGGTTTTAAGGTGTTATCTGTAATGATTAGTCTTTCGTATTGTGATCATATATATTATGTAACATGTAAGGAATGTAATTAAAGGTTGCCATACCTGGGGAATAGACAACTCTGATATAAATATTAAGTTTGTAATATATTAAACAGCTCAAATAAATGGTATCGTGATGCACCAAGTACGGGTTTTAAGTACCCGGATTTGGGGGCGCCACACTGAGGATGCTAATTACCCTATAGACGGACAGCTGATAGATCCAGAACCCGAGGAGGTAATCGGAGTAGGGAAGATGATGCGTGTCGACAGACACGAAGAGATAATGACTGGGTTAATTCAGTAGTCAACGGAGGAGATAGAGGTTGCTAACGCTTTGACAGGCATAGCTACAGGTTTACTGGAAAGTGAGAGAGATACGACTCGTCGTCTGAGGACACTTCTTCAGAACACCCAGAAGGAGAAGCAGGATGCACAAATGCAGGTGTACATGGCTGATAGGAAGTGTAGGACTGCATTTGAGGGCCTAGAACGAAGGATGTTTAGGTATCCTGTGGAGGAAGAGAAGGATGATTATATGATCGATAGGGCGGTGGTTGGTCATATGATACGAGATGCTTATAAGGGAGTACATGATTGATTAGATTAGTATAGTACTTAGTTTATGTTTCGTAGTCTGTAATATACAAATTTTGAGGTTGTAAAATAGAAAGTTCCTTGTACTAACTAGTGGTAGTATAAACCACTAGTCGAATATGTACTCGTTTTTGCATGTTATATACAAATTTCGTTTGTACAATCAAAGTGTTAGTTGTATGTGTAACATATCCTTGTATTTATACATGTTTTCTTTATTTTAGAGTCATGGCATCAAGAAGGAGAACCCAAACTAGAAACAAAACCACCGAACCAAACCCTACACAATAATTGGTAGATATACTCTTAGAAACTTTACAAAATCGTCCACCACATCAACCTCCTATAGTTAATCCACAGGGTACTATGTTCAAAGACTTTAAACTTGTAGGACCGCCTGAATTTAAGGGAGCCGTGGAACCTATTGAGGCACAAACTTGGGTTACCGAAATAGAGAAGGTCTTTGTGGTAACTAATGTCGGCGAAGATCAAAAGACGGTCTTTGCCACCTTTTTCCTCAAAGGTGAGGCGAACCATTGGTGGAAAAATACTAAAATTCGTGCGGGTGAAGGTATAATTCCTTGGACTAGATTTAAGGAGTTATTCTTCGAAAATTACTTTCCCCAGTCAATGCAGGATCGTATGGAAGTACGATTCCTAGAATTGAAACAAGGGGAGCTTACCGTATCCCAGTATACGGCTAAGTTCAATGAGTTAGCTAGGTTTTCCCCACACCAGGTTAGTACGGAGGTAAGGAAGACCAGGAGATACGAAGAGGGATTGAAACCCCAAATTCTTAGCAAGTTGTCAGTGTTCCAAGTGAGAACTTTTCCTAAAATTCTCGAGAAAGCTATCATAGCTGAAAATGAGAATGAAGCTTTAATAAAATTTCATAAGGAGAAAAGGAGTTTGAATGAAGGAGGAAAGTTTAAAGGAGAAGTTAGTACAGGGTGTACTAATAATAACAAGAGGAAGTGGGATGCCACTGTTCCTACAAACTTTGTGAGGAGAGGTAACAATTACAACAATAACAACAACAACAACAACAACAACAGAAACCAGAACAGTAATAATAAGGTGGTACGTTGTGTTATATGTGGAAAGAATCATGCAGGAGTATGTCGCCACAGAGTAATTACTTGTTACCATTGTGGACAAGAGGGACATCTTTCCCCTAACTGTCCCAAAAAGAGTAATGATAATACTCGCCAAGGTAACCCGAATGTTACGTGTTATACTTGTGGTGCAACTGGGCATGTGTCTAGGAGTTGCCCAAGAAATAGAAACCAACTTGGGGGAGGAAATCAAGTCCCAAACAATAACACCAAACCGACAGTAGCAGGAGCTGGAGGTCCAGGTCGTCCAACAGCAAGAACGTTTAATATGACGATGAGGGATGATGTTGCTGCACCGGACGTGGTAACAGGTATCCCCTATCGGCACGTTAAATGCATATTAAGTCCTAAGCGTTCAAAGATATTTGGAATATCGAATGTCGCCTTCTAGCATGGTAAAGCAATAGAGTATTGAATATTTAATATGAGTTTGTTGTGTCACCATAAGGCAAGTATTAAATATTTAAGATGTTGCATTATCACATTTGATGCTTATTAAGGAATTAAACATTACTGTTTTGTTGTGTCACCACAAGGACGGTATTTTTCTCTTCACATATATGGAAGTGCTAGGTTGGACTTAACTTGGATAATTTTGATTCGGATGTGTCACCACTTGATCAAAATAATCTAAGAGGCAAAATACAAGGAGTTACATAGTGATGTAATTGACAATAGTTGTCTACCTATTTATTTATATATCGTTTGTTGTGTCACCACAAGACTATATACATTTGAAATGGGATCCTTAGTCTCACTAGCAAATCTTTAATTAGAATTGCCGAACTATATAATGAGGGTAATATAGTTTGATGAAAAAGTGAAAGATACCAATTTAAATAAAGACCTAATTTATTTTGATGATTAATAAAATGAATGTATGTTAAAATGTTGTCTATTTCACATGCAGAATTTAAAAATGTCAAACTCACTATCACTGCGTATATTTGATGCTTACAAACTTGACGGAACCGGAATTACATGCGAACTGGTTAAGGAATCTGAGAATTGTTTCCTCAATGCTGAAAAGATTTCTTATGTCCTAAATTCTGCCTGTCCTTGCAAATATTACAGAAACAGCCTACTGAGGAAGAGATTGCTACTTTCAGAAAGTGGCAAGGAATGATGCCAATTTAGCTCCAATGCATCATGCTCGCAACCTATGATTAACGAAGCTTAAGCGTCGGTATGAAAATATGGAGTGCTTCTACTATATTGTTTTTTTTTTTTTTTTTTTTTTTTTTATTTTTTTTTACTGAACCTCAAAGAGTTGTATGGTGTGCAAAGTAGGACAGCTAGATATCAGATATCTAAGGAGCTCTTTCCGATCTCGTATGAGCGAGGGCACTGCTGTTGAGACTCATGCTGTCCTTAAGGATGATCAATCTGATTAAAAAAATCTTGGATAGCTAGGGTTCGTGATGGATGGGGAGTGTAAGTCAAGATTTGTTCTTGCAGTCACTCCCGGACACCTTCTCGCAATTTGTTGTGAATTTTCACATGCAATAAGTTACTTAACATGCTTTTAGGAATCTTGATGAGTGATAATGCAAATTGAGATCTAAATTCTAGATAGCTCACTAATCTAAAATCGTTCCTAATCGATGGAAATACTAAAAAGGGGATTAGTGAATCCGGATAGATTTAGTACATACGATTGCTTGCTCTTATGAAGAGGATGATTGATCTTCATAATCATTTGGGTGGAGACACTAAAGGCAAGTATGTGTAGGTGCTTATTAGTGAATTAAGTTCACTGAACTTGACCTCGCTAAGGAATACCTAAGGGTGGTTTTACTCGCCTGTCAAGTGGTTCCTTGGACTTGAGATCATCATTGTATCTTGTGTATGTTGAGTTATACTTTGGCATGGTCCCTTAAGACCTTTAGGGTTTTTCCATTGGGTATGATTGGGGTATAATAAGTTGTACATGGGAGATTTAGTGAGTGATGATCAACAAAGGAATCTACCTCATCTAGTAAAAAGATGTGAATGTCCTATGTTATTCGATATATGACAACTCAGTTAGTCCTTGGGCAAGGCCGAATGAAATTAGAAAGGAGTTTCTAATTTGCATTATTTAGAGTTGTGTATTTGAGCATCGAAATACATATAATTAAATAAAATAAGACTTGACAGTAATTCCATATCTTATATTTAATTGGGGATTGTATGGTAGAAGGATTGATTTGTACGGTAACTATTCACTGAAAGGTTCTTTGTGTATTTAATGCTGAAAATCTATATTATCAGGAAAGTTCGTTGATCGCGAAGGGGGCTTACCCTTATTGTAGAATAAATATTATTTTATTTTTTAAATGAATTAAATAGTTTAATTTTATTTATTTAAATAAAGATGTAGAATTGTTCTAATTGATTTCTTCACAGCCGGTGGTTTAATATGGAGAACCTAAAGGGTCACACCGCAAAAGATAAATTATTTATTTTAAGAAAGTAAACGAATATAAATTGTAATAATAAGTTAAGTGTATGTACTTTAGTCTATGGTGATAGAATAAATTAAATAGCTTAATATTTTTAATTTTATATTTTGGAAATATTCTATTTAAATTAATAAGAGGGAGGTCTTATTATTATTATTACTATTACTATTATTTAATTCCAAATCGGGATTGAGAATTAATTAATAGAAGTACTGCTCACATGAATTCCTAATTGGATTAGGAGCATAATTAATTAAAGGTGTTTAATTATAATAGGAAACCCCTTAATCCTAAAATAGTTTAGGGAAGGGTTATTCCTACATCTATAAAATAAGTAGGAATCTTATCATAGATTAGGGGTTACTACACTCTTGCATTAGATTGTGGAGAGTACTTGCAATTTATATAGTGATAGAAACTAGGGTTTTGCCAATAACCAACTTGTAACGATCGGGAATCTTAGTTTTCCTTGTAACCCGAGTTATGTATGAATGAAATGAATTTTTATTTTTTATTGTATATTATTATGGGTTTTGTGCTTAAAGTTGTGTTGCAGCACTAGAAAATGTGCATATGTTAACTCTTATGTGTTGTTGTCGTCGTTGGAGTTATAAATTGATTTTGCAAGAATTCGTAAAATCCTACTAATTACAGTAGCACGTTTCCCGAGACACTATTCACGAACACTATTCACGCCCGATTTAATTTTGCGTCTTTTTCGATTCCTTTTAATTTTGTTAAGACGTGTATGCGAGGGAATAATTTTTTCCAAGTGTCAAAAATTTTATTGGAGCTGTTACGTGATTTAAATTCCGTATCCGAAATGTATAGTATGGGTGTTCCGAATAAATGGACAAATCCCATAATAAATATTTTTATGTGTCCCAATAGATTTATGGGAGTGCCCATTTTAATTGTTGGGTAGAATTATTTACCAAATTTGGTACAAAAGTGGGAGTATTCGGGTATATTTATCTGTATATTTTGATTAATTGGAGAGGCAATTAAGCCTCAACCAATCAGGAGATAGAGAGAGAGAATTAATTGTATTAGCCAATCAAATGAGGGGGGAATAAACCGTCACAGTACACTAGACAAGGATTGTTAACTCTTCACAAAGATATCCTCCGTCCAAATACATTTTCAAAAGCTCGGGTAACTCCATTTTAGCTCTCCCAATACATTCCTTCTCCTACCGAAACCACTCCACCTTATCTCCCCATCAGCTCATTTACCTTCTCCATTCCAAAACCATCATTCATACTTCATATTTGGCAAGCAAGGGAGGAGAGATACAGAGAGAGAGAGAGAGGGGGAGTACCATAGAGAGAGAAAGAAGGAAGTAGCAAACGAGAAGGAGTGTTCGGGAAGAAGAAGGACAGCAAGGAAGGAGGGAAAAGAAGGAGAAGAGCAGCAAGAGGGAGTCCAGGAAGCACTCTAGCACCCATCTCATCCTACACAAAGCAAGCAAACAAAGCGGTAATCACAAACCACAACCATTTCTTCACAAGTGAAGTTTTCATGAGTTTTGTTTTTTGCTTTCATGCTTGCGGGTTGGATTTTCTTGTGATGTTCTTTGTTATTGGTTGTTGTTGAGTCTACCATGGAGTGTTCCTTAAGATTATATATAGACCATTAACACCCTCAAAAGTGGAACAAAAACAAGGGAAGATCGGAACCTTGGCTTAACGGATGAACTTTGGACATTTTTGGACTTCTTGGACCTATGGACTGTTAGAGGACTGAAAGGCCTTGATGGTGTAACTATCTTAATTGTTTGTTTATTATAATATCGTACTTCCCTAAGTTGTGAAGGATAACCTAGTTTGGATGAATCAAAAATGACGCTATAATGAAGTCACAGTTGCCATTTGTGCTGAGATATTTCATGACTTCGGAAAACTAGAGTTATTAATGTTGTGCTTTGTATTAGGATTTGGTTAATATTTGGGATGTTAGTGATTATGGGTATTCTTGCATATTTGATATGTTGTAGCCCGGTGTCTTCCGAATCCATAGAGTCCGTAACGGACCAAATTGATCGAGTATAGAGGGGAGATATGGAGGTTGGAGCGGGCGTAGGTGTGGCAGTTCGCCGGTCTGTAAGAACTGCAGAACTGCTACTGCATGGCGCTGGTCCATGGCTAGGACGGGGTCGGGTCACGGCCGGACAGTGGGTCGGGACGGGTCACGCCTGGACCGGGTCGGGTCGGGCCGTACATAGTAAATTTTCCCGCGAGTCTAAAACTTATATTTTTGTACAAAGATGAATTAGAAACGCTTATATCTTGTTGAAGCCTTATTAGGCTTAATTTATACCCGTGTCAACCTAAATGATGTTGTCTTAGAGGCGTAACTTAAATGATGTTGTCTTCTTGGGGCGCTGCCCCCCGAACCCCCGCCAGCTTCACCGTGCGAGTGCTGAGGCTAGCCGCTCGTCTCACCGGGGAGCGAGACCCCCGACTGGTTAAGCGTAAGTGTCAATCAATGTTAATTTAATGATGTGATGATTGTATTGAACCTTTCCTTATGTGACTTAATATTTATGATGATTTTAATTGAACCTATGTAGGATATTTTGTGCACGGACGATTAACGTTAAGATTTTTAAGCACGTACAAGGCAAGTTTCCTAACTCATACAACTCCTATTTAATTGTGCGGAGTTTTCCTTACTCGATTATTTTATTGGGCAAGTTTCGAATTCATTTATTCTATCAAAGCAAGTCTGCTATCTGTATTCAGTTATTATTGTGCAAGTTTTTCGTACCCTACTCAAAATTATATTCGAGCAAAATATTATTTATTGAGCAAAGCTTATTGAGCTTCTTGACTCCGTTCAAATTACCTATCAATTTAGCAATTAGTGTGCTTAGTATTCATACTTTCTATTCAAGTATTGCATTGAAAGCCCATTTCATGCATATGTTATATATTGTGTGATTCCAAAGAGTACAAATTGTTATTCATTCAAGATATTTTTAATGCTATCATGCATGTTGTTGAACCTTAAAGTTCTTTATTCCATACACTGTTGTAAAGCTATGTCAAGGCTAATTGTTTCAGCTAGACACTTATTGATTTTGGTTATTAAAGTGAGGTTAAAGGTCCTCCAACTATTATTGTTGTTAATGTAAAATTGTCCCGATCAAATTGTTTTGGTCTGGGACTCCCATGTAAAGCTGAGAAGAACAACCCTCACAGCAGGGGAAATTGTATAAACGTCGGGGAACCGGACACGTGCGGTAAATGGAAAATGTAAGGCTTATGCATAACGCTCAGGTATTTTAGGCTGACACCTATTGCTACCAGTTTTGTGGATTATCGGTATGAATTTCCGAGTAATTCTAGAATAGAGTTCTGTGCCTTGGAGCACCCTCAGTATTGAATAGTTCCCTTCTTCGGGAAACTTTGAAATCCTTGGATACTTCAAGAAATCCTTTGGTCCTTAGCTGACCACTTTAACGGTTATAAAAGAAGTTGTTTAATTTCCTTGGTGATAAGCTAAATGTTTACTCCTGAGAGCTATAAAAGTTATTCATGTGATTATTTCACTGCTATTATTTACTTGCGGGGCAATTTGTTGCTCACCCTTGCTTTCCTTAAAAACATTTTCAGTTAGTGCCGGCACGTGGCGAACGAGCTCAGGAAAAGATAAGGGAAAGGGGAAAGCTACTGAATAGTGTATTTTGGTTGTTCTAGAATTACCGTTTGTATTAAGACTTATTATTGACGTCGTGTATTTATGGACATAATTTACCCTTTTTGTATTATGTTTTGTTTTGTAATAGTATTGGTTTCGAGACTTGGGACAGGTTTTATTTATGTTATATCAATGTAAATATTCCTTTATTCCGCTATAAGTTATCGATTGTATCATTTTGGTATTGGTTAGTGATGAACCAAGGTACGTTTGCTCAGGTGACCCGGATTTGTGGGCGTCACACAACTTCTTGAATACCTATTCATCCTTGGTGGATCACCTCTATGAGGCCAAACACATGGGTAGGCTAACGTTGATCAAAGGAAAGGAATCTCATCGGTGGAATTCGAGGGAAGAAACACGATGGACTAGGAAGTGAACTTGTACCCGAGGAAGCTTTGATCTACGAGGGTATAATTCTTATTTTCTTTCTCTTTCGTTTAATTCATAATTGAACACAAGGATAGATCATGGTGATGGTTTGTATTAAAATTTTTAAATCCGTTTTTATCACGGCATTTCCGCTCTATTTGTGTAATTTGATTTGCATGCTTGCGTATATATACAAACCTAACAGGTCATAAATACTGATGTGTTCTTGATTAGCAATCCAAAATAATTAGCATAATTCAAAGGGAAGTGTTGTAGTATGAGCAAAGTTGAAACAATAATGTGAAGTTGTAGTATTAAGTCTTTAAAAATTGGGTTTCAATATTGTTGGTAGTAGTTTCTTTTAAATTAAAATTATTTAGTTAAATTTAAAAATTCAGAAATACTTTGATCCTTGGTGTTCGGACGGGACGGTTTTTTCCCTTCGCGGGTCCTTTTAGTCTTTTCCAATTTTATCCTTCTTGATTTAATGATTTTTGGAAAAGGTCGACATTAATGTCGACGGGGTTTTGAAAGATCGCCTTTTTTGTATGAGCCAATTAATCGGACCTGCCAGTTGGTATATTTGAAATGGATGTACCAACTCATACGAGTTTTCGTTTTTTTATAAATCGCTGGCTCATATGTGACTCCGAATTAATTGGTTCCGCGAATCGTGATTACATGGAGCTCGGGGGCTTGCTTTAAGTGAGGGGAAGGTGTTAGGCACCCCTCGACTTCCGCGAAATACGGTTACCGCAATCTTGATACTTTCCTATCCTTTAATTCATGAAAGGTGTATGTGTGCGTATGTGTGTGTGTGCCTAATGAATGTTGTGGTGAGTTTTGTATAAAAATGTTGTGGTGAGTTTTGTATAAAAATGAATTCTTTTTGGTGCTTTATGAAAGAGACGTGCTTTATTTTTGAGAATGCTTTAGAATGTCTTTCGACTTATACGAGAAAATTTTATGACAAAAAAAGTTTGATTTTAATTGTCAAAACTTATGAGATTTTCATTAGGTGTCGTTTTGGCAAAAACAAGAGTTTTCTAAACCTTCGTCAAAATAGGAATCGAGATCTATACGTTGCTTTCGTAAATACCATGACGGGCAACTTCTAGGATCTCTTTAACCCTATACACAAAGGTTTAATAAAACATTACTTATTTCCATAAAATCAATTTTGTGATGTTTGAAAAATGTTTTTTTTCTTTTACCTTCTCATTAAATAGGAATCGACATCCATTAGCATTCCCAATTTTAGCCTCGTGATTCTAATAACCTAGTTTGATTTGATTTTATAAAAATCTTATCGTTTAGCTTTGAAATCAATTTCGTCTCATAAATCAAATCAAGCATAAACACGCGTCGGGGCTATTCATGGGCATGTAAGCCATCAAAATACCCCGAACGCCAACAATCACATATTCCACTAATACGGAGGCCTTAAATCCGCATTCTCGCCCTTAGCGTCGTTTTTAAGGCCCAACGATTAACCTGATTTACTACGGAAAACTACATCAGTCTTACTAGTTTACTTAAAACGCTCCATCATCGGATTTGGACCCAAGGGGTCGCTTTCCTAGGCTCACTACCATCGATTACCAACGCGCGCACGAAAGGAACACTACAATTATAACAACGTGGAATGCCTAACACTTCCTAGAAACGACATTCAATTAATACCTTATGCCTAATATATATCCATGAACAAAACTAGAAAATTTTCACCTATTGGCTCAAGTCGGGTTATTCAGGGAAGAATTTTGTTTACATGGAAACGCTTCAAACCAATAATCCCTAATCCCTATTGATTGTTCAACAATATTCTTGAAATTTTCAATTTTAGGAAACCAAATGGACATGATAGAAGTTGCAAAAATAAGGAGATTTTTCACCTTGCAAATGATTACCAAAATTGTGTAGGAAGAAAACTTGTGTATTGAGTGAAGTCTGAGATATATTGGTAGAATCCCACAATAAGGGAAAATTCCTCTTCTGTTTTTCTTCATTGTTACAAGTAATTGTTGCTATTTCTCTCTATTTTCGAGCTTAAATAACTGATGCTGTTTTCATTATTCTTCCGCAAAAAGCTGCTGAAATCCAGGTTTGCTGCACGAAACTGGGCTGATATAGGCTTGGCCAGAGCCTGCGCAGATTGATCTGCAGCTTTGGCCGCAGATCCATCTGCGGCTGGCTGGCTGGCACCATCTCCCATCGCACTAAGCTGATAGTGCTGATTTCCTGGTTGTCCGTGCTGGCGCAACCCACTTGGCCGCATGTTCAATCCGCGGCTGGCTGGCTTGGACATTCTCAATTTTCGTGCTACGCCTCGATTTTCGTGTCGTGTCGCTGCTTTTCGCTGACAGGTTTTGTATTTTTGTCCCGGGAATCATTGGGAGGCGTTGCCACACCTTCGGGGAATGACAAATTCGGTCTAGCCTTGTTGTCATGTCGATTTCGGGTTGTAAATTGTCATTGGTGGCGTCGAGCGTCCGTTACCTTTTCTGTCTTTTGCTCTCGCAGATCTGGTCCATTTGACGGAATTGTGCCCTGCCTGTCATGGTTAGTTTACGAAGTGCAAAATTTGAAGGTTGCTCTACAGACTGCCACCTCTTTATCATGTTTATGAAATGATAAATGAATATGAACAGGTTAAAGAAACAGACACCCGCCGATGTCTGAATGATCGTGACACAGATATGATCAATACACACACGATGCAAACACATGTAGTTTATGGTACAACACAAGATGTTGCGGGCATGTTTAAACATTCGAAAGATTGTCAAGTGCTATGCAACCCTCTGGACCGTATTTGTTGGTCGTTTAGGTTCTCTCTGCCAATCTATCATCCTCGTTCGGGGCGGGTTTGGGTATTATTCGCCATGGTCAACCCATCTCGTATCCCCCAGTTATCGTCGCCTGCTTTGGTTATCTTTGTCGGTGCCGATTTCGGTCGCCGGACATCCATCTCGTGATCGCAGGTTATCGTCGCCAGTCGATCGTCCTCTCGTCGGGGCCGGGTTATCGTCGCCGGTCACCCATCTCGTAACCCCAGGTTATCGTAGGCCGGTTTGGTTATCTTGTCGGAAGACGGTTTTCGGTCGCCGGACATCCATCTAGTGATCGCCGGTTATCGCCATCGTCCGGTCGATCGTTTCTCGTCGGGGACGGGGATCGTCGCCGGTCACCCATAGCGTAACCCCCGGTTATCGTCATGCCGGTTTGGTTATATTGTCGGAGCCGGTTTTCGTCGCCAGGACATCCAATCTCGTGATCGCGGTTTATCGTCGACCGGTCGATCGGTCCTCGTCTGGGGGCCGGGTTATTATCGTCGCCGGCTCACCCATCTCGTTAAACCCCCGGTTATCGTCGCCGGTTGGTTATCTTGTAACGAGCCGGTTTTTGTCCCCGGACATACAACATCTACGTGATCGCCGGTTATCGTCGCCGGTCCGATCGTCTCGTCGGGGCCGGGTATCGTCGCCGGTCACCCATCTCGTAATAACCCCCCGGTTGTCGTCGACGGTTGGTTATCTTGTCGGTGCCGGTTTTCGTCGCCGGACATCCATCTCGTTGGATCGCCAGGTGATCGTCGCCCGGTGTCGATCGTCTCGTCGGGGCCGTGGTCGTGGGTATCGTAGTTACGGGTTCACCCATCGCGCGATCTTTTTTCACTCAAACACGTCAATTGGCTAAAGGGGAGCAAAGGTGGCGGCCACCACCAGGGCCTAGCCGCGGATGGATCTGCGGCCCAGTAGTCGCAGATTGATCTGCGGCCAGCCGCAGATACATCTGCGGCCCAATGATCGGGATGTTATAAGCGGCTCGCCGCTTCCAAGATTCTGTCACTTTCAACCTTTTGCCATACTCACATAGATTCTCTCGATTTTTGCTTGTTTGCAAGGGGCTTTTGGGTCGATTTTTTCAACTTTCCTGCACAAAACTGCTCCGGTTAGGATCGATCTACCGCGCTTTTACAGGTAACACTTTTGACCGGTCACTTTTCAATTTTCGTCAAGGTTTTGCTATAACATTTGACTATTTGCATGTTTATAGAGATAAAGTGTTATGCTTTACAATGCTATGCAAGTGTACTATCATGCATTATACATGCTATGTATTAAATGTGTGAGTCACATATTTTATGTTCATGAGGCGATCCCACGTAATTGTTTGCTCCTTTTTGAAAGAAAATCATGCATTTTTGGCACTTTACTATGCTTTATTTTACACATATGAAAAACATGCTTGGATAAGCAAGGGATGCCCCCCCCCCCCCCCCCCCCCCCCTCTCCATTTTATAGACGGAACTCTGCCGATTTTTGTTTTTTTTTTTTTTTTTTTACATTGTATAATTGCCTGCATTAATTATATGATGAGGATAGGGAATTTAGAATATTTCATTGCATTAATTTTTAAATGGGAACTTACCTTACCATTTTTTCGCCTGTTCTATCCCAGATTCTATGGATTCTGATGCGCAACACTAGCTCTTCTGCCTCTCGGACTTAGGTGTTCACCGTCGTAGGGCTGCACCTTGCCCTGTTCCTTCCTTGGACCCGTCTGCTCGTCGCTTGACGGAGGGCTTGTCATCCGGTCCTGATCATCCGGACGTTTAGGAAGTTGTTCCTCTCGGAGGTTTGCGGTGGAGGAGCCGTCTTCAAGAACACCGGCTCCCCCTTCTCATCGTGCTTTATATGGCGCTTCTGTCCAGATACCCTGACCTATTGGGTCGGGATCTCAGCCGTCACAATCTCCTCGGCATCCCTTGTTGCTTAATGAAGGTATATTCAATTCTGCTCTGAATTTGCTCTCAATTCCTTCAATTTCTGGTTCTATCTGGATCGGAACCACTATTGGTGATTTTCACAGGTGCCTGAGTTTACCCAGCAGAGGGGTAACTGGTTCTTCATTTTACTCACCTTTACGCGGCATTGCACAATGCATTACCCCGCGCGTGGTGGTGGACTATGGGGCCTTCGCAACTTCTTCTCCATCATTTCCCCGCCAGTGCCCCTGGGGTTATATTGCGGGGCTTTGTCCGACGAGGTGGTTTCATCCAGACCCAGTCCTCTTCATATTCTGGACGGTGCAGGTCGTCGGGAACCCCCTTGGGATTGGCGGTAAATCACGGGGGATCGAGTTCGACCGGGTCCCGTGTCCCCCTGGACATCGATATTAATCCAGCAGAGGTCAGCGCTCTTTTGGGCGTTGCTGCCGAATGACCGGCGTCTTCAAGGCACGCAGTATTCCGGTCCGGAGCATTAGCTGGTCCGATTGCTGTCGGGGGAGGGTTATAAGCACTGCCTATCCCAGCGGGGATCAGGGGCACTCGTTGACACTCCTGCTACGGGCGCTTGTTCCTGACTATCATGAGGGGTTGTTTCCTTGGGAAACAAACTCATCTACCCCATCCACTTCAGCGTCTCGTAGGGGCTGTTCGAGATGTAGGACCGGATTGGTGTACTGACGGTACTGGGGGTCGTTCACCCTTCGCTTATTTCCTCCACATGGTCTTGGTCTACGTTCAGAGGGACTAGTCCGATGCCTTGGCTCGGTTTCTTTCAACTTCCTGAGGGTGAGTCTCCTCTCTCCTTTTGATTTATTGCACTTATCTTTAATTTCATTTTCTCTTTTTAGCATTTTAATAGTTTACTCACGCCCGGCCTTGTTTTCATTACACAGTTCTGGGCATTACGAGTGTTTTTCCATTGCTTGAGGGCCTTGTACTCCACCCTTGGCCCGGTGACACTTATCCCGCGGTCGGCGATGGGCATCACTGCGACTTTAGAAGGAGGTTCCCAGGGTGTAGTCTTTAGTGTCGCGGCAAAGCTTTGCCCATTGCCGCATTCCAGCTTGGAGCTGTTCATGTGCTGCCGGGAGGTCGTCTGGACTCCCTAATCTTTTCCGGAGCTGTCTGGATGTGGGGTTCACCGGTTATGGGATGGACATACTTCCGGCCCGGAGTGTTGCACCTTTCCCACCGTCGTCTCAACCTTGCAGCAGTTGTTGGAGGTTGGGGTGATGTACCTAGGGCCGAGCGCGCACTTCAGATGGAGTGACGGGGAGATTCGCATCCAGCATTCTACCTTCCTTTCATACTACTTCCTGGCCGCTGGATTCTCAGCCCTCGGGAGTTCATGCTCAGGACGGGGGGGGAGGGGCGGGGGGTGGAACGGGTCGGAGGATGCTTTCTACGGTGGGTCCCAGTCACGAGTGATGCATTTCAGTTACCTGGTGGGTGCCCACGTACCATCGGTTCGCTCAGACTCGCGGACCACTTTCTTTCTTGGAGACATGGGATTCTAGGAGCTCTGGTGTCGATGACTGAATTGGGACTCGCCTGTGTTCGGACCCACCACCCACGCTGAGCAGATCGCCATCATTGGACCGTCAAGTAGTATCAGTTGTCGTTGTTTTCTTTCGGGTGGTTGCTGGGCCGGACCCCGGAGGAGAGGAGCTTACGCCTTACGATCTTAGACGGGTGCGGGTTATGATGCAGGCCTGAGTTCATTGAACTGATGCCACAGCGCAATCCATACATTCCTGATATGAACTTTGGTCCTCCGGGAGCTCGACGGACCCCAAGGGGATCAGTTCGAGGGATCCTTGCTTTCATAGATGATACTGTATTTTATTTAGATCAGGATAGTGATAGGTGCTTCTTGTACCTGCATCTGTTTAGATTTCTTTTTCATTTATGCACTATGTACATGAAACTTCATTTATCTATGTATGTAATACCACAGTTCCCTTTTTATCTTTATGGAGTTTCACTTTGTTTTGTTTTAATTTTTTTTTTTACGTGTATGATGCATGGCCCTTTTTTATTCATGGTGAACGGTATTACGAGAATGAATGACCCTGTACTAGTCTTTTTGATACTATTTTTCACAGATGTCGTCCTCAGATGCCGTTGAGTTAACGTTTGGATTTCCATTCCTCCCATTCAGGGGTTGGTTGGCAGTCCACCCTCCACTGTTCTGGTTTTTTGGACAGTTTATTACCGGCAGACAGGGTTATCGCTAGATGGTCTTTTGGGCCATTCGTTTGTCCTTATTGACCTTTCAGGTGCCAGCGGGGCTTTGTGGTTGGTATTCTGAGTTATTGGGGCCCCTGCCCGTCAGGTGTTTTTTAGGCTCAGGGGACAGTAGAGCTGACCCCCACCTTGGAGGAGATGTAGAGGTTATGCTCGGCCTTCACCGGCTTTACCTTTGGATAGACCTTGTTTGCCATGGTCACGGCTGGTTCCATGCCGCCGTCAGGGTTCCGTTGGACCTTTTACCGGTTATGCGGGAGGGGTGTGTCCTGTTACCGGTGATCAATATCAGACCATATGGTTCCCCCTTCAGTTTGTTGAATTCGGACCCGATTTGGTTTCACCCGATCAGCTTTCGGTCTTTTCTTTGGTGATTTGTTTTCCCACGTCGTTCGAGGATGCGCTGGTGGTTTCCTTGAGAGTAGTACGTTTCTGATGGGCCTGATGTCCGTCTCAATTTTGTTCTTGCCCAGCAGGAAATTCCGGATCATGTTTGGACATGAGGGTTATCGGCGACCGTTTAGATTCCCTTTCAGGAGGATCACATCCATCACTTCCTCTATGATATTAGACGGATTACTTTACATTGTCAGGCCTGCAATATTGCCAGTCTTTCCGTTAGAGGCAATTGTGGTATTCAGATGGGATGCTCGACTTTGTTTGTATATTGTGGTTCATGAGCTCTATCCTTTAGTCCCATCGGCCACTTTCCGTGTCGCCGAGGGTTTTGCTTTAGCCATGGATCATAAATCCATGCAGTTTTCGTTTTCGTACCCTGTGAGGAGTTTTGTACATGATGTGGACCTCTGGGACATCATTTTTGTCTGTCAATTGAGGGAATCCCTTTCACACTATTGGTCCATTTGGGCTATTGCTCCTTCTATGAGGCTTCTGTGACTCATGTGTCTAACCTGGATTTCATCCCCATCGCTGGTTTGAGTGGGCGTGGAACGGAACCTATCATAATTTTTTCCCCCCCCCTGGCGGTTTATGGGGCCAGTTTGATCTGGATCAAAGGATCTTTACACCCCTCTCGCGGGTTCTGCAACCGCATACCGATTCCTTATATCAATCCTGTTACAGAGAGGGATTCTATATTGTAGGGTATACGGAGCTTTGGGATTTGCAGGACCCTTGCCGAATATAGTGAGAGCTGTCACATCCAGACATTTGCTTACGTACAGTGGTTATGCGGAGACTTGGATTTGGCTAGTTTGAGTCGGACTGGGGCCTTTGATGACTCTGGAGTGATTTCCCCAAAGGATACCACAGACCACCCCGTCTCAGCTGATTCTGCCCCGAGTCGGGTTACTGAGGATTCCCGACTCCGCCTGGCCTTGATTACTACTGAAGCCGAGAGGGATGCCGCCCTTGTCGAGAGAGATGATGCCATTCGGGCTAGAGATGCTGCCATTGCTGACAAAGAGGCCATTGTATTTCAGACCAGGGCAGTGGTTAGATGCTCATTTTGGGACTGTCAGCCGAGCTATTGCTTTACTAGATTCGTATTGATATGATGGGGGCAGCAGATTGCAGGAGATGCTGACGCTTTAGATCTATCCACCACCTTGTCCATCCTGCTTCAGCTAGTTTCAGATTTGTAGATTATTTTATTTCCTGCATGGACTATGTTAGTTTCATCAGTTATTGAAAGAGAAATCTTGTAATAAAATGACTCATATATATAGACATGCATTTAAATTTAGTTATTTTCCCTTTTGCCATATCATTGCCTTTCATTAGATCCTCATTTTATCCAGTTGACCACGATTTTGACATTTCGCCTTCTTTCTCCTCTCAAGTCTTGATGGAGATTTGACAGATATTGCCGCACGCCTTTTGATTTCATCGGATTGAATCTCAGATTTTGGTTAACTGTTCGGATAAGGGTTTTGAGGGTGTAGGAAGGTTTTTATCTGGCTATTGAAAATTTGGATTCGGTTAGGGAAAGGATTATTTTTTAAGGGATCGGACCGCGCCATGATGGCTGCCTACGTACCCCCACAAGTTGGGAGATCAGGTCCTACGTAGTTCGCTTTCAAAGGGAAAAAGGAAATGATGACTTAAGCGTAGAACCGCTTCACCGGAGTCAGAATTGAGGGGTTGTGGAAATACCTCACCATCCATTTCTTGCAATATGAGGGCTTTCCTCCGGATAGCACTTTCTTAATCACAAATGGCCCTTCCCAGTTCGGGGCAAACTTTCCCTTGGCTTCGTCTTGACAAGGCATGACTTCTTTTCAACACCAAATCGTTTTCCTTGAACTTTCGAAGTCTTATCTTTTTATCGTGATGATCGAGAGATCCTCTGTTGATATAGTTGACCATGCCAAACAGCAGCCACTCTCCTTTCATCAATTAGGGCCAATTGGTCGTATCGACTTTGCATCCAATCCTCGTCGCCTATCTGAGCGTCGATCACTATTGTGAGGGCCGCCATCTCAACCTCAACTGGTAGAAAACAGCCTCCATTCCTTACACCAAAGCGTAAGGGGTTGCCCTGTAGAAGTACGCGTTGATGTTCGGTATGCCAGCAGAGTGAGGGGTAGCAGTTCCGGCCATCCCCGATGATTGGCAGACATTTTGGCCATGATTTTCTTGATGTTCTTATTTGCAGCCTCCACTGCCCCCATTCATCTTAGGACGGTAAATGACGGAATTGAGGTGCTTGATTTTTGAACTGGTCACACAAATCCCTTCATGAGGGTGTTGTTTAAATTCTTGGCATTGTCAGAGACCAAAACCTCAGGCTGCCCGTTTCGACAAATGACATTATTCCTGATGAACCCGACTATGACCTCCTGAGTTAACCTTGGGGAAGGAAGTTGCCTCTACCCATTTGGTGAAATAATCGATCATGACGAAAATGAATCGGTGTCCGTTGCTTGCTTTGGGCTCTATTGGCCCGATTACAATCCATTCCCCACATTAAAAATGGCCACGGGGAGGTCATACAGTGCAGTTCCTTGGGAGGTGTATGGATCACATTACCGTGCGCCTGGCATTGATAACACCGTTTGACATGATCATCGCAATCGGCTTTCAGCGTTAACCAATAATGCCCTGTCCTCAAGATCTTTTTGGCCAACAACATCGGTCCACTCATGTGTGGCCCACACATCCCGCCATGGATTTCATTCATAATCCTTTGGGATTGCGTTTCATCTACGCATTGCAACAGTCCTAACCCGGCATCCCTTTTGTAAAGTGAATCCCCACTCAGGTAAAACTTCATCGCCATCTTTTGAATTCTCATCCTCTCAGTACGATTTGCCAGGTCGGGAATGGACCTATCTCTCAGATACTCCCTTATGTCGTGATACCAAGGCTGCCTCGTCAACCCCACCTCGTTTGATAACACTGCCACATGTTCCTCATATGCCGGGGCATTCTGTACGGTGATCTCAATCTGTGGACTGTCCCTACTCTTGATCACGTGGATTAAGGAGGCCAGAGTTGCCAATGCATCGGCAAAATCATTCCGTCCCCGGGGAATATGTCGGAAGGCGATATCTTCAAACTCTTGCATCAGCTGGATGACAACAACGATGGTATGGATAGTAACCGAAGCTCCTTAGTGTTGTATATCCCGATTGCCTGTCTGATTACCAATTCTGAATCCCCGAACACCGCTAGTCTCTTCACTCCCATGTCACGGGCCAAGCGGATAAGTCCCAAGATACACCCCTCGTATTCAGCGGTGTTGTTCGAATTGCTGAAACGAAGTTTTAGTGGCCACGGGATATTGTTCTCCGGTGATAGAGACTAGGACCGCTCCGGCTCCTGCCCCCTCGGCATTCATGGCCCCATATCAAAATATAGCTTCCAGAACTGTCCCTCGTCAATCACATTTTCTCGCGGTGATACCCAAAATATATCCTCGCCCGGAAGAAGAGTTTCCAAAGGCTCCATCCCTCCTGACGGGGCTTCTTCTTGCCAACTGATCTGCAATTCCCTGTCCTTTTCATGGCCTTCTGGGTCACGTACACCATGTCAAACTGTTGTAAGATTAACTGCCATCTTGATAGTCGACAATTCAGCATGGGCCATTCAAAAATATATTTCAGGGGGTCCATTCTTGATATCAAGTACGTTGTATGCCCATGGAGGTAGTGTTGTAATCTCCCTACAGCCCAGGCCAGAGCATAACAGGTCTTCTCGATGGGAGTGTAATTCTGCTCACATTGGATAAATCTTTTGCTGAGGTAATAGATGGCCTGCTCTTTACCCGCCTCGTTCTTTTGTCCCAGCATACATCCCATCGCGATGGCGTTGACGGATATATACATAAACAAAGGGATCCCATCCTTCGGGGGGGTACCAACAACACTGGTGCCTCCGTCAGTTGTTTCTGAATGATCTGAAAAAGCCCTCTGACATTGCTCATATCCATTCTCGGGAAGCACCCTTTCTTAACAATTTTGAAAATCGGTCTCACATGTAGTCGTCAAGTGGGATATAAAACGGCTGATAAAGTTTATCCCTCCCGAGGAATCCCTCTTATCTCCCTTTACTGTGTGAGGTGCCGGCATATCCACAATGGCCTTAATCTTTGCTGGGTCCAACTCAATGCCCCGATCACTCACCAGGAATCCCAAGAGCTACCCGACTGCACTCCGAACGCACACTTGGCTGGATTGAGTTTCAAAATTATACTTTTTGAGCCGATCGAATAGCTTATTGAGATGGGTTATATGATTGGATTCTACCTTCGATTTCACAATAATGTCATCCACGTAGACTTCTATCTCCTGGTGCATCATATCGTGGAACAAGGCCATCATGGCTCTTTGATAAGTAGCCCCCGCGTTTGTGAGGCCAAAAGCCAATCGCCTATAGCAGAAAGTGCCCCAAGGGGTGATGAATGCGGTCTTTTCTCGATCTTCTTCTGCCACCATTATCTGATGATATCCCGCGAAGCAATTCACAAAAGAGTACATTTCGTACTGGGCTGTGTTATCTACCAGGATGTGTATGAAAGGCACCGGGAAGTTATCCTTGAGACTGGCCTTGTTTAGATCTCTGTAGTCTACACATACCCTTACTTTTCCTCCAGGTTTAGCCACTGGGACTACATTGGACAGCCATTCCGGGTAAGTGGACACCATAATGATTCCCGCCCTGAACTGCTTGATGATCTCTTCCTTTACTTTTAGGCTCCACTCTTGTTTCAACTTTCTTAATTTTTGTTTGACAGACCGGAAACCCTCCTTGATGGGTAATCGGTGTAGCACAATGTCAGTGGACAATCCGATCATATCCTCATGAGACCAGGCAAAGACATCCTCATATTGTTTTAGCAACTCAGTAACTTCGGCTTTTTGGCTGGGGGTAAGGTCTGTCCCTATCTTGAGTTCTTTTGGCTTGTCAGGGGTTCCAATATCAATGGTGACGGTTTGGTCCAAGTTGGGTTTGGGTTTGTCCTCGACCCATCCTTTGATCTCGTCAGGCGCATCGTCGTAATCTGTCTCGTCTTGTTCAATGCCCATTAAATCGAAATCCAGCTCAATGTCAAAATCATAATCATCATTCAAATTTGCAAGACCATTTATTAGGCAAGGATTACTCAAATTGGTTACAACCTGACATGAAACAAAATACTTGTCATATATAAATCATTTTTCACGACGATCGCATTTTCAAAATAACACGAAGAAACGACATAATTATGCAGAAATAAAACAACAACAAAAATAAAACTTCTTCATTCCCCCATCCTCTGGGGTCCACCACCCTGACGTCGGGTTTTACCCTTTTTTGGATATTACTGGCTTCATGGTCCAGTTGTCGACAGTCAGGTCAGATGAAATGCGCTGGATGAAAGGGGGGCTTTACATTGGACACTTCCCCGATAATTACGGCTACGTCGCCTGAGTCCTCCCTCCTATTCTCTTCAGGAATGATCAGCCCTGCCCAATCGATGACAGGCACAACTTGTTGGGCCCCGGGTGGGGCGATAATATTCGTCCCCTCCCCGCTGCTTGTTGATTGTTCGGGGATGTAGCATTTGGTTTCAAACTCCCTTGCGACCTCCTGCAGGAAACTTTCCCTCCGGGCCGACTCATTACGTGCGGGGGTTAACTCTTCATTCCCTGCCCCAATCACAGGCTCGCTGATCCCCTGCTCATTGTCGACTTTGGTCACTGGACTGCCAACTAGTCGAATCGGAGCCGCACCCCGACGGTGTCTCCGTGCTGCGTCCTCATGGTATCCCAGCCCTGCTTTGCCTATCTGCTGTGGTAGATGAATGGGCTCGGTGATTCCCTGACTGCTCCTTCCTAACCCATGCCCAGGCTGGAAGTTCATTTTTATCATTTCCTTTGCCACAAAGGTAAGTTCGGGAGAGACCCTAGGTTTCACAGTTGGAGCTCCCAGGCATTTATAGTGGGGAGTGCTGATCTCCAGTGCTTGAAAGCTGGCAGGTGCTGCCGACTCATCCACATTGATCACTGGCAGGTCACTCCTAGGAGGAGAAGGGTCATCACGTTCGGCCGAGATTGTTACCCAAGATTCCCATCGATGATTAGCTTGATTTGTTGGTGGAACGTGGAGGGAACTGCCCCGGCCATGTGTATCCATGGCCTCCCTAACAGCAGGTTGTAGCTGGCCGCGATGTCAAGAACTTGGAAAGAGATGTCAAAAGTACAGGGCCCTATCTCCACCGACAATTCTATTTCTCCAATGGTATCCCTCCGGGATCCGTCAAAAGCCCGGACCACCACATGACTGGCCCGTAGGCGCTTGGAACTGATGTTCATTTTCTTTAGCGTACTGAGAGGGCATATATTCAATGCCGATCCCCCATCGATCAGCACCCCATTCATGACATATCCTGAGGAGATTACCGCAATATGGAGTGGTTTCCGGTGTCCCCTTCCCTCCTTGGGAATGTCCTCATCCGTAAAGGATATTGCATCGCTTTCCAATAGGTGGCCCACCAACTGGCCGAAACCCTCCTTACTAATTTCTTTGGGCACGTATGCCTCCTCTAGAACCTTCGTCAGGGTTTTGCAATGCTCACTGGATGACAACACCAAGTCTATGACTGATGTTAGGTTTGACTCCTCATTTAAAATCTGGATCCCTCTTGTTTCTGGGTGATCCATCCGTTTCAAAAATTCTATGGCCCTTTCCTCGGAAACCTCTTCATTTTTTCTCTTTTGGCTCTCAAGGACTCTCCCGGGAAGATATAAGGGGTTCCCCTTTGTCGTCACCGAAGCACAGCTGGCCGCTTCCTCTGGCATGCCCCCATAATTCCAGGGTACAGTCTTTAGACTACTGATAGGGATTTGCGGCCTTACCGCAAGGATGATGGGCCTCGGAGCTGTCAACCTGACCGGTCCCTCCGTGCTATTCGTACTTACCCCTATCAACCTGATGGGCGTTCCCCGTGCACTCCCATGATCATGTATCACGTTGATCATTTCCTCAATTTTCTGCACATAGTTCAACCTTGGCGGCCCCCCAGCTTCACTTGCCTCCGTCACATTGACTCCCCCTCCATCATGTCTTGGCAGGGGATTTGCCTTAACATTCGGGGAGTCTGGTTGTTCCACCACAATTTCCCCATTGTCGATCATGTTCTGAATTATATGTTTCAATGTCCAACAATCTTGTGTATCATGACCCGGGGAACCCGAGTGGTAGGCGCACCATTTGCTTGGGTCAAATCTCCTTCCCTTCGGGTCACTTGGGGGAGCCAAATTGATTATCTTCTTTTAGGCCATCAATACCGCCAAAATCCGCTCGAGAGGCTCCCCGAGTGGGGTGAATACTCGATTTTGCGAGGCCTCAAATCTCCTTCGCCCCTCTGCCCTCTGATCTGCGAAGTCTGGCTGTCGGGATGGCCCTACCCTTTGCACCTGTACCGGGAGATGGCCTTCTATTTTTCTGGATGACCCCTGTAGGATGAGGGATACATCCTCCTCCTTTTTCTTTTGCCCCCTTCGGGAAGTGCTGCCATAGTTTCCATTCTGTATTTGCTCGGCGGCAGTTTCCAAGGCCGTAAAATCCCGGATTTTGCCAGATTTCAGACCCATATCTACCATCTCCCCATGTTTAATCATTTCAGCAAAGGGTCTTCCAATCCCCGAGATGACTCGTTCGTAATACGGTGCCTCTTGAATGTCTACAAAAGTCATCACCATCTCTGATTCGCTCATCGGGGGGGTCACCTGTGCGGCCATGCCCCTCCATCGTTGCGCATATTCCTTGAAGGATTCCCTAGGTTGTTTCTTAACCTTTGTCATTTGATACCTGTCAGGGGCCATCTGGGCCTGAAAGCTGTATTGGGTTAAGAAAGTATGGGCCAATTCCTCCCAGTTGTGGATTCGGGCGTTGTCAAGGCGGGCATACCAAATTCTTACCTCCCCCGTTAAGCTTTTCTGGAAAAGTTGCATTCTCAACCCTTCGTCCTCGGCATAAGACCCGAGCTCTCCAATGTATATTTTCAAATGGGTGTAGGGATCCCCCTTCCCGTTGTATTTTTCAAACTCAGGGATTTTGAATTTCTCCGGGTATCTGGCTCCGGGGAAGACACATAAATCTGAATAGTTAACCCTGCCGAGGGACCCTATGCCCTTCATAGATTGGATGGTTTCTTCCATTTGTCTCATTTTCTTCCGCAAGTCATCTGTATCTCCCTCTTCCGGGATAGTAATCACTGCTTTGTTTGGTACGGGAATGGCCTTTGGGACGACCGGTTCGCCCTTAGGTGGATCCTCCTTAGGTAGTTCCTGCCTGGGTATCAACTGCTCTGTTAGCATTATGGCCATTTCTAACATCTGCTTCTTAAAGTCGTCAAATTCCTCCCTAGATATGGCACCGGAATTGGTAGATGGAATATCAGCCATTTCAGATATGGAGTTTTGGGCCTTCCTAGACTGCGAACGGGTTTGAGGAGCAATCCTACAGAAACCAAGGTTCGAAGTTTAGTTGTGGGGAATAAAAATGCGGATGCATGCTAAAGCTGTAATTTTTGTGTTTTTGGGGTTTTTTAATCTTTCCCTGCAAAACAGAAAGTTAGTAGCCCTCTAATGCAATGACAAATGCTAAACATGGCTTTATTATGCTCCCCAGCTGTTCCCTGCAAAACATAGAGGTTAGTAATTTCTCTTGGCAAAAGGGATGCGAATATCATGACATTTATGCGTGAAATGAAAAGAGCATGAAGAGACTTTTCCTGCGTAGGGTTAATCTGAGGCTGACCTATCCTAGGGTTACTCTCACGGGCTTTTCGGCATGAAGGTCCCCAAATCTTCGCAATCTACTCGTCTGAGCCCTTTCGATTGGAGCGGATTTGGGTGGTGCGTTTCCTGAGCCATCTCTGGGGAGCAGCCCCTTCGAGTCCAGTAATAAGCAACCGACAGGTTCGCCTCAGGAGGAGGTACTCTCTCAACATACATTCACATTCATCGTCCTCACCGTATGCAAATGATTACTTTAAAAGTAAAGCAATTCCATTCAATCATTCATTTATTGGGCAAAACACACATTCACACAACAGAAGTAAAAAATCAAAATATCGCACGCACACACATTTTATGAACTTTAAAAGGATAAGATAGCATCAAGATATGAACGCGGCTTAAGCCTTCTAATGTCCCCAGCAGAGTCGCCAGCTGTCGACGCCGGTTTTTTCCCTTCGCGGGTCCTTTTAGTCTTTTCCAATTTTATCCTTCTTGATTTAATGATTTTTGGAAAAGGTCGGCATTAATGTCGACGGGGTTTTGAAAGATCGCCTTCTGTGATGAGCCAATTAATCAGAGTCACCAGTTGGTATATTTGAAATGGATGTACCAACTCATCCGAGTTTTCGTTTTTTATAAATCCCTGGCTCATATGTGACTCCGAATTAATTGGTCCGCGAATCGAGATTCATGGAGTTCGGGGGCTTGCTTAAGCGAGGGGAAGGTGTTAGGCATCCCTCGACTTCCGTGAAATACGATTACCGCAATCTTGATACTTTCCTATCCTTTAATTCATGAAAGGTGTATATGTGCGTATATGTGCGTGTGCCTAATGAATGTTGTGGTGAGTTTTGTATAAAAATGTTGTGGTGAGTTTTGTATAAAAATGAATTCTTTTTGGTGTTTTATGAAAGAGACGTGCTTTATTTTTGAGAATGCTTTATAATATCTTTCGGCTTATACGAGAAAGCTTTATGACAAAAAAAGGTTTGATTTTAATTGTCAAAACTTATGAGATTTTCATTAGGTGTCGTTTTGGCAAAAACAAGAGTTTTCTAAACCTTCGTCAAAATAGGAATCGAGATCTATACGTTGCTTTCGTAAATACCATGATGGGCAACTTCTAGGATCTCTTTAACCCTATGCACAAAGGTTTAATAAAACATTACTTATTTCCATAAAATCAATTTTGTGATGTTTGAAAAATGTTTTTTTCTTTTACCTTCTCGTTAAATAGGAATCGACATCCATTAGCATTCCCAATTTTAGCCTCGTGATTCTAATAACCTAGTTTGATTTGATTTTATAAAAATCTTATCGTTTAGCTTTGAAATCAATTTCGTCTCATAAATCAAATCAAGCATAAACACGCGTCGGGGCTATTCATGGGCATGTAAGCCATCAAAATATCCCGAACGCCAACAATCACATATTCCACTAATACGGGGCCTTAAATCCGATTCTCGCCTTAGCGTCGTTTTAAGGCCCAACGATTACAGATTTACTACGGAAACTACATCATTCTTACTATTTACATAAAACGTCCATCATCGGATTTGGACCACGGGGTCGCTTTCCTAGGCTCACAACCACGATTACCACGCGCTCACGAAAGGAACACTACAATAATAACAACGTGGATTGCCTAACACATCCTAGAAATACAATCAATTAAACTACGCCTAATATATATCCATGAACAAACTAGAAATTTCACCAATTGGATATCATCGGGTTATTAGGAAGAATTTTGTTCCAATGGAACCCTCACCAATAATCCCTAATCCATGATTGTTCAACAATATTCTTGAAAATTTCAATTTAATTGAACCAAATGACATGATAGAAGTTGCAAAAATAAGGAGATTTTCACCTTGCAAATGATACCAAAATTGTGTAGAAACTTGTGTATTGAGTGAAGTATGAGATGTATTGGTAGAATCCCACAATAAGGGAAAATTCCTCTCTTTTTCTCTCAATTGTTACAAGAATTTTTGCTATTTCTCTCTATTTTCGAGCTAAAACTGCTGCTGTTTTTCTTCTTCTTCCGCAAAAACTGCTGAACTCCTGTATGCTGCACGAAACTGGGCTGAAATAGGCTGGCCAGAGCCAGCCGCAGATCCATCTGCGGCTGGCTGGCCCATCTCCCATCGCACTCAGCTGATAGTGCTGATTTCCTGGTTTCCGTGCTGGCGCACCCACTTGGCCGCAGATCAATCCGCGGCTGGCTGGCTTGACTTTCTCAATTTTCGTGCTACGCCTCGATTTTCGTGCCGTGACGCTGCTTTTCGCTGACAGGTTTGTATTTTACAGTCCGGGAATCATTGGGAGGCGTGCCACACCTTCCGGGAATGCCAAATTCGGATAGCCTTGCTGTCATGTCGATTTCGGTTGCAAATTGTCATGGTGGCGTCGAGCGTCCGTACCTTTTCTGTCTTTTGCTCTCACAGGCCGGTCCATTTGACGAATTTGCCCTCCTGTCAAGGTTAGTATACGAAGTGCAAAATTTGGGTGTCTACATATATGTATATTATTCACTCTCCACTTCTCATTCTCGGGAAACCAAAGGAAAAGGAAGAGAGAGAAGACCGACCGAGAGGAAGAGAGATGGAGGGAGAGAGTGAAAGATCGACCATGGAGGAAGAAGAAAGTATAGGAAGCCATGGAAGAAGATCCATGGAAGGAAAGAGAGAGAAAGAAAAATGAAGAACTCAAGGTAAAACTCAAAACTTTACCCATTTTATTGTGATTTAGCTTGGATCTAGGTTTGGGTTGTTGTTGTTGAACTAGATAATGATAGATTTACATGATTTATGATGATTCATGGTTGGATCTAGAGGTTTGATGGGTTATTAAATTTGGATTTGAGAAATAATTTCTTTAAACTCTAAACCGTTACTTTCCTCTTTGATCCTTAGATCCGCATAGTGGGTATTGATGAAAAATTGTATAAATTTAATATGTTGTAATATTATGAGTTAGGAGTTCATAGAACTTGAAATCATTTGATTTGGTTGTGTAAAACTCAAAATATGAAAATTAAACGGAGAGGAGAGAAGAACTAGTGATCTGCTGCCCAAATATAACAAATTCGGGGTTAGCTAATTTGCTCTAAAACTTTTGGGCTTTTGGTATTTATTGTACACTAAATAAGCTTTTCATAGACTCTGGAACGGACTAATTCTGACTTTGGAGCAAAGAGTTATGACCAATCTAAGTTGTAGTACAAAACTGTCCAGCGAATTTTGGGTCAGCCCCCTTACGTGCGATTCCTGTATTGATGTGTTAGGAATTGGAAAATTTTCAGTAGGACAAAATTGTAGATACGGAAGTTAGCTTCGCGTGGCCACTGGAATCACCCAACAATTCTAAATAATGAAGAAGTTATGACTATTTAAGCGACGTTGGGTCTGGAAAAAAAAATCGCGAGCTGCTGCTGCTGGGCGCACGGAGGGGGCGCGCGGGGCGCGAGCGGGCGCGTGGCTGCCGAGCTGACTTTTGCTGGGCGATGCGATTCTGACATCCAAAACTAAAATGAGCATATCTTTTGCATACGAAGTCCAAATTTGATAATTCAAAATGTTTTGGAAAGCTTAAAGATAGTACTACAATTTTATTTAATAAAAACTAAAATTTGAGATTTTGGGAAAAGGTCAAAATGGGTATTTTTGAAGATGTTGCTCAACCGGATGCGAACGAAAGGTCTCGGGTTTGCGTTTTAAGAACCGTAAAGCGTTCCGAACCTACTAATTACCGTTCTAAGTATTATAAGGTGTAAATCTTGAATAGTAAGGTAAGAATTAACCATAATGGGTTATATTTTAAAAGTTTAAATACTTAACTACATGTTAAGTATAAATGGAAGAAGTTAAGCGAAAGCTTGATTAAACATTTTTTTAATTAATCTAATATACGTCTAAATCGATGTGGAGACATTTGATAAGGACTTAACTACATGTTAAGTATTAATTGAAAGAAATACATTGAGAGTATAATATGAAGTTAAATGATGAGTTGAATGTTGATGTAATTATTCTATTAACCTAATAAACATGTAAAAGATGTTAATACAAGAGTATAAGAACTTAGCAAAAGTGTTAAGTAAACATTAAAAAGAAGTTGCCCAAAGGCAAGATGGGAGAGTTATTTAATTAATTTTAATGAAGATAATACATTGATATAATGTAACTTCAGACTAAGACTAATTAACCGGATGTTAAATGTCAATAAAAAGGAAAACATAAAGAAATATGATATGATTGTTAACTAAATATTGTTAACAAATGTATTACCTCTAATATGATGTAACGACAACTACGATAACTTAACCAAACGTTAAGTGTCGATCAAAAGAGAACTTTAAAGAAGGATGAGTTGAACGTTAACCTTATTAATGTTAACGATAATTATACATCCAACGTTATGCAAAGATAAGATTTAAGACTTAACTAATTGTTAAGTATCAGTCGAAGGTAGATATAAAGGGTTATTTAATTAACCTTAATCAATTATATGGAATGAGAGGCTCTCAATACAGAGTCAAGTCAAGCTTTAAACATTTAACCGACTGTTAAGTGTCGACTAAAATAGAATGTGACAAGACGTGAAAAAAAGTGTAACACGATTATGTTGTATGGACAATAATAAGTCCTAAAAAGCTTTAAACACTGGAACAACTGTTAAGTGTTGGTTAAAGAAATAGATTAAAGAATATAGAGTATGGTTAACATAAAAATGGTTAAGAATTATTATGTGGCTGATTATTGTGTCCTTGTAAACTTAAAATTGTGTAGGATACTGGAAGGACGAGCTACCATAGCTTTGCGTGGAGTGCTTTAAGGCAAGTTTTTCAATAACTTGCTCCTATGTGTTAATATGTATAGATTTACGCATAAGACAATAACTTAAAACTGTTATTCTGTGTAACCAAGTTGATTTTTGATTGCTATATGATTTGAATATGCTATGTGAAGCATGAAAGGTGTATGCATATTGAATTGCACATCATGAAGGTATGAAACCTAGATAGAAGCATTGCATGAGATTTATTATGTATGCATGAAAATCAGGTATGTATGCTATGTGAAGTATGAAAGGTGTAGACTGTTAGACTTGCTGAGCCGTAGTGCTCAATCTTGCAAATAATTTTGCAGATAAACACGAAAATTAGTAGACGGACAACATAATGACGAGTTAAACACAGTGCGATTATAAGGCGCGTTGTTTTATTAAATGGCTCGGGGCCGGCGTCATGGGTTGTTATGATGATTAAGTAAGTTATATAAGATTTTATATATATACCCTTTGAGTAGAGGTTGAATTTATATATTCATTTAATTATGACTTGTAATTTTACAAAGACCTTGTAAAGGTAAGAGATGGTTACAAATTCTGGAACCAGAAGAAGTTTTATTAACTAAATTCTAATATCTATATGGATATTTATTGTATGAATATGGAGACTAAAGATGAATCATAATTTAGATTCAATGTATGTAAGTTAATTGTGTAAACCTTTTGTGAATCTAAAGGTAAATATGTATTAAAGTAAAGGTTATAGACTTTGGGATATGTAGCAAAGATTATTGTATAAACAATTTATGTTTATATCTTTCGCAATAGTTGTAAATATGATGTATCGTGACGCACCAGGTCCGAGGTTCAAGAGACCCGAGTTTGGGGGCTTTACAATTACAAAACTCCATAACAAATAACAGTTCACGAGCTACTTCTGGATCTTGCCTTTGCCCTTACTAATGGACGGCTCATCCGACTTCTCAGTCTTAGCTGCAAAGTTTTATGCAAGGGTGAGCAAATAATTGCCCACAAGTATAATAACAATAACAATTAAATAACCAATGGAGTAGATTTTAACTGATGTATAATAGCCTTTTTGAAAATAATCTACAACAATCAAAGGACTAGAAGCTCAATAGAAAACTCAGTTTAAGAATTGAATTTAGATTTCAAAGTCAAAAGTAAATCTGAGGGTCATAAGACCTCGAACTATGTCCTAGGTTAACAAATATCTCTACTGTAACCTTTAACAGTCTTATAGACTATGGACGGTCCATCTCGTACTCCGGGGGATCAGCCCTTTGTACAATGTATTGTGCACAAATATTTTAACGCTATTGCGTAGTTTAATCTCCTATATTAGGGTTGTTCATCTCAGTTTAACATCAGAATCCGAACCAAAAGAAACTTGGTTTGGAATAACTTCAAGATATTCGAAGTCTTTAAAACGCTCATCAACTATGGACTAGCTGAATCAATAAGGGTTTGCTAGTTGCTAAAGCATTTGATTCAACAATAAAATTGTACAACGAGATTTATGTTCGAAGTTTGAATAATAATTTATGATCGAATAGCAAATGACTTGAATAAAACATAAGCATTTGACGTTATAACAACCTTGCTTGAACAATAATAAGCTAAGGTTAATAATCTTGCTTAATGAAAGTAAAATAAGAAACTTGCTCAAGTAAAAGTTAAGTTTTAGGGAACTTGCCTTGATAGCTTGCTACAATTAATGTTAACTATTTGCTCTTTGAGTGACCTATACATACAAGTCACATTGAACAATTAATATTCATAGTTTAATTAATTACTCCCTTTTATAAATGATTGCTCACTTATATATTTCTAATCCACACTTTAAATTCTTCTAAGACACCACATATTAATCATGTTATTTCTTATAGGAGAAATTATTTTATTTCTAATTTTGGAAAAATTTCATTTCTGGTCGACCCGACCCGGAAATCGGAACAGGCGCTGCGGCGCTGGCCTGACCCGAGACCAACGGCCTTGGAGCATGCGCTGCGGCGTGGGACTTGAGCTTGAAGCCGGCGCTGCGACGAGCCCACGTCCGTAGCCCGCGCTGCGGCATGAGATATGAGCCACAAGGGTGGCGCTGCGGCGCCAGACTGCAGATTCAGTTTCTGCAGTCGCGACTCAACCTCTGTTCGCCCAAAAACCCATGAATTTCTTCATTTAAATCACAATTTGACATACTTGGATGCTATAAACTTCATATAATCAAGACCCATTACAGTATTAACAAAATCATTTATATACCCATACACTATAGAAGATTAAATCCACTAATTAAACATATTTCTCCATTTTTGATAAACTTAGCAAAATTAGCCAATATGAACTCAATTCTAAACCAAATTGATCCATTTCACTTGCATTATTTTCGTTATTGAACATACTAACAATAACAACAACCAATTTACAGATTATTACATGGATTGAACACTAATTTTGAACCCAAAATAAGCCATATTCATATGTATGAACTCAAGAACACAAAACCCATTTAAAACTTGTTTTCATGGATTCTAGTTACAGAAAATCATTTACAATTGTTATATAACGGTTTATATACCCATACTAACATGCATAATCATCATATAAATAATTTTTAGCAATTTTGGTTCATCAATATTTCACAGAGAAGTAGTTTGAAGAAAATAAGAACTAAAGTTTTAGGTTAGATTAGTACCTCTTAATTCCTTGATTAAGCTAGATGATTAGGAATAGCTTGGCAATCCTTCTTCTTTTTCTTTGATTTTCAAGTTTTTCTCTCAATTTTCCCCTATTCCTTCTCTGTATTCTCTCTATGTTCTACAGACTTAGCCTTTATAAATTAGGAATAATAGAATTATACGTAACTTAAAAAAACTGACCAATTACAACTCAATTAAAAAAAATCATCACTTAAAAAAATTGACAGTTACAAGAATTCAAAAGCCATAAGGCTTGTTTGGCTAAACAGTAATAAAACAAACTCTTTTCACTAACCAAGGGTCACAAGACCTTATTTGGTTAACTAACATAAAACCCATTTTCCATTATTTTAATAACCCATTATACTATATAGTTTAATTGTCACACTTTCAATTTAATTAAACCTATTATTAAATAAATTCAATTAAACCTTACTAATTTAATTATAACTTTTATTTGGCCAATTATAAATTAATTCAAATAAATCATTTTATTCAAATAAATCATCTAATTTAATTATTAAATTAAATTAGAACAACCATCAAATAACCACTCAAATAATAATTATCATAATTGCACTTAATAAATTATTCCACAATAAATCCATCAATTATTTATTTTACTCAATAAATAAATTAACAAAAATATTTATTAACTCAATAAATATTTTATTTATTCACAAAAATCACATTCGTTACATCCTTCCATCCTTAAAAAGGATTCTGTCCCCAGAATCACAATGCAATTAATTCATCCGTTACAATCGTCACCCTTCTAGATTACTATAACAAGTAACTAACAGTATCGCATCTTAACTACTATAATGGATAACCTCCATTTTTAACTCAAGGTTTACATAATCTAGTTCACATGCATCGTATACCGTCATCACGACCAAATAAATATAATGAGGAAGCAAAACAACTTTCGTTTTTACCTTCTCCTCTAATCCTTATCAACGTGATATCAAGAGAATTCGTTGCATCTAGAATCTACAAAAGTTTTATTTTTACAGGTATAAGCATGACGGCTCAGCAAGAACTAACAGTTTTCACATTTCATGCTTTACGTAACACATAAGTTTGCATTTTATTCATGCACCATGATTCTCATACTATGCATCTTACTCATGCATAATAAATTATATGCAATGCATCTACATATGCATCATACATCTTTTAATATGCAAGTTTCATTTGTATCATATATCTCATACTACACATTTATAATCTTTCAAGTTCCACATATAACAACATAATCACATAGTTGCACAACATGCACCCTTTAATCATGCTCGCATATAATTCACATAACAATGAAAGATTTAGCAATCAACTCATGTACACAATACATTTAAACAAGTCAACAAGTTACTGAAAGAACTTGCCTTAAGCGTTCCTTGCCAAATTATGATGGCTCGCCCTTCAAATATCCTACACAATTTATTTCACAATAAAATATCAATTAGCCACCAAAAAGGCTTCATATATTGGTTCACATTATAAAAATTCTTATCTCATATTGTTCGCGCATTACAGACAATTAACGCGATTAACTCTAAAACATTTCTCGGCGTCGCGTCGTTTGAAAACGTTACGACCCTCATCATCATTCATCTTCATTAGTTTATAAAAACACCCCTCCATATCTTATAATTTTCGTTTCATTTGAATCGAAACACTATTTAAGTTCATTAACGCTTTACGCAGTGTTTTGACGTTTATACGTCACACGCCTAATTCGCCTTTAAATACACAATAGTCCCAAAGATGGCCAATTTAGGAATTAATCCAGGTAGTAACTTTAAATTCTAAATAATGGAAATTGTAGGTCTACTTATTAGCTTTCCGGATCATCTTGAATCATCCAAATTGGAGTTCGTATGGGAAAGTTATGGTCATTTTACTACGAGACGTTCATGCTAAAAATTTCAGAATCAGGCGGTCAGCGAGGCCTCCGTCATAATTAGGGAGGCTTCGCCAGGGAGCTCAGCGAGGCCTCCATCAGAGTCAAAGAGGCTGTGCCAGAATCCAAGGAGCTCAACGAGGCCTCTGTCAAAACAGAGAGGCTGCGCTGGAACCCAGGTGTTGCAGATCGCTTCCTTCATGCAATCCGACCCTACTTCATTCCAATCTTCATAACTTCTTGTATACACGTTCAAATTGGTCCATTTCAGATTTTATGGATTCCTAAGACATGGGGCTACAACATATCAAAATTTTAGAGCTACCCATTAACATTAACATGACCAAATCTTAGTCCAAAATATCAAGTTGCACTCTGTTTTTGTGTTCTTGGTGTTCTTCACTAAAATCATCACTCAATCTTCATTTTTACATCTTTTTACTCCATTCCAACTGGGTTAACTTCGTAACCCATGGAACTACAACATCATTGCATCAAACATATTATACCGACAAAAAATCTAAGTTCCAAATTCTCTAAAATTTGTCCAAAGGTGCAAAGTCCAAAAATGTTCAAAGTTTTCATGTTCTTCATCCTTTAAGCATATGGATTTCTTTCACTTGGTTCCACTTTCAAAAGTTATTAATGGTTTCTATAACCTCTCATCAATATATTAAACCGTTCACAACCAACTAACAAATAATAACATCAAAAAAAAAATTGACCAACATAAAAAGCTTCAAAAGGAAGAATAAAAATGAAGTTTGAAGGTTTTGTGAACTTACTCTATGATTTCTTCCTTCTTGGATGCTATCGAGTTTGGTTAGAGTTTGATGGCTCTTCTCTTCTTCTTCCTAGCCTTCCCGTGCACCCACTTCTCTTCCCACTACTTTCTTTCTCTAGCTTCTCTTCTCTTTCTCTCTCTTATTTCTTCTTCTTCTTCGGCAGTTTACTCTCTTCTTTCTCTCTACCACTAATCCCTTTTCTCCTCCTCTCTCTACATATCCGAATATTGCTCCATTAAATTCCCAAATTGGTAATACTTATACCCATAAATAAAATGGGTCATACCTTATGGTCTTGGGTTGGGTAAAAGTAATAAATCTTGGGTTAGACCATTTATTCGGGTCACCCATAATAAATATTTCGGATACGAGATAAATCTCGTTCGGGCTCAAATAAAATTTTTAACGCTTGGAAAAATTATTTATTCGCGTACACGTCTTAACAAAATTAATAAAAATTGAAAAAGACGTAAAAATATTCGGGCGTAAATAGTGTCACGTGAATAGTGATTTAGCGATTTTGCGCGAAATCAATTTATTCGCTCGTGCGAAACTACAACACTTAAAAATTCATATATTCACATAATCCAGGTTATAATATAACCTTTAAACACTTCTCATAAAATTAAAAATTAATCCATTTAATAATATTGATAAACCCGCATTACAAGGGTACTCACGATTCGCGATCGTTACATTAATAATCTATTAACTCATTCATTCAGAATATATGTATATATTTCATACCTATATATACATACTAAAGTCACCACATAAATCACATATATAAATTTACATTCAAACCCGATACATCTCATAATAAGAATTTTATTAAATCCTCATTTCAGTATTATTCTCGAAAATTTGGGTTGTCACAACAACCACAAAGATGATCATAGATCTAATTAGGGTTTTAGTTTAGAAAACTTTTAAACCTTTGTGATAGTAGCTCTTCTTCTTCTTCTCCTTCCAAGGTGTGAAATGAAGCTTGAAATACACAAACCAAACTCTCTTTCTCTCTCTTTAAGGCTCGGCCGCCTTCCTTCTTTTTCTCTCTCTTTTTTATTTTCTCTCTTAGCTTTTGTGGAAAAGGAGAAATGAAATGTGAAGTAAACTTTTATTTTTAAAAAAATATGTATAAATATACATATAACTTGCTTGCAATCTTGGCAAAATAATATGGTTAAGTAGGAGAGTGACACCTAAGGGAGTTGGTGACCAAACTTGGACAAAATTTTTCCAACATGTGCTATATACTCCCTCCTTTGCCACCCGGGTACTTCCCCCGCCTTTTGCCCAATTTTGATTTTATTTTATTAGCCTAATTTGATTAATCAAATGACATAAAAATCCCTCACAAGTTGGACCAAGATTGGGCCATCTATTTAATTGTTTGGGGTCTCTAATTAATTTTATTTGGGCCATATAAAAACATAGGTCCAACTCATAAATTTTACATTACCCTAATTATTTAATTAGAGTTTATAATCCACTCATTTTTTATTTTAAAATAATTACTCACATATATTTAATTATATAACCCAATTAGACTTGCTTTAATTAGTTTAATATAAATAATTAGTTGAGATAAATAAAATAAATCTCTTAAGGTAGTTTACTAGTATATATTTTAAATACTAGAAATCTCCAATAAATATAACCCTTAGGTTATTTAATTCTCAACCCTAATATATAATATTAGGTTAAATAGCTTTCTTTTTAATGCTCATTATAAATAAATATATACATACTTATAATGTATATATTCATTAAATCACATACTCCACATAAATCACAAAGTATTTACTTCATTTATAAATAATTAATATTCTCATTAGGTTAGACATTTTATTCAATGTCTATTAAAACACCTTTATTTAGTTTGCTATATTCAATATGCCTTTTCCATTATTCTAGTATGATTAATTTAATTAATTATTCCTCTCGTTTGGCAAAAATATAAATATCACATCACTAAGTGTGTGTGTGTGTGTGTGTGTCTATATATATATATATATATATATATATATATATATATATATATATATATATATATATGTACTTATACATATCACGTTCAATTAAATCTTATAACATCTCTTCATTTAAAATTTATTTCCTTAATAAATATTCTACATACATCATTATAAAATAATATCTTTTCATTAGTTCTCATAAATTTAAAGGTTGCATAATACATTATTCTTAATATTCCTCCAAGTATACATATTCATTCTAGGTTTTGAATTTTCGTAATCCATATTTTAATATTTATCCGAAAATTCGAATTATTCACTATTCCTTTATATAAATTGTTTTCAACAATTTAACTGTAATAAATATAATAATATATTCACTACATTAATAACATGAATACATTACACCCAATAATGTATTACATAATTTATTCAATAAAATGGTAGTTTACACATTAAAGATATTTAATGCCACCAACTTAAAATAATTTTATAGATTATTTAACTTACACCGATAGATTAATTTTACCCATCTCCTTTCCTTTAAATAAATTATCCCTAAAATTTATTTACATATAATAGATATATAATAATAATATATTTATTAAGCATAAAAATCACATATTGCATAGTTTGTATTCCCTTATGCAACACAATATCACATAGCATATTATTTAATAAGAATTTTATTTATTTAAATTCTTACTTTAGTATATTTGGAAAATTTGAAACGTCACATTCTTTTAGATGTTAACCCATATAGATTTTTCTCAGAAATCTTAATCATTCTTCTATTTTCAAATTTAGGTTTTATTCTTTAAACCTTTATTCAATCAATCAAGATTTTATTAATAAATCTTATAGATTTTTGGGTTGTCACATTCACCCCATCTGCTCCCTTTATTCACAAAAAATAGGTTGTCAATTTATCCTTTATCTAATCGCTTCTAATCACAATTGATTACATTTTCAATTAATGAGTACATACTATTTCCTTCTATGAGGATCTCTTTTATCATCATATTTTACAATAACTTCTTTCTAAGGAGTTAAAACTTTTTATATTATGTCGAGTGTGACGCCCCCAAAATAGGTCCATACAACCCATTTTGAGTCGCCAATAACATTCCACAAAATACAAATACAAATACGAATTTTCCCATTTACAACTAATAAGTGTTGTGCAAAATACGACAACACAATACAAATACATCTTAAATTCTCAATACACTTATTGCTACACTAATAGTAAAGTATTGAGACACTTCTATTGTCTCGGACCATCACTCCATTTCCCGGCTAGTCCCCGCTACACTCTATTTTCCTGAAGAGAACAAAGGAAAAGGGTGAGCACAAATAGCCCAGTAGGAAATATCATGACTAAGATAATGAAGAATAAAAATTATCTTTAGTCTTCAATCGAAATAAATCAGAGATTTAAAGATGTTATTCAATAAAAACAACTGCAGCGGAACGGACAATCCATTAGAAGAGTCAAGTAGATTATAATATCTACCATCTTCTATAAATTAAAGGATCACCACTAATATTTTATCCCTGTAACACCAATCAACAATTCCTGTTTATGAACATCCAAATCAACAGTTTATATTCAACAGCCTCTCTTTGCACTACGTGCCAAAGATATTTATTTGTAACATCACCGGTCATGATCATGCCAAACGCCAGTTCATCTTTGCACTACGGGCCAAAGAGAACTTTCACCATACGCCTTTGTTTGTAACACCAAAAGTCATGATAATACCAATACACAGTTTGGTCAAAATCATGTCACGCCAGTTCATCTTTGCACTACGGGCCAAAGAGAACTATCACCACAATTTAAATATGAGGATGAGGATGATGACAATGATACAGTGAGATCAAGGATAAGAAAAGCTTTATAATTTAATCAGTATCAAAGATTGACCAAATTGCCAACACGATGACCAAATTGTGGAGTCAAATTCAAGAATGATATTCAAGAAATTGTTTCATGCTTCAACTATAACGTATAAAAAGATTCAAGTGAGAAGATATTAGATGAAGCACAAACTATTAAAGATATTCTACTAATTTTCAGGGATTTTCTCCATTTAAAAAATAAGGTTTTGGAAACAAACAAAGATTTCTTATCTTAAATGGAGAAATGTGAAAGAAAAAGATATCCCTTAAAGAGTACAAAAGAAATGATACGTTATACGAGTATAACAGAATATATGAAACTGCAAATGGATTTTCACCCGTCATGCGATAATTCGCGTAGACAGATTATTTTCACAACAGATTAATAAGTAACGAATACAAAGGGTTATTCACCAGGCATGCGTCAATCCGCACGGACAGGTTATACCCATAGATTAATAAGGAATGAATACAGAAGGGTATTCACCAGGTACGACACTCGTACTTACAGGTTATTCCCATAGAATAATAAGGAATGAATACAAAAGGATATTCACCAGACATGCGTCATACCGCACGGACAGGTTATCCCCACAAATTAATATAGAATGAATAACAACCTTTATGAGTATAATATCACTTACGAACATGAAAGCAAATGATATTATATAGAAGTATGAAAGAAATGATATTCCCTACCTTAGTTAACAAGTGACTGGATGTTGCTTTCTATGAAACTAACTTGGATAATACTAGTATTCTCACAAATACTCACAATAGCCTAGCACACTTAGAGAACTCCAGAAATTTAGAGAGAGAGTATATGCAAGGAAGGTGTGAAGATTTCTTAAGATAACCCCTCCTATTTATAGGAAAACCAAGTTTCATTAATTGCACAAAAAGGGCTCGACTTATTACACTTTAGTACCTCCATCTTTGCCTCTATTTTTAATATAATCCCTCAAGTATTATCAATCTTTCATAACATCCCCTAATAGTTCCCACATGTGAACCAATAGTTCCATCATGTGAACCAATAGTTCACATTATGTGAATTTCATAATTTCAATTAGGTACCCCTAAGTTAGACTCCACTTTTAATCCGTCAATAATACTAAAATATCATAACAAATAATATGAGTTACAGTGCCAAGAAAAATAATAAAAAGTACCATGCAGATGCTATTGTAATTATTGAATCAAAGTACTGTGCAATTGCTACTTTATCAATTATTGAATCAATAATTTAAAATACTGTGCAATACCGTGTGCTTGTGAAATACCGCGTACTACTGTGGCATAACGCGTTTTGCTATTCTTTTTATTACCGGGTATTTCAACAGTTACCGGTGATAATACTGTTGACAAAATACTGTCGCCTTCAGTTTCCGACAATGGGGCCCACTATCGTTGACAATATTACCATTGTGGGGCCCACTAATATTTTGATATTTCGACGCCGTCGTACGATACCGAATATAATATTCTCCGACAAAAAGAATATTCCCCGACAAAAGGAATATTCCCCGACATACAGGTTTGACTTTTTGTATAAATGAATAGTAAATTCGTATGAATAGTACTTTCGTATTTATACCGTATAATTTCGTATCCAGCTCATATAAACATTATGACGTAATCGAAGGTCGAAGAAAGTATAAAAATGTTTTTAGCGTAAATAGTCTCCCGTGAATAGTGATCGCGTGAATAGTGATTTAGCGTTATTACTAGACTTCTCAATTTTCACATTTCACTAGTAACTTTATCATTATCGATTTAACACCTTTCTGTTTAAAAATAATAATCAGAAGAAAAATAAATTTTCTTTGTTAAAATTATCGGGGTCTTACAATCTCCCCTCCTTATGAAATTTCGTCCCCGAAATTTACGTACGTACTTGGCATATCGAAGAGGTGAGGATACCTTGCTCTCACTTCAGATTCTAACTCCCAGGTTATTTCCTCTATATCATGGTTTCTCCATAAAACTTTGACTCGAGGTATAACCTTTAATCGTAGAATTTGTTCCTTCTTATCCAAGACCTTGACAGGTATCTCTTCGTACGTTAAATCCTCTACTATCTCGTCTGGTTCTAATTCAATAACATGGTATGGATCTTTCACATATTTACGTAGCGTGGATATGTGAAAAGCATTATAAATACGAGACATGTTTGGTGGTAAGGCGAGTCTGTAGGCCACCATTCCTACTCGATCGAGGATTTCAAATGGACCGATAAATCGAGGGTTGAGCTATCCTCTCTTTTCGAATCTTGTATCTCCTTTCCATAGAGTAACACGTAAGAATACATGGCCTCTAATTTTGAATTCATCATCCCTTCGATGAAGATCAACATAACTCTATTGACGATCTTGTGCTGCTTATATACGTTGTCATCTTCACATGGGTTCGTGGAGTCTTTTAACTCTATATTCATCCTTTGTAAGTTATCCGAAATGGGTATTTACGTTATCAGCATCGTACTCGTACTTGCATACGTTCTTCTACGCAACGCGTCAGCTTCTAGGTTTGCCTTTCCAAGATGGTATTGAATGGTATAGTCGTAATACTTCAACAGCTCGAGCCAACGTCGTTGTCGCATGTTGAGTTCCTTCTGGGTGAAGAAATATTTGAGGCTTTTATGATCTACATAAATTTCTATTTACTCTCATCTTTCTTCTTTATGAATAAAATAGGAGCACCCCAATGCGATGTATTCGAACGTATGAAGTTAGTATCTAACAACTCCTGTAGTTGGGTTTTTAACTCCAGAAAATTCAATAGGAGCCATACATATGGGGTCTTAGAAATGGATTTTGTATTGGGTTCAAGATCGATACAAAAATTTGATTTGACGGTCTAGGGGTAGGCCAGGAAGTTCTTCGGGAAATACGTCATGAAACTTATTAACAAGAGAAATATCAATCAAATTTGACGTATTTTTGTTTAAATCAGTTACATGGGCTAAGAAAGCTTGACATCCGTTTTTCAATAAACGAATGACTTTGTGACTAGAAATGACGGTTATTGATTTCAATGGTTTGGTTGCTTGAATTCGCATAATAGGCTGATTAGGAATATGAAAACTAATGACTTTACGAAAGCAATCAATTTTAGCATGATGAGTAGTTAACCAATCAAATTCATGCATGTCCAAGGAGATAAGATCAACAGGTAATGTGAGGGTGCTGATTTGAACAAAGCAAGATTTATAGACTATAGATGTAACGAATGTTTGTTCCAATGGTTTTTCAACAAATAAGTCAAAATTTAATTTATCAAGGGTCAAGTTTAAACGTTGGGCACAAGTAGATGAAATAAAAGAGTGGGTAGAATCAGTATCTAATAAGGTATAGATTCGCAAGAGTTTATGATTAGCTCACCGGTTATAACGTCATCTGATTGTAGTATTTCTTTCTCCTGCTCCACTACTTGAGCCTTATCTACGACATCCGAATATAGACAAATTTTATGAAAAACGAGATACTTACGAATTTCTAGTTTCAAACCTCGTAGAAACATTCGTGTCATCCGTTCCTCAGTGTCCACCAAATGGGATGCAAATCGAGACAGCTCGGCAAACTTGGCTTCGTACTGCGACACCGTCGTGTTGTTCTATTCCAGTTTGATGAATTCTACCTCCTTCATATGACGAATACTCTCCGGGAAATACTTCTCGTTAAATAATTCTTGGAACTCGACCTAAGACACCTCGAGTGCCGAGTGACGGGTACGTTTCACGGATTCCCACTAATGATCTGCTTCTCCTCGTAGCATAAACGTAGCGAAAAGAAACTTTTGTTCGTTAGCGCAACGCAATACATCAAATATCTTGGTTAATTATTTGAGCCACGCCTCTGCCTTGAGTGGATCTGGCTTGCCAAAAAATTCAAGTGGTCCCAACTCTTTGAACTGCTTGGCAGTGACCATTCGTGCATTATCAGCGTTTCTGTCAGTATTGTAGATGTCATTCTAAAATGTGATCACAAAACAAAGATTAGTTAAAGAAACAGACATGCAATATCTTGTCCCTATAACCAAATCAATTACTACAAATAAAATAGCTTAGGTAGGACACACTAGCGAAGGATTTTACTCGTCTCTCCCCTCCTAGTTCTAATCCCAGATCTCTACCAGAGATCATATCCCTAAGCTCTGATACCAACTGTGACGCCCCCAAAATAGGTCCATACAACCCATTTTGAGTCGCCAATAACATTCCACAAAATACAAATACAAATACGAATTTTCCCATTTACAACTAATAAGTGTTGTGCAAAATACGACAACACAATACAAATACATCTTAAATTCTCAATACACTTATTGCTACACTAATAGTAAAGTATTGAGACACTTCTATTGTCTCGGACCATCACTCCATTTCCCGGCTAGTCCCCGCTACACTCTATTTTCCTGAAGAGAACAAAGGAAAAGGGTGAGCACAAATAGCCCAGTAGGAAATATCATGACTAAGATAATGAAGAATAAAAATTATCTTTAGTCTTCAATCGAAATAAATCAGAGATTTAAAGATGTTATTCAATAAAAACAACTGCAGCGGAACGGACAATCCATTAGAAGAGTCAAGTAGATTATAATATCTACCATCTTCTATAAATTAAAGGATCACCACTAATATTTTATCCCTGTAACACCAATCAACAATTCCTGTTTATGAACATCCAAATCAACAGTTTATATTCAACAGCCTCTCTTTGCACTACGTGCCAAAGATATTTATTTGTAACATCACCGGTCATGATCATGCCAAACGCCAGTTCATCTTTGCACTACGGGCCAAAGAGAACTTTCACCATACGCCTTTGTTTGTAACACCAAAAGTCATGATAATACCAATACACAGTTTGGTCAAAATCATGTCACGCCAGTTCATCTTTGCACTACGGGCCAAAGAGAACTATCACCACAATTTAAATATGAGGATGAGGATGATGACAATGATACAGTGAGATCAAGGATAAGAAAAGCTTTATAATTTAATCAGTATCAAAGATTGACCAAATTGCCAACACGATGACCAAATTGTGGAGTCAAATTCAAGAATGATATTCAAGAAATTGTTTCATGCTTCAACTATAACGTATAAAAAGATTCAAGTGAGAAGATATTAGATGAAGCACAAACTATTAAAGATATTCTACTAATTTTCAGGGATTTTCTCCATTTAAAAAATAAGGTTTTGGAAACAAACAAAGATTTCTTATCTTAAATGGAGAAATGTGAAAGAAAAAGATATCCCTTAAAGAGTACAAAAGAAATGATACGTTATACGAGTATAACAGAATATATGAAACTGCAAATGGATTTTCACACCCGTCATGCGATAATTCGCGTAGACAGATTATTTTCACAACAGATTAATAAGTAACGAATACAAAGGGTTATTCACCAGGCATGCGTCAATCCGCACGGACAGGTTATACCCATAGATTAATAAGGAATGAATACAGAAGGGTATTCACCAGGTACGACACTCGTACTTACAGGTTATTCCCATAGAATAATAAGGAATGAATACAAAAGGATATTCACCAGACATGCGTCATACCGCACGGACAGGTTATCCCCACAAATTAATATAGAATGAATAACAACCTTTATGAGTATAATATCACTTACGAACATGAAAGCAAATGATATTATATAGAAGTATGAAAGAAATGATATTCCCTACCTTAGTTAACAAGTGACTGGATGTTGCTTTCTATGAAACTAACTTGGATAATACTAGTATTCTCACAAATACTCACAATAGCCTAGCACACTTAGAGAACTCCAGAAATTTAGAGAGAGAGTATATGCAAGGAAGGTGTGAAGATTTCTTAAGATAACCCCTCCTATTTATAGGAAAACCAAGTTTCATTAATTGCACAAAAAGGGGCTCGACTTATTACACTTTAGTACCTCCATCTTTGCCTCTATTTTTAATATAATCCCTCAAGTATTATCAATCTTTCATAACATCCCCTAATAGTTCCCACATGTGAACCAATAGTTCCATCATGTGAACCAATAGTTCACATTATGTGAATTTCATAATTTCAATTAGGTACCCCTAAGTTAGACTCCACTTTTAATCCGTCAATAATACTAAAATATCATAACAAATAATATGAGTTACAGTGCCAAGAAAAATAATAAAAAGTACCATGCAGATGCTATTGTAATTATTGAATCAAAGTACTGTGCAATTGCTACTTTATCAATTATTGAATCAATAATTTAAAATACTGTGCAATACCGTGTGCTTGTGAAATACCGCGTACTACTGTGGCATAACGCGTTTTGCTATTCTTTTTATTACCGGGTATTTCAACAGTTACCGGTGATAATACTGTTGACAAAATACTGTCGCCTTCAGTTTCCGACAATGGGGCCCACTATCGTTGACAATATTACCATTGTGGGGCCCACTAATATTTTGATATTTCGACGCCGTCGTACGATACCGAATATAATATTCTCCGACAAAAAGAATATTCCCCGACAAAAGGAATATTCCCCGACATACAGGTTTGACTTTTTGTATATAAATGAATAGTAAAATTCGTATGAATAGTACTTTCGTATTTATACCGTATATAATTTCGTATCCAGCTCATATAAACATTATGACGTAATCGAAGGTCGAAGAAAGTATAAAAATGTTTTTAGCGTAAATAGTCTCCCGTGAATAGTGATCGCGTGAATAGTGATTTAGCGTTATTACTAGACTTCTCAATTTTCACATTTCACTAGTAACTTTATCATTATCGATTTAACACCTTTCTGTTTAAAAATAATAATCAGAAGAAAAATAAATTTTCTTTGTTAAAATTATCGGGGTCTTACATCGAGGGTTCATAAAGACCATGAACTCTCAGGTTTAACGGTATTCACCGCAACCAAATCTAAAAACATGTTGTACGAGGTATGTTTACAATCACGAAGAAGGAAACTACCTATGCGGGTACGTTAGGTGATCAATCTATTGTACCTTAGTTCTCAGAAAGACTATATGCGTTCAAAGATTGGAATATATTATCCAACCTGGTATTTCCCCATTTTTCGGGGTTGTTCACCTCAGACGTAGCATAAACTGCCGCACCAAAATAATTTGGTTCGGGATAACTTCTCAAAGAGATTACTTGAATTTTCATAAACATTTGTCTAGCTGAATCAAATAGCTTAGACGTATATCAATAATTTGAACATTAATCGAAATATTTTTCTAGCCACTTATTGACTTTTCTTTAACTTGTTCAGAATTCTGAAAATCATTTTATGACGTTATGATACCGCACTGTATTTACAGTCCGTTGAGGATTCTGTCATTTTGTGACTTTGTCATTCTACAACATACCATAGTAGGCTGACGATCCTTAGATCACATCCAACACTAGGTTAATCTACATTGACGACTCCATCATCTCTCATTCTACATCAGGTTCCATGATGCATTGATGACTATTTAAAAATACATTTTGATATATTTCAAATCATGTTTGTCTTAGCTGAAACAATTAGCATAAACATATAAATAATAGAACTTTTAAAACTCATTGGTTCAATAATTTGACCCAATATTTTTCAAAATATGCTTTTATTAGCACAATGTCAACAAATTTTGAAATCTAACATGACTAGAAGATTTGGAATACCTATGCTTTCTCCATTAACTCCAATTTCTCCCATGATCCATTGCTTAATAATTCTATCTATTTCTATCATCCTTAAAGTTTACTATACTAAAAATCCTCAGATCTCAATACACAACTTTTCTATACCTCCGTATAGTTCATCAAACTTACCACAGGTTATGAGTTCAGGAACTTTCCACAATAATATGAATTTAGGAACTTGTCCTAACAATACGTAGTCCAAGAACAGATCAAGGACTGTCCATACGCTTAGGGGTTCAAAAACATACCATATGACTATGAGTCACAAACTTACCATAAGCATGAGTTTTAAGAACTCCCTCCTTACTTTACATCCTCTACCTATCCATTATACACATGAGAAAAGAATTGATAGGAGCATAATATATGATTATTTTTATTCCTTTATGCTTAGTTTAGTTGCATGTTATCTGTTATGTGAACAGGTTTTTATAGATCTTTGGAAGAATTAGAGTGATTTGGTGAATTATGGAGTCTAATGCTGAATTTTATGTTGTTTTGCAGAAATATTCTACGATCAGCATTGGCACTCTATGATCATGAAAAGTACTCTACGTTCGTTGAGTGGCAGCTTTACGATTAGTCTACTTATGCTTGACGATTGTGCAGGACAACTTTACGATCGCTTAGCTTACTCTACGATGGTGTTGTTTACTCGACGATCGTCCCAAGGTCATTCTATATTTGGCAAGTGTACTCTACGTTTTTCACTTGGCAGCTAGTTTACTCTATGACTGACGAGGTTTACTCTACGATTCCGAGAGGAGAGTTCCACTCTACGATCAGTCACTCTACAATTGCATGACTCCGCTACGAAGTGCTAGTGCAGAGTGTTACTCTACGATTTTATTGACTTATAGATTTCCGAATCAGAGTAGGATTTGAGATGTTGGAGCTTAAAGATATGATTCCTAATATGATTTGGAGATAGACTTGTGCATCAAAAAGGAAGTTTAATCTAATATGGAGATTCGAGTCAAAGTTGATAAGGAAACTACATTTGACTATGGAAATAGAATCTGTCATGGAATCTAAGTTGAGGAACAATATGGAAATTGATGCCGAACTGGAAAAGGAAACTGAAGAAGATTTGGTATTGGAAAGTAAGTTCTAATTTGATGAGGAAACTACTTAAAACTGGATTTTAGAGATTGACAAGGATTTAAAATCCCACCATATCTGCAGAGTGAAGACTTCCGAAGCAGCATTAGATTAGAATTTTCTAGGGTTTATCTATAAATACTTTCACTTATAATTGTTAGAGATCATCATGATCATAGAGAATTTTTATTATATTCAGAGTATTCATAGAATCATGTTAGGCTAGTTTTCTTTTATTCAGTTTGAAGGGGACGTGGATCCTTAGTAACAGTTTATGGTTTGATTAAATATACAGTATTTACTCCTTCTTATATGAAGCTTATTCTGATAATCTGTTCTAATTGTTAGATATTATTTGATTAACTGATTTGGTTTCTGTAGGATTAAATTGGTTAGTTGATAATATATGCTAGATTCATGAATAGTATTACGTAATTGATATTATTTCAAATCACAAGTAGCGGTTAGTAATACTGATTGTGGTCAAGCTTTTGGTTTATTGCTATGGTTATCAGAAGACAGGCTACACAAATTGAGCTTATGTATTTGTTGCTTGGAATAGTCTAATTCCTTAGTTCTTAATGTTGCTGTCATATTAAATCTAAAGAGCTTGTTTTAGGTTATATGATAGTTAGAATCTTGTGAAGAACTTGTTTCATTAAGTGACAATCTAAGTGGAATTTCGGATAACAGAGCTTGTTGTTATCTAGGACTATTAGTTTTATTGAAGGGTGAATATTGTTATACTTGATTATTCTATTATTGTGAACAGGAGAAACTGAACTGGAAAAACTGAAGTTTTAATTCATTAGTTAATTTCATTATTTTAAATTTGTTCTTGTTAATTAGTTAAACAAATTCAAAACCCCCCAACCTTTTGTTTACTGTAAAACTGTTAGAAGCATTAGAATAAATTAAAATCAACATTGTTCTCTGTGGGATCGACCCTTACTACTGCTATACTGCGTTTAGTTCAGAGTTCGTAGAGTTAAGTAATGTTTTTATTTTTAGCAGCACTGATGACAGCTTCCAAATTTTAGCGTCGTTGCCGGGGACTAGTTAGTTGTTTTGATTTATTCCTTATTTCTTTATTAGTTTATGACTCGATCTTCTCAATTTGGTAGTTTGAATTTTGATCCAGAGATTGAGAAAACCGCAAAAAGGCTCAAAAAGCATAATCGTAGAGTGCAACATACAACTGCAAAAGAAACTGAAGTTCCATCACCTGGCCTGAATATAGCACTGGAATTGCTTCATAACAACTCATCAACTGAATCTGAATCAGACGAAGAGATGGCTGCTGCAAACAACAATAGAACTTTGAAGGAGTTGACAACTCCTAATTTGAATCAACAACCTTTATGCATTGAATATCCTACTTTAGATGCTGCTTTTGAACTTAAATCAAGACTGATACACCTTTTGCCTACTTTTCGTGGTCTTACAGGTTAAGATCCATACAAGTATCTGAAGGAGTTCTACGTAGTATGCTCTACCATGAAACCTCAAGGGATAACTAAAGAGCAGACCAACCTGAGAGCCTTTCCTTTTTCACTAGGAGATCTAGCTAAGGACTGGTTGTATTATCTTCCTTCAGGGTCAATACAATCATGGACTGATATAAAGAGGCTATTCTTGGAGAAATACTTTCCTGCTTCAAGGATTGCCAACATAAGGAAAGAGATCTTTGCAATCAGGCAGTTTAGTGGGGAGACACTCTATGAATACTAGAAAAGACTCAAGAAGCTTTGCTCAAGCTGTCCATCTCACCAAATTGATGAGCAACACTTGATCCAGTACTTTTACGAGGGACTGACACCAATGGATAAAAGTATGATACATGCTGTAAGTGGAGGAGCATTGGTAGACAAGACAGCTGAGGCTACGAGGAACTTGATTACAACTATGGCTGCCAATTCACAGCAGTATGGGACTAGGATGGATCATGCACCAAAAAGGGTGAATGAGGTAAGCAGAAATACTCTTGAGCAACAAATTTTTGATCTAACTGCTATGGTGAGACAGATGGCTGCAGGAAACATACCAGCTGCAAAGGGGTGTGGGATCTGTTTGCAATCAAGTCACAACACAGATGCTTGTCCAACACTGCAATATGATGACACTATGCAACAAGCCAATGCAGTGGGGAACTATCAAGCACAACCTCAGAAGAAATATGATCCCTACTCAAATACTTACAATCTAGGATGGAGTGATCATCCCAACTTTAATTATGGAGGCAATAGACCACCTACACCACCTGTTTTCCCCAATAGACATCAAGGGTTCCAGCCAACTCAACAACAGTACCAACCTAGGCAAGCAACACCTGCAACCCAAGGAACATCATTGGAGGATATGTTTAAAGCATTTATGAGTCAAACTCAACAGTTCCAGCAGGAGACCCGAACCTCTGTTCAAGACTTGAGGAATCAAATAGGTCAGCTGGCTACCACAGTTAGAAGGTTGGAATCTCAAAGCTCAGGAAAACTGCCATCCCAAATAGTTGTCAACCCACGAGAGAATACAAGTGCTATTACTTTAAAAAGTGGGAAAAAGTTAGCAGTGCCTCAAGCTACTTTGGAGTTTGATAAAGAGAAATCTAAGAAGGAAGTTGAACCATCTAAGGTAAGTCCTAACTTTGTGATTCCAATTAAGGCTAACCCCTTACCTTTTCCACCTAAAAATCACAGGACCTCAAAAAAGGATGAGCAAGAGAAGGAGATTTTAGAGACCTTCAGAAAGGTGGAAGTCAATATACCATTGCTAGATGCAATTAAACAGGTGTCAAGATATGCTAAATTTTTAAAAGAGCTATGTACTAACAAAAGAAAGCTGAAAGATGATGAAAGAGTCACTGTTGGAGAGAATGTATCAGCAGTACTTCAAAGAAAGATGCCCCATAAATGCAAGGATCCAGGCATATTCACCATACCATGTAGGATAGGTAACACCAGGTTTGAGAAAGCTATGTTAGATTTAGGAGCTTCAATTAATGTCATGCCTTTATCTATATTTGCTTCTTTAAATCTAGGTCCTTTAAAACAAACTGGTGTTATTATTCAACTAGCTGATAGGACTAACACTTACTCTCAAGGGGTAATTGAAGATGTTTTAGTACATGTGAATGAGCTAATTTTTCCTACAGACTTTTACATAGTGGATATGGAAGATGATACATCTCCAAATCCTGCTCATATTTTGTTAGGAAGGCCATTTTTGAAAACAACAAGAATATGATTGATGTACATAATGGGACCTTAACCATGGAGTTTGATGGAGAGAAGATTTAGTTCAATATATATGAGGCAATGAGGTACCCTACTGATGTTAATCCTGTTTTTGCTATTAATGTAATTAATTCTCTAGTGCAACACTCTTTTGAACATATACATAAGGAAGGTTTAGAAGTTGCCATTACTAACAGCTTGGAGATAGATAAAGAATTAGAAATTGAGTAGAACCGGGAATTGAAGGAGGCTGTGGCTGCATTACATTCCTTGCCCAAAATTTTAGATAAGTATGTAGTCAATTCTATTCAATTATATGCCACTCATAAAAAATTATTACCATCTGTTATGCAGGCCCCAACCTTAGAATTGAAAACATTACCTGTGCATTTGAAGTATGTATACCTAGGGACTGATGACACATTGCCAGTAATAATTGCTAGTAACCTAACCAAAGTGCAGGAGGATAAATTGCTCAGAATTCTTAGGGATCACATCACTGTGTTTGGTTGGACAATAGCAGATATTAAAGGTATAAGCCCAGCAATGTGTATGCATAGAATTTTGTTGGAAGATGGAGCCAAACCAACCAGGGAAGCACAAAGAAGGCTGAATCCACCCATGATGGAGGTAGTCAAGAAATAAGTTATAAAGTTGTTAGATGCAGGTATAATCTATCCAATTTCAGACAGCCAATTGGTGAGTCCAGTCCAAGTAGTGCCAAAGAAGTCTAGAATTACAGTTATCAAGAATGACAACAATGAACTGGTGCCAACAAGAATGCAAACAGGATGGAGAGTGTGCATTTATTACAGGAAGCTGAATGCAGTAACTAGAAAAGACCATTTTCCCCTTCCTTTTATTGATCAAATGTTAGAAAGATTGGCATGTCATGCTTATTATTATTTTTTAGATGGTTTTTCAGGTTACAACCAGATTATGATTGCTTCGGAAGACCAAGAGAAGACCACATTCACATGCCCATTTGGAACTTTTGCTTATAGGAGAATGTCCTTTGGCTAGTGTAATGCACCAAGTACTTTCCAAAGATGCATGGTAAGTATTTTTTCTGATCTTTTAGAGAATTGCATAGAGGTCTTTATGGATAATTTAACAATATATGGTGAATCTTTGGATACGTGTTTAGACAATTTGACTAAAGTACTTGATAGATGTTTGGAAACTAATCTTGTTCTTAACTAGGAGAAATGTCATTTTATGGTAGAACAAGGGATAGTACTTGGCCATGTAGTTTCAGCTAGAGGATTAGAAGTTGATAAAGCTAAAATAAAATTATTGCTACATTACCTTACTCTGTAAAAGTGCAGGAGATTCGTTATTTTCTTGGACATGTAGGTTTCTATAGGCGGTTTATCAAGGACTTTTTCGAGATAGCATTACCATTATGCAAATTGCTACAGAAAGATGTGGAGTTCCAGTTTATTGATGAATGCAAGGAGGCTTTTGACAAATTGAAGAAACTACTAACATCAGCACCAGTGCTCCAACCACCAAACTGGAAGTTACCTTTTGAAATTATGTGTGATGCTAGCAATTATGCAGTATGAGCTATATTGGGCCAAAGAATCAACAAAACTGTCCATGCTATCTACTATGCTTCAAGAATATTGAATGCTGCTCAGATAAACTACTCCACGACTGAGAAAGAATTGTTATCAGTTGTTTTTGCTTTGGATAAATTTAGATCATATTTACTTGGTACTAAAGTTGTAGTTTACTTTGATCATGCTGCTCTTAGGTACTTGCTGACCAAGAAGGAATCCAAGCCTAGAATCATTAGGTAGATTTTGTTGGTGCAAGAGTTTGACTTGGAGATAATAGACAAGAAGGGAGCTGAAAACTTGGTAGCGGACCATTTGAGCAGAATAATCAAGGAGGAAGAGACACCGCCATTACAAGATTCTTTCCCATATGAGTATTTGTTTTCTGTTGATAGTGTTTTTCCTTGGTATGCTAAGATTGTTAATTATTTAGCCAGTGATTTTGTCCCAAAAGAATATTCTAAAATACAAAAAGATAAATTGAAATTAGATGTCAATTACTATGTATGGGATGAGCCACACCTATGAAAATTTTGTAGCGATCAAGTTGTTAGGAGGTATGTACCTAATAGTGAATTTCAGTCTATTCTCTCTTTTTGTCACTCATATGCATGTGGAGGTTATTTTGGACCTAAAAGAACTGCTCACAAAGTTTTAGAATCTGGTTTTTATTGGCCAACTATTTTTAAAGATTCTTATCTATTTCGTAAGACATGTGCAAACTGTCAAAAGACTAGGAATATCTCACATAGAATCAGATAACACAGACCCCTATTTTAATTGTTGAAATCTTTGATGTCTGGGAATTGATTTTATGGGACCCTTCCCTTCTTCTTTTGGTAATGCTTATATCATTTTGGTTGTTGACTATGTCTCTAAATGGGATGAAGCTAAGGTTACAAGGACTGATGATTTTAAAGTTGTTGCAGATTTTGTTCAGTCTAATATTTTTGTTAGGTTTGGAGCTCCAAGAGCCATTATCAGTGATAGAGGGACCCATTTTTGCAATAGGGTGCTGGTAGCACTGTTAAAAAAGTATAATGTGATGCACAGGGTTTCCACATCATATCATGCCAGAGTAATTGCCAGACCGAAGTATCCAACAGAGCGATCAAATCTATTTTAGAGAAGGTAGTTAAGCCTAGCAGGAAGGATTGGAGTATGAGGTTGCCAAATGTACTATGGGCTTATTGAACAGCTTACAAGACTCCTATTAGTATGTCACCATATAAGATAGTATTTGGAAAACCTTGTCACTTACCTATAGAATTGGAGCATCGAGCTTTTTGGGCTATTAAGCAGTGCAACATGGACATGGATCAAGCTGGAGAATATAGGAAGTTGCAGTTACAGGAGCTAGAGGAGTTAAGGAATGAAGCCTATGAAAGTTCTACGATTTACAAGGACAAAACTAAAGCCTTTCATGATAAACAGATTTTGAGGAAAAATTTTGTTGTGGGACAAAAAGTTCTTCTTTACCATTTAAGGCTTAAATTATTTCCAGGTAAGCTGCGTTCTAGATTGGTTGGACCTTTTGTTATTACTAACATGTTTAATCATGGTGCAGTAGAAATTTAGAGTCCAAGTACAGGGAAGGTATTCAAAGTGAATGGTCATAGGCTCAAACCTTTCTATGAAGCTTATCAGGTGGAAGATGTTGAGACAGTTGGACTGGAGGAACCATTTTATGGAGATTGAGGAGATTGAGGTCGGGCAAACGACATTAAATAAATGCGCTGCATGGGAGACAACCCATGATATCAGATTTGATTTTCTATCCATTCACTTTTTCTTTTAGTTGCATGTAGTAAGTAGTACTTTCTTCTTTGTATGATTGTCTTACATTGGGGACAATGTAAGGTTTAAGTGTAGGCGAGGGGTTTAGGTTATTATTTGAGGGAATGATATTCTAGATATGATGCTTTGAATAGATATGATGAAATTTGAAGGAATGTGAAATTTTTTTATTTTTGAAAAATTTTCTGACTCTACGATTGTTACATTACGATCGTAGTATTCTGCTAAGCTTTTGAAGGTTGAAATCGTAAAGTGAATATTGATACTTTTTTGCAGAATTTGAATTGATGCTTTATTAACTGATGAATAATGATGACTTAGTTGGGATCCATGAGTTGATTTTGAATTGAAATTACTTTGCATGAATACGTGAATATGGGATGCATGATTATTTGACTGAGTTATTTATGGGATTATACTTTGTGCACTGATCTTATGATTTAAAACTTGTTTAACTGCTTATGTTGTTTACAGAACTTTGTGGAAAGAAAAAATTGTGAAAATTGTGAAAATTTCAGAATGGGAAAAAGTACAGATGTCTTGTGGTGGGTTGAGATGGAGCATAAAACACACTCACCCATAAACACAAGAGCGATAAGGAGCATAAAACGCACTCGTTGGAAAGCAAATGAGTGAGATGGAGCATAAAATGCACTCACTTAGGAAGGAAAAAAATGGAAGATGAAATGGAGCATAAAATGCATTCGCCTAAGAAAGTGGAAATTACGGGTTCTGGTGTTAAAAAAATTGCAAGAAAATCAGGTTTCGAGTTATGAGTCAGTGTGCACAGTTGATGTTCCATAATAACTAAGTTGGGTATTCGTGTTGATCCTAGTATAGATATTTGTGTGAATGTAATCTGATTTGGATGATGTTTTGTGGGGAATGACGGAATTGTTGCTATGAGTTGGTTAATGAGGTGTTGGTCAGGTTTCTATGACTAGTGTTATTATTCCATGATGTTTATTTAAAGACCCTTTGAAATCTTGGTGGAGTAAGTCAGATTAAGTTTTTCCCGATATGATTTATATTCTGTTTACATGAGGACATGTAAAGTCTAAGTGTGGGGGAATTTGATAGAAGCATAATATTTGATTATTTTTATTCCTTTTTTGCTTAGTTTAGTTGCATGTTATCTGTTATGTGAACTGAATTAAGGTGTTTATAGATCTTTGGAAGAATTAGAGTGATTTGGTGAATTATGGAGTCTAATGCTGAATTTTATGTTATTTTGCAAAAATATTCTACGGTCAGCATTAGTACTCTACGATTATGAAAAGTACTTTACGTTCGTTGAGTGGGAGCTTTACAATTCGTCTACTTAGGCTCTACGATTATGCGTGACAACTTTACGATCGCTTAGCTTACTCTACGATGGTGTTGTTTACTCGACGATCGTCCCAAGTTCATTCTACGTTTGGTAAGTCTACTTTACGTTTTTCACTCAGCAGCTAGTTTACTCTATGACTGACGAGGTTTACTCCACGATTCCGAGAGTAAAGTTCCACTCTATGATCAGTCACTCTATAATTCCATGACTACGCTACGAAGTGCTGGTGCATAGTGTTACTCTACGATTTTCATTGACTTATAAATTTTCGAATTAGAGTAGGATTTGAGATGTTGGAGCTTAAAGATATGATTCCTAACATGATTTGGAGATAGACTTGTGCATCAAAAAGGAAGTTTAGTCTAATATAGAGATTCGAGTCAAAGTCGATAAGAAAACTACATCTGTCTATGGAAATAGAATCTGACATGGAATCTGAGTTGAGGAACAATATGGAAATTGATGCCGAACTGGAAAAGGAAAATGAAGAAGATTTGGTATTGGAAACTAAGTTTTAATGTGATAAGGAAACTACTTAAAACTGGATTTTAGAGATTAACAAGGATTTAGAATCCGACAATATCTGCAGAGTGAAGACTTCTGAAGCAGCATTGAATTAGAATTCTTCTAGGGTTTATCTATTAATACTTTCACTTGTAATTATTAGAGATCATCATGATCATAGAGAGTTTTTATTATATTCAGAGTATTCATAGAAGCATGTCAGGCTAGTTTTCTTTTATTCAGTTTGAAGGGGACGTGGATCCTTAGTAACAGTTTATGGTTTGATTGAATATATAGTAGTTACTCCTTATATGAACCTTATTCTGATAATATGTTCTAATTGTTAGATATTATTTGATTAACTGATTTGGTCTCTGTAGGATTAAATTGGTTAGTTGATAATATATGCTAGATTCAGGAATAGTATTACATAATTGATATTATTTATAATCATAAGTAGCAGTTAGTAACACTGATTATGATCAAGCTTTTGGTTTATTGCTATGGTTATTAGAAGGCAGGCTAAACAAATTGAGCTTATGTGTTTGTTGCTTGGAATAGTATAATTCCTTAGTTCTTAATGCTATTGTCATATTAAATCTAAAGAGCATGTTTTAGGTTATATGATAGTTAGATACTTGTGAAGAACTTATTTCATTAAGTGACAATCTAAGTGGAATTTCGGATAACAGAGCTTGTTGTTATCTAGGACTATTAGTTTTATTGAAGGGTGAATATTATTATACTTGATTATTCTATTGTTGTGAACAGGAGAAACTGAACTGGAAAAATTGAAATTTTAATTCATTAGTTAATTTCATTATTTTAAATCTGTTATTGTTAATTAGTTAAACAAATTCAAAACCCCCCAACCTTTTGTTTACTGTAAAACTGTTAGAAGCATTAGGATAAATTAAAATTAACATTGTTCTCTATGGGATCGACCCTTGCTACTGCTATACTGTGTTTAGTTCAGATTTCGTAGAGTTAAGTAAGGTTTTTATTTTTGGCAGCACTGACGACAGCTTCCAAGAATCACCTTCTCAACATACATATAGCGAACAGCGTGACACCAGGTTTCAATGATTATCAATATAAGAAGCTAAGTAGTTGTCGAACCAAACACAATCCCCTGCCCATATAAGGAATTGGTCAACTTGGCCACTAATCAATATAGGAAACTAAGTGGTTGTTAAACCAAGGACAAATCCCTTGGCCATACAAGAAATTGTTCAACTCAACCACTATATCAATATAGGAAGCTAATTGGTTCTCAAACCAAGCACAAATTCCCCACCCATACAAGGAATCGTATAACTCAGCCACTAAAATGAGTACCCAATTTAAAACCCACATAATCCTAATCTTATCTTGCTCTTTGCTCAATACGAACTTTTAATTCGTATCCCATCATTTATAACTCCTTTTGAGTTTTATCGTCGTACTATTTTCTAGTACCTTTTTCGTACAGTAATTCTGCTATAAAGTTTTCAATCATTCGATTGATCATCTTCCTTTCCATGTCTTAATCAGATCACGTTGTGATCTTTCTTATAATCATGTTATATTACGATTCTTTTCTATCTCATGATCATTTTGTTTTACGATATTCTTATCTTTCCCTTTAATCATGTTATATTATGATTGTTCAGCTTACTAGATTAATGAATACAGTTTGTTGGATTAACGGATACAGTTTACTGGATTAACGAATTCAGTCTACTGAATTATCAAATTCAGCCTACTGAATTATCAAATTCAGCTTACTATATTAATTCTCAAAACTTATCTATCTTTTTCTTTACTTAATAATGAATTTTCCAAATTCATCCCTTAGCACTTTAAACTCTATTTGAGTTTATTCCTTATCCTTCTCTCTATGCTCTGATACCAACCTGTAGCGCCCCCAAATCCAGGTCCCTTGAACCTCAGACCTGGTGCGTCACGATACATCATCTTCGTACACATTCTATAAACTAACGCGGAATATAAACATACATTGTTTATTTCAAATGATTCTACAACATTTCCCAAGGTCTACAATCTTAAGTTAATACATACCTTAATAACTCAAAAGGTTTACATAATCATTTTACACAAGATAAATGTAATAGTTAAACGTTCATATAGAACTATTCTCCAACCTTGCCTTTGACTTTATCCTTCTTCGAATACTCGGGCTTAACTAAAATATTTTCATGATATAGTAAGAGTGAGCAACTACTTTGCTCAGCAAGTTTAAATACAATAAAGATAAATCATGATTGAAAGAAAGAATAAGCTTTCGAATTCTCAACAATATATAATGATTGTGAAAAAGTATGAATCGAAGTTCAATACTTGAATAACTGAATCAATAATACTGAGTGGCCCACAATGACCATGAACAAATACTTTGATAATGAAGGTGATCAACCTTTCATACCCGATAAACATATAAGACTTGCACTAAGTGCGAATAACAATTATTATCCTGGATATGAAATAATTGACAATAATTAAACCACTAGCATGCTTCAAACATAATAACTCGAGTTTGAGTTAGGAAACTTGCAATAACGTAAGAAGTTTAGGGTTAAAAACTTGCCTTGTCCGTCAATTACTACTACGCAATCTAGTTTCATCTCTTATGAAAGACCTATCATTTATAAGATTGATCTTTTAATCAACAAATCATATCTTAACTCATAATACAACTATTATTAAAATAAATTATCTAACATTTAACCACATAATCGGGTTTTGAAAGATCGTTTTTTATGATGAGCCGATTTAACCAGAGTCGCTAGTTGGTATATTTGAAATGGATGTACCAACTCATCCGAGTTTTCATTTTTTTATAAATTGATGGCTCATATGTGACTCCGAATTAATTGGTCTGCGAACCGAGATTCATAGAGTTCGGGGGCTTGCTTAAGCGAGGGGAAGGTGTTAGGCACCCCCCGACTTCCGTGAAACACGGTTACCACAATCTTGATACTTTCCTATCCTTTGATTCATAAAATGTGTATACGTGCGTGTGTATGTGTGTGTTTATATGAATGTTGTGGTGAGTTCTTTTATGAGAGATGGAACATTTGGCCTTTTATTGAGAAATCGTGTTTTATTTTGGGAATGTTTTAGAACGTCGTTTCCGTTAGTACGAGAGAGCTCCTTTATTCATGCGAAAGGTTTGATTTTACTTGTCAAAACTATAAGATCTTTATTAGGCGTCGTTTTGTTAAAACAAGAATCTTTTAAACCTTCGTCAAAATAGGAATCGAAATCTATACATTGCTTTCATAAAATGATGGGCAATTTCTAGGATATCTTTAACCCTATGCACAAAGGTTTAATAAAACATTTCGTTCATTCATAAAAGCCATTTTTTGGTGATGTTTGAAAATGATTTTCTTTGGCCTTCTCGTTTAATAGGAATCGACTTTCATTAGCATTTCCAATTCTTGTCCTCGTGATGTTAATATCCTACTTTGATTGATTTTAGAAAATCTTTATTGTTTTGGCTTTGAAATCTTTTGTTTGATGTTACAAATCAAATTAAACATCAAAACGCATAGGGGGCTATTCACGGGCATGTAAGCCATCAAAATACCCCCGAACGCCAACAATCACATCTTTCACTACTACGGGGCCTTAAACCCGATTCTCGCCTTGGCGTCGTTTTAAGGCCCGACGGTTACATATTACAAAAAAACAAGCACCTTGAATCTATTACATACATCGAAAACGTCCATCATCGGATTTGGACCACGGGGTCGCGTTCCTAGGCTCACACCCGAGATTTCTATGTGCCCACAAAATGACTACTACGAAATTAACCAACACGGATTTGCCTAATACACCATGATATCCGAAAATGATAATCTAAATAAATTGCACCCAATAAATCACCATAAAACAAGCTAGAAATTTCACCAATTGGATTATCCTCGGGTTATCAGGAAGAATTTTGTTCCGATGGAACCCTCACTAATAATCCCTAATCCATTTTCCCACCATAAATTACATGAAAACTACATTTGATTTAACCAAATACTATGATATAAATTGCTATAACAAAGGGAATTTTCACCTTGCAATTGATCTCAAATGGATGTAAGCTTGTGTATTTGAATAGGATAAGAAATATATTTGATACAATCAAAATCAAAAGAGTATAAATCTTCTCTTTTTTTCTCTCTTTTCTTCCTATTTGGTTGCCAAATCTAGTTATTTTCCTCTCAATTTCTGTGCTTTGCTGCTGCTGAATTCTCTTATCCTCAAAATCTGCTCTCTCCCTTTCAACCCCCTGTATGCTGAAACGGAAATGAGCTGAAATAGGCTGGCCAAAGCCATCCGCAGATTGATCTGCGGCTGGCCGCAGATCAATCTGCGGCTGGCTGGCCGCCTGCCTTCCACTCACCTGGTTTCGAGTTCCGTGTTTTCAAAAGGCGCACTTATTGGCCGCAGATCAATCCGTGGCTGGACGGTTTGACTTTCTCGATTTTCGTGTCACGCCTCGAATTTTGTGCTGTAACGTCGGTTTTCGCTGACAGGCTTGTATTTTGCAGTCCGGGAATTTCCAGAATACGTGCCACCTCATTCGGGAATGCCCGTTTCGGATGGCCTTTTTGTCACGTCAGCCTTGGTCGCCAATCATCGCGGTGTTGTTGAACGTTCGCACTTGTGCCCATTCCTTCGCTCCCGCAAGCTGGTTCAATTGACGATTTTGCCCTCCTGTCACGGTTAGTATAGGGAACGCAAAATTTGGGTGTCTACAGCATACTTTCAATATCATAAGAATAATTGAATCTGAAGTATTGCAGTTCAATAATTTCAATAAGCTTGAAAAGGTAAATTTTCAAGTTAAGTATTGGTTGATGTACTTGCCTCTCGCGTCGATTAAACCTTTTAATAAGTATCTTGTCACTGAATAACCTACATATATATACAATATTGGCTTACTTAGTGATCTTATAGCACAAAGTCTATATATATGGGTACACATAGCTTCACTATGGTTATTGCAGCTATATCCAATAACTAACATTTATGTTATTTACTAACATCAAACAATCATGTGTCTATCGATCTTCTGTTTGTAAATACAGTGAGGTACACATAGTCACTTAGGGTATCTCAATACATTTTCACATCTTAGTATATACATAACTAGCTCACATAGACACATAGTACATATAGCCTTTACATATCCCAAGAATTACAAGTTTTAGTCTCAACATGTCAGGATATAAATCTTAGATCCTAAAACATCTTTATTAACTCATTTAGTCATGCTAAGACATTTATAAACTTTAAACTTTACTTTTGCAACAAAACTCAAAAACACAAAAATATGATTTTTGAGGTACTTTTGGAGATTTTTAGTAATTTCTATAGTAGCCTTTTGAATCTCCGATTTGTGCAATATTATAGACCTTATAGCATAGTATTTTATTCTTGGTTTAGGTCTTTAAAACTATTAGTTTAACCAATCCAAAAACAGGCCCCAAATAGGCTGTTTTACACATTTCTTTACTTTGCCAAAACTGCAGTTTTGTTGATTTTCAAGGCTACTTTGATGATTTTTATGAATTTTTGTATTAGGCTTTTAGACATGAACTTTAAGCATACTTCTAGACTGTATACCAAGGTATTTTTTTATTGGTTCGGTTTCTCAAGTAAGCCTTTTATGTTTCTTGAAACTGATGCTCAAACTAGGTTGTTTATCACAGTTTTAGCTTTTACTAACTTTGGTCAATTCTGGCCATTTTCATTTCTGGCCTCTTGGGTTCATTCCAACACTTGAAATATTACTAGTTAAGACTACTTTTAGCATTCTCTCGACTTTGCTAAACCTAGATTTGGTTTTGACACTCTAAACCTAGCTTTTTCAAGCTTTTACATACTAATTTCTCAAGTTCTTGTATACATTAGCATTCCAACACTTGGAATAGCCTAGCATACTTCTAACTTACTTGTCGAAGGTGTTAGAACTGAATTTTAGGTAAAATGGCAAAATCTCAAATTTTCATACTTAGAAAATTCTGCAGAAAACAGCAGTTTTGTTTATTTTATATGCTAGTTTGGTGATTTGTTTGAATTTCTAGGTTAAGTTATTGGCTCAACCGCTTGGCCCTGCTTCTATACCATACATCAAGGTATTTTAATCAAGGTTTAAGTTTCTTATTCATGCTAATTAAGCTCTCCAAAACAGTGCCTCAAACTAGCCTGTTTTCTAACTTTTTACAAAAACTATTTTCAACACTTTATCATTTTTCTTTAGTTTTGGCTACTTGGATAGTCTAGGCATGTGTATTTTAGTTAGTTAAGGATACTTTTAGCATCACCACACTTTATTCAATTATCTAGCCACTTTTGACCTATCAAAGCTCACTTTAGGCTTAAAAAATAGGTCCTAACTTGGTTTTCTTACTAGCTTTGGTCCTGGCAGTGATTGGTAACCATTATAAGCATGTATTAGCATCTTTATATGAGTTTATTACAGTCTTATAGGATCAGGTATTAAAATTACACAAAATAACCCACATTTGGGCTTAAAATGTGATTTTTCACAAGTCTAATGCTCAAAATAGTATAGGCTTGGCTTCTTTAGCTTATTTAGCTTACTTATGCCATATTATGACTATTGAAACTTGCCTATATGGTCCAGGTATGGTGGTTATTTGTTTTGGTGTTATTTGCCGCTTAAAGCTCACTATTTATAGCTTTTAAATATGATTTTTGGATAATACCTAACCTAGACCCTAACTAACTTAGGGAACAACTTTTAAATGTCATTTATGAACAATGTATGGACTTTCTACTGTCTAATCACATTAGTGGCTAAAATTGGCTATAACAGTCCACATTAAGGCATAGTTTTAGCTTTAACTCACAAATAGTCCTACATGTAGACAAAAGGAACCTCTAGGCATTCAAGCAACCTTTAAAACAATATCATAATTTAACATTAGAACTATTAACATGCTTGCACTAGTCAGTCAATATTCTAACATCAAAAACAGTCCATTCATGGCATTTTAGGCATGATTTAACACTAATTCTCATAACAGTTCCCCAGCCTTCAAGTTATACACATTAATACTCCATGTAATTGCTATATAGTCTATATACATGATCTAGAACACTTAAATGCAAGGCTTTAAGCTTTAGTTCAAAACAGCCCTTTATTGGCTTTAAATTCCACAAGAAAGTATGGTTTAGAAATCAAGTCCACAAGGATAGCATGGTTATGCAACACATGGGCATGGACTAACCTTTTTACATGGCATTTAACATGTATAGACTATATCCAGATGGCACAGAACATATCACACCCTAACAGTCCTCAACTAGTCATTTAAGCTAACATCCAAGCTTTCAAAACAGGGCATGGTCTGGCATGCTTCAAACAGCCCCAGACTGACCAGTTTTGATCCATTTTTGGCTAGAAATAACACTTTATCTTCACAACTATTAGCCTTCCTGGTTTGGTATGTAAGACACCTTAGTATAGCATAAAATCTACACTAGAAGCATGGCATAATAGTTATAAAACAAGTTTCTAATAACAGTCAAAATGACTTTGTTTTTCTCATATATAAACTTATCATAACATGTAAGTTATACCATAACATGGTATATTTAAGTATAGAAGCATTGTTGAGGTATTCATTTCAATATATGAGTAAGTAGACATGATTTGGGCTTAAATTCATAGTTAGCATGTCTTGACACCAAACAGTCCTTACATTAGCATTCTATCAAATAGATGGTGAGCATTCGTATTATTTACATAGAATAACTAGTTTCCTATCCAATTTTCCCAGCCTTTTGGCTTTTGATTTACCAAGGTATTCATGTAATGCCTCAATCAACCATACAAAGCAATAATCCCAACAACACTTAAACCTTCTAACAGTTAATATAGCAGCCAAAAGTCAACATATCAGTCATTGTATTCATGTACAACTCTCTATGTCTATTCCAGGCCATTTGGCCAAAACAACCCACCAATGCTAATAAAATGTAATGGAAAGGAATGGAATAGGATGGAATTACTCACCTTACTAGACGTATAGAGGTTCAGGTGCTTGATGTTTGGTTTCTTTTCCCCCTTCCCAGCCGTAGCCTTCCTTTTCTCTCCAACAGTTAAGAGTTTTTTTTGTATATATAAAATTAGACTCGTGGGGAAGCTAACTGAGTTCAGGTATATAACTAGCCATATATGGCTGAGATGTGGCTAGCTATCCTTGCTTTATTTAGCTCCTACAAGGCCACTGCCATATCCCTCTTTGAGCAGACTACTTGGCTCCTATATGGCTTCTACTGTTAAGCCTATAATGCCTCTGCAGTGCCCTAATCAGTCTCTGGCAATCTACTTGGCCCCCTACATTGGCCTCTATGAGGCTCATCAAAAACTCAGCTCCTTATGTTCTCAAGTGGGCTGCCGGATTGGGCTTGAAGCAAGGCAGGGACTAATTTTATTTTGGGCTCATTACACTTCTCTTAGTATATCAAGAGTCCATAACACTAAAATTAATGGAAAAAGGCTTGCAAGCATACTTGGCAAAATTAATATGGTCCAAGACATTTAACCTAGACCCTCATATAAGCAAACACTAACTTAAAAAAAATACTAAAGAGGGCTAGTGACTTAATAAGACCCAATAATTAAATGTGGACTTTCAATAAGTATAAATATTCATGAATTATATTTACCACCTTTCATTAGGCTAGCAAAAGTAATTAACACACTCATCATTAAAGATAATGGTTCCATGTAATTTAAATAATTCATGATAGTACCCCATTTCTTTATTTGTTATTAAATAACACCTTTAATTATAGCGCAATATAATTAATTCTTTGAACACATAGATAACTGTATATCAGGAATCTTTCTTTTTTTTTAATTAAGCCATGTCGGCTTTCCTTTTCATTCTTGATATTTATATACCATCATATTAAGGTATACTCATTCTACCTCTTTTACCGTGTGTAGACACCCAAATTTTGCACTTCGTATACTAACCCTGACAGGAGGGCAAATTCGACAAATGAACCGGCCTGTGAGAGCGAGGGATGGAAAAGTACGAACACTCGACGCCACCGCAACGATTTGCAAATCAAAACCAACGTGACAGCAGGGCCGTCCGAAATGAGCATGCCCGAATGATGTGACATGTCTCCTAGTGATTCCCGGACTGCAAAATACAAGCCTGTCGGTGAAAACCGACGTCACGACACAAGAATCGAGGCGTGGCACGAAAAACGAGAAAGTCAAACTAGCCAGCCGCGGATTGATCTGCGGCCAATAGTGCGCCTTTTGAAAACACGGAACTCGAAACACGAAAACTAGGAAATCAGCTGAGTGCGATGGGAGGCGGCCAGCCAGCCGCAGATCAATCTGCGGCTGCCCTAGACCAGCCTATTTCAGCTCAGTTTCTTCATTTCATCCAGGGAGTTGGCAGCAGGCGAAGAGAGGAGAAGAAACCAGCAGCAGCTCGGAAATAGGGAGAAAAAATGGCAGAATTTGCAAGGAAAATAGAGAGAAAAGAGAGAAAAGAAGTGAGGAATTATATCTTTTGTGTAAGATTATATATCATATATCTTCTATTTTACTCAATACATAAATTCATACCTATTGTAAGGATTATTTGCAAGGTGAAAAGACTATTTCCATAGCAATTTTTGTATATCATTTTGTTAATCTTCTTGTCAATTGGGTTATGTGAAATGTAGTTTTCTTGTATATTGTTGTGGATCCATAGATTGAGGACTATTAGTGAGGGTTCCAAATGGAACGAAATTCTTCCTAATGGCCCGATGATATCCATTTGGCAATTTTAGCTTGTTTAATTTGTGTAGTATCCATTGCGTGGGTGTGTATAAATTGTGGATGTGAGCCTAGGAACGCGACCCCGTGGTCCAAATCTGATGATGGACAATGTTGATGTATGTAATCCTTTATTGTAAATTGTAATCGTCGGGCCTTAAAACGATACCAAGTTAAAAATCGGGTTTAAGGCCCCCGTAATAGTGAAGTATGTGATTCTGGGCGTTGGGGTTATTTGGATGGCTTACATGCCCATGGATAGCCCCAATGCATTTTAATGCTTGATTTGAGTTACGACCTAAAATTGATTTCAAAGCTAAACAATGAAGACTTTCATAAAATTCAATCAAATTAGGTTATTAGCTTCACGAGGATAAGAAATTGAAAGTGCTAACGAATGTCGATTCCTATTTAACGAGAAAGCTAAAGAAAAAATCGTTTTCCCAAAACATCACACAAAATGATTTTATAAATAAGTAACGTTTTATTAAACCGTTGTGCATAGGGTTAAAGAGATCCTAGAAATTGCCCATCATTTGAGTTACGAAGGCAACGTATAGATCTCGATTCCTATTTTGACGAAGGTTTAAAACTCTTGTTTTGCCAAAACGACACCTAATGGAAATCTTGCAATTTTGACAATTAAAATCAAACCTTTCTCATAGAGCTTTCTCGTGTATGCTGAAAAGACATTCCGAAGCGTTTTCAAATTAAAGCACGACTTTTCCTAAAAATCCAAATGATTCTATCATACAAACTCACCATAACATTCACATAGTCACACACACACACACACACACACACGCGCGCGTACATACACATTTCATGAATTAAAGGATAGGAAAAGCATCAAGATTGCGGTAACCGCGTTTCACGGAAGTCGGGGGGTGCCTAACACCTTCCCCTCGCTTAAGCAAGCCCCCGAACTCTATGAATCTCGATTCGTAGACCAATTAATTCGGAGTCACACATGAGCCAGCGATTTACGAAAACGAAACTCGGATGAGTTGGTACGTCCATTTCAAATATACCAACTGGCGACTCTGGTTAATTGGCTCATCATAAAAAACGATCTTTCAAAATCCCGTCGACATCAATGCCGACCTTTTCCCAAAATCATCTAATAAAAAGGCTAAAATCGGAAAAGACGAGAAACCGGCGGCGACAGCTGGCGACTCTGCTGGGGAACATTAGAGGGCTTAAGCCGCTTTCGAATCTTGATGTTATCTTATCCTTTAAAATTCATAAATGTGTATGTACGTGCGATATTTTGACCTGTTTTATTTGTTGGTGTGTGAATGTGGGTTTTGTGCAAATGATTGAATGGAATGACTTTACTTTAAAGAAATCATTTGCATACGGTGAGGACGATGAATGTATGTTGAGAGAGTACCTCCTCCTGAGGCGAACCTGTCGGTTGCTTATTACTGGACTCGAAGGGGCTGCTCCCCGGAGATGGCTCAGGAAACGCACCACCCAAATCCGCTCCAATCGAAAGGATTCAAACGAGTAGATTGCGAAGATTTGGGGACCTTCATGTAGAAAAGCCCGCGAGAGTAACCCTAGGGTAGGTCAGCCTCTGATAAACCTAACGAAAGGGAAGCTTCTTCATGCCCTTTTATCGTTCAGTCAAATAAATAAATATCATGTAAATAGCATACAACTGTCATACCGTCATCATCGTAATAAATATATCCTGTATCATGTGATTACATCACCTGCACATATAAAGAGAATACTGACATGGTTTTGCAGGAAGGCAATCCGTGCCACGTACCAAGGTTTTCTAAAAACTTCTAAATACTATCCTGTCATCAAACACTGACCTTGTTTTGCAGGATAAGATTAGAGAACCTAAAAAAAAATAATAATAATCATGCATCAGTGTTGACATGCATCTGCCAACTTGTAACTGGCACAGTACTAAGAGGCCGTAAAGTCCATACTCCATCCATCCAAATGGCAGAGGCCGATAGCCATGAAGTTACAGTTCTGCCACTCCAACAATACGGCCGAATACGAGGGATTCATCCTAGGACTGAGATTAGCCCTGGGAATGGGAATCAAAAGGATGATAGTAGTTGGAGACTCTGAATTGGTCATCCGGCAGGCCATGGGAATATACAGCACCAAAGGGCATAAATGGGACCTAGCTACGGGACTGGTGAGACATCTGGAAGCCGAAGAAGCCCACCGACAAATGAACGAAGTACATGGCGATGTGTGCGGAGCCCATATGAGCAGAACATTTTTTGCAAAGAAAATCATGTGAACGGGTCACTACTGGCTAACCATGAAAACTGACTGCGATACGCATGTCGAAAAATGCCATCAATGCCATGTCCATGCCAATGCGATCCATGCACCTCCTAATGAGCTCCATTGCTTGACCTCACCGTGGCCAGTTGGACCGTGTAGCGGGTGATATCTAGGAAGGGGTAAATCCAGGAGTACCCCGATTGGAGGCATTCTAGCCTGACAAGCAATAGGCCAAATTTGAAGGAGGATCACGATTTTGGTATAGAGCTAGATTTCGATCTGATGGGGAATGAGCAGGACGAGACAGATATTGACAATACGCATGACGAGATCAAAGGATGGGTCGAAGACAAACCCAAACCCGACTTAGGCCAGACCATCGCCATCAAACATCAGAACCTCTGACGATCACAAAGAACCCGGAGTAGGGGCAAATTCGACCATCAAAAAAAAAGTCCGAGTTGTTGAGCCTGTATGGAGATATGTTCGCTTGGTCCCGTGGTGACGTGAGTGGATTGTCCACAGACGTTATAGGACATCGACCGCCCATCAAGGAGGGTTCCGACCAATTAAGCAAAAGTTGAGAACGTTGAAGCCTGAATGGAGGTTGAAAATAAAGGACGAGATTGTCAAGCGGTTTAAAGCAGGAATCATCACGGTGTCTATTTACCCTGAATGGCTTTCCGACAGAATCCCAGTACCACAGCCTGGAGGAGAAGTAAGGGGCCGCATCGACTATAGAAATCTGAACGATGCCCTCAAGGAGGAGATATATGACAAATTCAAGATCAAACATTTTGATTCAGTCATTTACCGGCCCAAAATGAATGGGGCAGTGGGGGCTGCAAATAAAACACAAAGACGGTCATGGGAAGAATGTCCGCCAATCATCGGGGATGGCTGGATTTATTGTCGCTCACCTTGTTTGCCTATCGAACCTCAGTTCGCATATTTGGAGGGGCAGCCCCTTACGCATCTCCCGGGCATACGACAAGAGGGTGCGATCCGGAAAATTCAAAATAAACGATTTAGTCCTCAAAAGGATCGCGCCCTGCCAAGACGAAGCTATGGGGAATTTCGCTCTAAATTAAAAGGAGCCGTCACGAAAAAAAAAATTAAAAAAAAAAGAAGAAGAAATCAAAAAAAAAAAAATCAAAAATCCCCCAAACCTTTCAACGAGTCAAAGGACCTGATCTTTTGTCAGCCCAGCGAGATACCGATGCAACCAGTACGAGGAAGATCACAAGAAAAACAACTTAACACTGGGGCATTTGTTACTACCCAGGAAATGATGACGTGCAAATTGGCACCCATGCAACAATCCCATCAACATGCACCATCATCATCAAATGCTACCTCATGTCAATTCAATTTTCAACTGTACGATCATCTGGCAATTGTCGAGCATAGTTTTCCCGGGATACGATGATCCGCGTGAAAGGGGAATTTTATTTGGCTTGATAGGAATCGGATTAATTCTGACAAGCAACCGTGGAGCACGATCGTGAGTATGATTAGACGAAGAAGGCTATTCAACCTTTTGATCGGGTACAAAGCCTTAATTCAAAGTAACGTTTGCGACAGAATCGACCTCATGTGACAGCCTTCACTTTGCATTTGCACAAACTTTCAGTTGTGGGGTATAAAACTATGACGACGTTAATGACAATTAACACGTAGTCAGACAGTCAATGATTATCAAGCTAATATCAAGAAGTCAGACGATAAATGATTATCAAGCTAATGTCTTGAATCGTGGCCTGGGTTATTCGAGTAATTAAGCCCGAGGGGTGTCTCTACACCTGGTGCCCTAAAGCCATCTGGTTTGGGAGTCGCTGGCCCAACACTCGTTACACGGGTAACTCAGAGCCTAAGAAAATGAGCATTACAGTAGAGGAGGCCCGAGCAAATTCGAATCGTGGCATGGGCTACTCGAGTAATTAAGCCTAAGGGATGTCTCTGCATCTGGTGCCCTAAAGCCGTCTAGTTTGGGAGTCACCGGCCTAACACTCTCTACATGGGTAACTCAAGCCTAAGAAAACGAAACTTGCGCAAGGTCAAAGAAAGAATGAATGGTGCAGACCACCAGCTTGTCTCGAACCGTGGCCTTTATTACTCGAGTAAATAAATCCGAAAGGGGTGTCTGTACACCTAATGCCCCAAAGCCGTTTGGTTTGGGAGTCATTGGTCCAAAACTCGTTAAATGGGTAACTTTGAATAGCCTAAGAAAACGAGACAAGTGAAGTGGGCTGATAAAGAGAAAAGATAATACGAAAAGCTCTCGGCCTTAAACAAAAGGTCATGAAAGAGAAACCCCTACTGAATGCTGCATCGCACAGTGCATTTGTCATATGACGTCAATCCTGCTAAAGAACGTTGTCAAGAATGGAGACAGAATACCTTTGACGAGGGGAGGTAGTTCTTTTGAATTCGACCGTACTCACGTACAATGACCATGAATGCTTGAAGGTATTCTTACGATTTCATAACTCGTTAAATAGAAAATCATCAACTCACGAGGGAGTGAAAATAACTTCCAATCTGGTACATTCACGGTTCACAACTTGCTAGATTGTGCGATCAACAGATATTCAATTTCTTGTGCTTTAACTGCATTTACTCTTTTGTCGAGATTATAATATCTTTGTGTTGAGCTAGCACTAACGGCCCGAGCTTTCAAGTTTTGGCATTTATTAGTCATCTGATATGCAGGATCTTGCAGAGCTGTGGATAATTCAGCATGGTCAACATTGCGAGTTCTCGATAGAAATTCTTGGTAGTGACACGCACCAAGGCGGGGGTAGTTAAGAATCGTGAAATGGAAGGAAGCTGAGGCTCACAGAACTTTTTGTCATTGGGCCTCTCCCCAATCCTGACTATCACTGCCTCGACATCCAAATGATCCACGTGCATGAGCATATACAAGGACGGTATAATGCTGGACAACAGCATATCGGCCGTCAGAAATGATCAAAAGGCCAAGGAGCCAACATAGCTGTCGATCATCACAGAGAGCGAAACAAACTGCCTCAACTCGATGAAATGAAGACGACCAAGAACAGACAGAGTACCAGACCAGGGTTGAAGTCTAGAAACTACACTTCACGACGAGGCGTGATCCAGTCAAATTTTGGCAAACATCGACGATTGTCGAATCGTATCATTTGACTGAACAGGGGTCATTTCTATCTAAACATATGTTGTGCACATGCTCTGTCCATAACATATCTGCCAGATCATGCATAACATCTTTTTCATGCATGCAGGTACGATCAAAATGAAAATCTTCAGGAAAGTACAAGCACGTCGCTTTCAACCTCACAAATGATCAGAGTGATGGCTTTTGCGGCATGGTACGTGGACGATGTTGGTGGGAGATCCAGGACATGAAACTGATCACACATCCCATAGCAAAAAAAAAAAAAAAATCACTCAAAACCAATCAACGACCCCTGGGAAGGGCTGGTATCCAACCAATCAATGATCCCTGGGAAGGGCTGGTATCCAACCAATCAACGACCCCTGGGAAGGGCTGGTATCCAACCAATCAATGACCCCTGGGAAGGGCTGGTATCCGACCAATCAATGACCCCTAGGAAGGGCTGGTATCCAAACAAGAAGTAAACCTGGGAAGGCATCCAAGCAAACCACAACAAGGTGGTGAGCACCCTGGGAAGGCATCCAAGCAAACCACAACAAGATGGTGAGTGAACCTGGGAAGGCATCCAAGCAAACCACAACAAGGTGGTGAGCACCCTGGGAAGACATCCAAGCAAACCATAACAAGATGGTGAGTACCTTGGAAAGGGCTGAGATCCAAACACTAACACCTTGGGAAGGGCTGAGATCCAAACACTAACACCCTGGGAAGGGCTGAGATCCAAACACTAACACCCTGGGAAGGGCTGAGATCCAAACACTAACACCTTGGGAAGGGCTGAGATCCAAATACTAACACCCTGGGAAGGGCTGAGATCCAAACACTAACACCCTGGGAAGGGCTGAGATCTAAAACAACTAACACCCTGGGAAGGGCTGATATCCAAACAACTAACACCCTAGGAAGGGCTGAGATCCAAACCACTAACACCCTGGGAAGGGCTGAGATCCAAGACAATCGACCGGCGACGATACCCGGCGGTTACGAGATGGGTGACCGGCGACGAAACTCGGCCCCGACAAGATAATCGACCGGCGACGATACCCGGCGGTTACGAGATGGGTGACCGGCGACGATACCCAGCCCCGACAAGACAATCGACCGACGACGATACCCGGCGGTTACGAGATGGGTGACCGGCAATGAAATCCGGCCCCGACAAGACAATCGACCGGCTACAATACCCGGCGGTTACGAGATGGGTGACCGGCGACGAAACCCGGCCCCGACGAGACGATCGACCGGCGACGATACTCGGTGGTTACGAGATGGGTGACCGGCGACGATACCCGGCCCCGACAAGACAACCGATCGGCGACGATACTTGGCGGTTACGAGATGGGTGACCGGCGACGATACCCGGCCCCGACAAGACAATCGACCGGCGACGATAACCGGCGATTGCGAGATGGGTGACCGGCGACGAAACCCGGCCCCGACGAGATGATCGACCGGCGACGATAATCGGCGATTACGAGATGGGTGACCGGCGACGAAACCCGGCCCCGACAAGACGATCGACCAGCGACGATAACCGGCGATTACGAGATGGATGACCGGCGACGAAACCCGGCCCCGACAAGACGGTCGACCGGCGACGATAACCGGCGATTACGAGATGGGTGACCGGCGACGAAACCCGGCCCCGACGAGACGATCGACCGGCGACGAGACCCGGCGATCACGAGACGAGCGACCGGATACGAGACCCGGCACTCACGAGACGATCATCCGCATTGACACTCTTTTACGAATGTTTTGCATGCCCTACATCTTGCGTTACATCATAAGTTGTGTGTGTTGCATCATGTATGTATTGTCATTCTTTCATGCATCGGATGTCTATTTCTTTATCCTGTTCATTTCATTTAACATTTCATAAATATGATAAAGAGGGGCAGCTGTAGACACCCAAATTTTGCACTTCGTATACTAACCCTGACAGGAGGGCAAATTCGGCAAATGAACCGGCCTGTGAGAGCGAGGGATGGAAAAGTACGAACACTCGACACCACCGCAACGATTTGCAAATCAAAACCAACGTGACAGCAGGGCCGTCCGAAATGAGCATGCCCGAATGATGTGGCACGTCTCCCAGTGATTCCCGGACTGCAAAATACAAGCTTGTCGGCGAAAACTGACGTCACGACACGAGAATCGAGGCGTAGCACGAAAAACAAGAAAGTCAAACCAGCCAGCCGCGGATTAATCTGCGGCCAATAGTGCGCCTTTTGAAAATACGGAACTCGAAACACGGAAACTAGGAAATCAGCTGAGTGCGATGGGAGGCGGCCAGCCAGCCGCAGATCAATCTGCGGCCAGCCGCAGATCAATCTGCGGCTGCCCTAGACCAGCCTATTTCAGCTCAGTTTCTTCATTTCATCCAGGGAGTTGGCATCAGGAGGAGAGAGGAGAAGAAACTAGCATCAGCTCGAAAATAGGGAGAAAAAATAGCAGAATTTGCAAGGAAAATAGAGAGAAAAGAGAGAAAAGAAGTGAGGAATTATATCTTTTGTGTAAGATTATATATCATATATCTTCTATTCTACTCAATACATAAATTCATACCTATTGTAAGGATTATTTGCAAGGTGAAAAGACTATTTCCATAGCAATTTTTGTATATCATTTTGTTAATCTTCTTGTCAATTGGGTTATGTGAAATGTAGTTTTCTTGTATATTGTTGTGGATCCATGGATTGAGGACTATTAGTGAGGGTTCCAAATGGAACGAAATTCTTCCTAATGGCCCGATGATATCCATTTGGCAATTTTAGCTTGTTTAATTTGTGTAGTATCCGTTGCGTGGGTGTGTATAAATTGTGGATGTGAGCCTAGGAACGCGACCCCGTGGTCCAAATCCGATGATGGACAATGTTGATGTATGTAATCCTTTATTGTAAATTGTAATCGTCGGGCCTTAAAACGATACCAAGTTGAAAATCGGGTTTAAGGCCCCCGTAATAGTGAAGTGTGTGATTCTGGGCGTTGGGGTTATTTGGATGGCTTACATGCCCATGGATAGCCCCAATGCATTTTAATGCTTGATTTGAGTTACGACCTAAAATTGATTTCAAAGCTAAACAATGAAGACTTTCATAAAATTCAATCAAATTAGGTTATTAGCTTCACGAGGATAAGAAATTGAAAGTGCTAACGAATGTCGATTCCTATTTAACGAGAAAGCTAAAGAAAAATCGTTTTCCAAAACATCACACAAAATGATTTTATAAATAAGTAACGTTTTATTAAACCGTTGTGCATAGGGTTAAAGAGATCCTAGAAATTGCCCATCATTTGAGTTACGAAGGCAACGTATAGATCTCGATTCCTATTTTGACGAAGGTTTAAAACTCTTGTTTTGCCAAAACGACACCTAATGGAAATCTTGCAATTTTGACAATTAAAATCAAACCTTTCTCATAGAGCTTTCTCGTGTATGCTGAAAAGACATTCCGAAGCGTTTTCAAATTAAAGCACAACTTTCCCTAAAAATCCAAATGATTCTTTCATACAAACTCACCATAACATTCACATAGGCACACACACACACACGCGCGCGTACATACACATTTCATGAATTAAAGGATAGGAAAAGCATCAAGATTGCGGTAACCGCGTTTCACGGAAGTCGGGGGGTGCCTAACACCTTCCCCTCGCTTAAGCAAGCCCCCGAACTCTATGAATCTCGATTCGCAGACCAATTAATTCGGAGTCACACATGAGCCAGCGATTTACGAAAACGAAACTCGGATGAGTTGGTACATCCATTTCAAATATACCAACTGGCGACTCTGGTTAATTGGCTCATCATAAAAAACGATCTTTCAAAACCTCGTCGATATCAATGCCGACCTTTTCCCAAAATCATCTAATAAAAAGGCTAAAATCGGAAAAGACGAGAAACCGGCGTCGACACCGTGCATAATTTTGAAATACTTAATAAATTATTAAGTATTAAATAATTCTAATACCACAACAATTAAGTATAAAATAAAAAAAAAATTTATACACAAAATTTGTCATTATAATAAGTAAGTATTATTTGGAATTTTCTGTGTCATTACATCAGCCCTTTGTACAATGTATTGTGCACAAACATTTTAACGCTGTCGCGTAATTAATCCCCTATATTAGGGTTGTTCATCTCAGTTTAGCATCAGAATCCGTACCAAAAGGAACTTGGTTTGGAAAGATTTTAAAATACTCTAAGTCTTTAGAACGCTCATCAACTAAGGACTAGCTGAATCAATAAGGGTTTGCTAGTCACTAAACAATTGATTCATCAATAAAGTTTGTACAATAGAAATTCTGTTCAAAGTTTGAATAATGATCAATGATCGAACAATAAATAACTGGAATAAAGCTTTAGCTCTTAATCATGATAGCAATCTTGCTTGAATAACAATAAGCTAAGGTTTATAATCTTGCTCAATGAAAATTAACTTGCTTTAAATGAAATAACAAGTTTAAGGAAGGAAAACTTGCTCAACGTAAAAGTAATAAATTGAGATAAGGAACTTGCTTCAAACGAAATAATAAGATTAAGGGTGGAAAACTTGCCTCGAGCGTAGATTACAGATTCAAATAATGCACGTCCCTTAATTACCCTATACATTTTGATTACAAAACGATAACGATAATTAATTACAGATTCATATACATTTTAAGTCTCGTTCTTATCCTATTTTATTGTACCATCTTGATTAACATCGATATTCCACAAATATTTGCTAACAACCCTCGTGGAATTTCATTGGTCATTTATTACCTCAATATAGGTTTTAAACATGCACACAACAACATAGCAATATCACAAAACAAATAAATAAATTTTTTTTTACTGTTCCACCGCCGGGGCGATGAATGTCTTAACCAAATCGTCGCCGGGGCGAGGAACATAACACAAATATGCTGCTGGGGCGATATTTCTAGCTTATTTCTACCGCCGGGGCGGTAGACGCGACTAACACCTTCTACAGTTCGCGAACCAGTGAAAACTTAGGCCAAAATTGGCCAAAATTTTCCGAATTCTACCATCCAATACATAATTTAAACTTACCCAGACATCAAATATGCTAGAAAACAATTACCCAACATGTTTCTAACTAATTTAACTATTATAAACACATAATCAACCAATTAAAACCCAAAAATTTACTGTTTATACAAAATATTCATATTTTGGCCATTTTAATGAAATCAAACATTGTGAATTCATCTTTCAACCATTTTAATTGATTATACATGCATTCTTTTCGTTTTTCGTCATATAATCATAATCAAATGCCAATTCACCGGTTAATAACCAAATTGAATCATCAATTTTCATACATATATGCCATACATGAAATAAAACTCTATAAAACCCAAAATTCTATTCTAGACATGCTTTCATGTACTAAATCTTTCAAATTAGCTTATAAACACAATATAATCAACTAATGCATGCTTACCAACAAGTATATCAAATAATTCATGTATTTTAGCAATTGAATTCACATACAGGAACTAAAACTATATACAGTAGAGTAAAACAAAGAGAAAAAGAAATTATACCTTCTATTGTTTTAAGAACTTGGTGAATTCTCTTCAATCACAAGCTCTTTTCTCAATTTCTCTCTACTTTTGTCTCTCTTTTCTCTGAACTTCTCTGAACTCTCAAGCTCTGTTTTCTTTTTTTCTCTTTTTTTAAACTCTGTGTTTTTTTTTATCTTTTAACAACTGACAAAACCTTTAACAAAATAAAAACTGATAGCTTTAAAAAACTGAAAACGTATACTAATATTTAATCCATCAGTTACACAATTCAAAAGCCTCTAAGGCTTCTTTGGCAAATACCAAATTAAAAATAGGAATTCAAAAGCCACAAGGCTTTGTTTAGTAAAAATTAATCTTCTTTTAATTATTTTAATACTTATTATATGATATGCTTCAATTGTCACACTTTAATCAATTAAATTGTAACAATATAAATTTAATCATAACTTCTATTTGGCCATCTATAAATTAATCCAAATAATTTAATAAATCATTTTATTCAAATAAATCAATAATCATCTAATTTAATTATTAAATTAAAATAATTACATCAAACCACATACAAATAACATTTAACATAATTACACTTAACATGAACTATTCCACAATAACTTTATTATTTATTTTACTCAATAAATAAATTAATAAAAATATTTATATAACTCAATAAATATTTTTATTTAATCACAAAAATTGCATTCGTTACAGGTTAAAGATTGGGCTATCTAATTTATTCTTTTGGGCTTCCTAATAAATTGGTTGGGCCATGTAAAATACCATGGTCCAATACATTAGTTTTATCTTACATAATTATTTAACTAGGGTTACTAGTCCACTTATTTTGGACTTTAAATAATTACTCATATAAATTGAATTATATAACCCAATTAGACTTTCTTTAATTAGGTTAATATAATTTAATAAGTTGACATAAATAAAATTAATCTCTTAAGTTAGTTTACTAGTATATATTTTAAATACTAGGACTATTCAATAAATTTAATTCTCATTCCTAATGTATAATATTAAGTTACAATGCTTTCTTTTTAATCCTCTTTATAATATATATATATATATATATATATATATATATATATATATATATATATATATATATATGCATATTTATAATATATGCATTCATTTAGTCTCATACATATTTCACATAAGTCATAATATATTTATCATCATTGATAAATATTTATTATACTCATTGAATCACATATTGTTCATACATACATTCAAATATAATCAATACTTATATTTAGTATTCGAATTTCCTTAAGAAAATAATTTTTTATTATCTATGCACATACATTCATTTTATAAATATAATTATATCAATAATTGTATTAAAAATTAAAATCCATAACCATAGATCAAATTAGAGTTTTGATCCGTACGATCACTTTGTCACATTAACCTTTCTTAATCAACTTAAAAAAATTAAATCAACTAATCTGTTAAATTCATTTCATTAAGAGATAATCATAATAATAATAATAAAAGTGTATTCCTAAAGTATACATATATTAGTTAAATAATATATTAACCATATTTTCATGGAAAATAAATAATAGAATATTTTTACAACAAAATTAATTTATTATAAGAATATAATTTATAATAATCAACAATTCCTTTTTCGAAAAATTTATTTTAAATCATTCATGCAATAAATAAATATATATTTATCACATATACACATATGTTTTACCTTGTACGTAGTTTCATATTTATTTTGATAAAAATAATATTACATATGTGACACCCCCAAATCCGGGTACCTCAACTCCACAGATTTGGTGCTCACTATTCCATACATTCATGACTAACTACCCATGGCAAAAGGTAATATAAATAAACTGAATACATCATCTTCCCACAAAATGGGTTACATCTCTAATCTCTTAATCAAGCAAATCCCAGGTTATCTAACCTTTATTACATAAATGCGGAATTAAAACATAAAATTAAATAAGTCTTGTTACAAGAAAACATCAAATGAATAACAGGTCTCTCGCTACTTCGGCATCTTGCCCTTGCCTTTACTCGTAGACGGCTCGTCCGATTTCTCTGCCTTAGCTGCAATGTTTTAGTGCAAGAGTGAGCAAACAATTGCCCACAATCATAATAACAATAACAATTGAATAATTAATGAAATAGATTTATAGCTTTCTGAATTCAATCAATAACCAATCGAGATATGAAAGATTAATAGGATACTTGGCTCAAGAATTGATTATAGAATTCAAGGTTTAAAAATTGTATCTGAGGGTCACAAGACCTCGAACTATGTCCTAGGTTAACAAGTATTTCTACCGTAACCTTTAACAGTCTTATAGACTATGGACCATTCATCTCGTACTCAAGGGGATCAGCCATTTGTACAATGTATTGTGCACAAATATTTTAACGCTGTCGCGTAATTAATCCCCTATATTAGGGTTGTTCATCTCAGTTTAGCATCAGAATCTGTACCAAAAGGAACTTGGTTTGGAACATTTTTAAAATATTCTAAGTCTTTAGAACGCTCATCAACTAAGGGCTAGTTGAATCAATAAGGGTTTGCTAGTCACTAAAGTATTTGATTCATCAATAAAGTTTGTACTATAGAAATTCTGTTCGAAGTTTGAATAACGATCAATGATTGAATAATAAATGACTAAAGTAAATATAAACACTTGTCATGATAACAACCTTGCTTGAATAATAATAAGCTAAGGTTAATAAGCTTGCTCAATGAAAATAAACTTGCTTTAAAGGAAATAACAAGTTTAAGGGAGGAAAACTTACCTCATACGTAGATTACAGATTAAATAATTCACGTTCTTTAATCAACCTATACATTTCGATTATAAAATGGTAACAATAATTAGTTACAGAACAACATACACTTTAAGATTCGATCTTATCCTATTTCATTGTAACATCTCGATTGTCATTCGATAATCATTAAGTACTTGCTTAACAACCTTCGTGATATCTCATTAGTCACTTTATAACTTAATTTAAGTTTTAAGCTGGTTTATAGCATCATAGCAGAATCACAAAGAAAATAAAAATTTAAGATTTTAGCTACTGTTCCCTCGCCGGGGCGAGAAAATTCCTTAACAAAAAGCTCGCCGGGGCGAGACTTCGCCGGGGCGAAAATTTACAGTTCATTTCTCTCACCGGGGCGAGAGACTCGGCAGTCATCTCCTACAGTTCGCGAACCAGTGAAATCCTAAGCCAAATTTTTCGAATTCTACCATCCAACACATAATTTAAACACACCCAAACATCATACATGTTATAAAACAATTACCCAACATGTATCTAACTAATTTGACCATTATACTACACATAATCAACCAATTAGAATCCCAAAATTCTCTATTTAAACAAAATATTCATGTTTTAGCCATATCAATAAAATCAACCACTGTAAATCCATCTCTCAACCATTTTAATCTATTCTACTTGCATTCTTTTCATTTTTCATTATATAATCATAATCAAATGTCAATTTACCGGTTAATATCCAAATTGAACATAAATTATCATACATATAAGCCATACATGAAATAAGACTTTGTAAAACGAAAAACTTCATTCTAAAACATGCTTTCATGAATTAACTCTTTCAAATTAGTTCATACACATCACATAATCTCTAATACATGCTTACTAGCAAGTATAACCAAATAATTCATATATTTAGCATATAATTTCACATACAGTAAATAGAAATCATATACAGAGAAAAGAAAACTACTAACAAAATTTAAAAGAGATTATACCTTCAAGCTATGTATGATTCCTTAGCTTCCCCCTTCTTCTTGATTCTCTTAATTAACAAAACTCTCTTAATCTCTCTTTTAATTTTTTTTCTCTCTTTTTCTCTGTTAAACCTTTCTTCTCTTCTTCTTTAGGCTTTAGAAAACAACTGACAACCTTTCATACTTTAACGTACCTAGCTTAATTAGTCAGTTAAAGAAAAACAAAGGGTTAGGCCTTGTTTGGCAAACCCAAATACCAAATAATCCATTTTTACCAACCAAGGGTCACAAGGCCTTGTTTGGTTTATCTAAATAAAATCCTTTTTCCATTTATTTTAATAATCCATTTTACTATATAGTTTTAATTGTCACACTTTTAATTTAATTAAACTTGTTATTAAATAAATTCAATTAAACCTTACTAATTTAATTAATAATTCTATTTAACCAATAACCATAATACCAATTAAATTGTCTTACCCAAATAAATCATTTATTCAAATAAATCATTCAATCATCTAATTTAATTATTAAATTAAATTAGAATAATCACATCAAATCACATTTAAATAGCATTTAATATAAATTCTTTCACCATAACTTTATAAATTATTTATTTCACTCAATAAATAAATTAACAAAAATATTTATATATCTCAATAAATATTTTTATTTAATCACAAAAATCGCATTCGTTACATCCTTCCCTCCTTAAAAGGATTCTGTCCCCAGAATCACAACGCAATTAATTCGTCTGTTACATTCTCCCCCCTTACAAAGATTATGTCCCTAGAATCGCGATAAAAAGATTAAACAAACAATTGTGGATAACTCTGCATCATTTTCTCTTCGAGTTCCCACGTAGCTTCTTCAGCACTATGGTTCTTCCAGATTACCTTAACAGAAGGTATCACTTTATTTCTGAGAACCTGCTCTTTCCTGTCCACTATCTGTACAGGTATCTCTTCATAGGATAAATCTTTCTCAAACTGTATCGGTTCATATTCTATTATATGTTTATAATCAGGCTTATACGGTTGTAGCACGGATATGTGAAAAATATTATGAATATGGTCTAACTCGGGATGTAAAGCTACCTCATAAGCTACCTCACCCACTCTTTTCAGCACCTCAGAGGGTCCAATAAATCGCGGACTGAGTTTACCCTTTTTACCAAACCTGATTTTTTCTTTCTAGGGAGATACTTTGAGAAACACAAAACTGCCGACGTCGAATTCTCTATTTTGTTGGTGTTTATCAGCATACTTTTTCTGCCTCTCTTGAGCAGCTAACAATCTGGCTCTTATCACTTTGACGATTTCAACAGTTTGTTGTACCAGCTCGGGTCCCAATAGGTCGACGTTTACCAACCTCATCCCAACATAACGGAGTTCTGCATTTCCTTCCATACAACGCTTCATATGGCGGCATTCCAATACTCGCGTGATGACTATTGTTATAGGCAAACTCGACTAGAGGTAAATGATCATCCCAGTTGCCTTTAAAATCCATGACGCACGCCCGAAGCATATCCTCCAACGTTTGAATTGTTCTCTCACTCTGGCTATCGGTTTGAGGATGGTAGGCTGTACTCATTCTCAACTGCGTCCCCAAACACGCTTGCAGACTCCTCCAAAATTTTGATGTGAAACGTGGATCTCTGTCTGACACTATTGATACTGGAACTCCGTGCTTCGAAATAATTTCCTGGACGTATAATTTGGCCAGTTGATCTAGGGTGAATCTGACTTTGATCGGCAAGAAATGCGCTTATTTTGTCAATCTGTCAACTATGACCCATATTGCGTCATAGCCCTTCTGAGTAGTTGGAAGCCCTACCACAAAGTCCATTGTGATATGCTCCCACTTCCATTCTGGTATCTCCAAGGGCTGTAACAAACCACTTGGTCGTTGATGCTCTGCTTTGACCTTCTGACAAGTGAGACACTTCGCAACACACTCAGCAACCTCCCTTTTCATGTTTGGCCACCAAAAGTGTTGGCAAAGATCCTGGTACATCTTTGTACTTCCCGGGTGAATCAAAAATCTTGAACTATGAGCTTCGTTCAAAATCTCTTCTCTGATCTCCAGCACTGACGGAATCCAGATTCTGCCTTCAAATCTCAGCAACCCTTCGGTGTCGATTTTGTATTTGAGTTCTTCTCCCTCAAGCACTCTTTTCCGTATCTTAACACATTCCTCATCCTGAAGTTGCACTTCCTTCACTTTTTCCACTAAAGTTGGTTGGGTTTCCATCTGGGACAATTTTTCATTCGGCTCCGCCAGACACTTCACCTCTAACTCCAACTTTGTCATTTCCTCTATGAGCTTCTCCTGAGCAGTTAACAAAAACAACTTTTCGCGACCCTTTCTACTCAAAGCGTCGGCAACCATGTTAGCTTTCCCCGGATGGTATAGAATTTCACAATCATAGTCTTTGATCAATTCTATCCATCTCCTCTGCCGCATATTCAAATCCTTCTATGTGAAAATATACTTCAGACTTTTATGGTCTGTATATATTTCACACTTCTCCCCATAGAGATAGTGCCTCCAGATTTTCAAAGCAAACACCACGGCTGCTAACTCCAAATCATGGGTCGGATACCCTTTTTCATAGTCTTTCAGTTGGCGCGATGTATATGCAATAACCTTACCGTTTTGCATCAGCACACAACCAAGTCCTTTATGCGATGCGTCGCTATATACCACAAAATTTCCTGTATCATCTGGCAAAGACAACACAGGTGCCGAACTTAGTCTCTTCTTTAATTCTTGGAAACTCTCTTCGCACTTCTCCGTCCAAACGAAGTTCACTGATTTTCTTGTTAAATTCGTCAACGGAGTGGCGATCCTGGAGAAATCTTAAATAAAACGCCTGTAGTAACCTGCCAAACTTAGGAAACTCCTCACCTCTGACGGTGTCTTCGGCTGATCCCAGTTCATCACAGCTTCCACTTTAGCTGGATCTACCGAAATCCCGTCTTTATCGATAACATGCCCAAGGAATTGAACACACTCCAACCAAAATTCGCACTTCAAAAATTTTGCATACAATTTCTCTTTCCTTAACTCCTCCAGTGTCACCCTCAAATGCTCCACGTGTTCTTCCTGAGTTTTGGAGTAGACCAGAATGTCGTCTATGAATACCACCACAAACTTATCCAAAAATGGTTTGAATACTCTATTCATTAAGTCCATGAATACTGCAGGCGCATTCGTTAAACCAAATGACATAACTAAAAACTCATAGTGACCATATCTAGTTCGAAATACCGTCTTTGGTATGTCTTCTTTTCTCACCTTTAACTGATGGTACCCACTTCGCAGATCTATCTTTGAAAAATATCTTGCTCCCTTCAATTGGTCAAACAGGTCATCGATCCTTGGCAAAGGATACTTGTTTTTAATCATGACCTTATTCAACTCTCTATAATCAATGCAAAGACGCATTGATCCATCCTTTTTCTTGACGAATAACACCGGCGCTCCCCACGGCGAAACGCTCGGTTGAATATACTTTTTATCCAGCAACTCTTGTAATTGCACCATCAACTCCTTCATTTCTACTGGAGCCATTCGGTATGGGGCTTTTGATATAGGGGCTGTGCCCGATGCTAAATCAATTACAAACTCCATTTCCCTATCTGGTGGTAATCCTGGCAAATCATCAGGAAACACGTCCGCAAAATCCCTAACTACCGGTATCTCCTCCAGTTTTGTACTCATTTTTCGTATATCGACTATGTAGGCTAGATATCCTGCACACCCTTGTCTCAACATCTTTCTGGCCTGCATCACTGTCAGACAACTCGTTTGTCTAGGTGACTTGCTGCCATAAAATACTACCTTCGACGGAGTCTTAAGATTCATAAACTTCCTTTGACAGTCAATAACTGCCCCATGGTTGAACAACCAATCCATTCCCAGAATGACATCAAACTCCCCAAGACGAATTGGGATCAAGTTTACTGTCATCACATGACCTTTAATATCTACCTGACAGTTTTTGTGGACAAACCTAATAGGAATCACTTCCCTATTTACAATTTCTATATTCATGGTGTAATCTAATTCTTCCTGAGGTAACTCTAATTTCCTAGCAAAATCATCGGATATAAATGAACAAGTAGCACCTGAATCAAATAATACGTAAGCATTTACACTATTGACCGGAATGATACCTGACACCACATCCTTTGACTGCACAGCATCCTGCATCGTCATATTGAATGTTCAAGCGGTAGGTCGATTGGGCTGCGTCGGTCCTGTGATAGTCAAATTGCCACCATTAATGTTCCCCTTTCTTGCACTAGCTCCACCTGTAGCTTTCTTAGGGCAATCCCGAGCAAAGTGATCCTTCAACCCGCAAATAAAACATGCGCCCTTCTTCGGACTAGGGCAATTCGGTGCGATATGACCCTCCTGTCCGCAGTTAAAGCACACCCTTTTACCCTTCAAGCAAACACCCACATGGCTCTTTCTGCAGTTACTACATACCTCCACCTTCTTTTTCTAACTTCCCTGTTGGCTGCCACCAGAGTTACTATCACTCCACTTTCTCTTTTGATTACTGCCACCATGGCTAGCACTTACTTTGTTATCATTCTCACTCTTCTTTTTCTTTTGCTCTTGATTGTATTTAGACAGAGCATCACTCCCTCCTTCAGCGATAATTGCCTTTTCTAACACTACTGCAAATGAATTCAGTTGAAACATTGAAACTCGGCTATACAGCCAGGGCTTCAGTCCCTGCTCAAACCTTCTAGCCTTTCGCTCATCTGTGTTGACTTGATATGGTGCAAACCTCGCCAACTTATTGAATTTTGCAACATACTCAGGTATTGTCATGGTACCTTGCTTCAACTCTAGAAACTACACCTCCATTTGATTTTGCGCGCTTGCTGGAAAATAGGTCTCGAAAAATATTTCCTTAAATTGCTCCCACGGTATTATCCCTTGCCCACCTCAGGTTTTATTAGCTTGCTACCAGTAACTTGCTTCTGATTTGAGCATAAATGTTGCAAATGCCGTCTTCTGGTCCTCGTTGACCCTAGCGACATCAAACACCTTCTCCATCTCCATGACCCAGGTTTGTGCCTCGATCGGATTCATAGACCCTTGAAATTCTGGGGCTCCAACAGCCTCGAAATCTTTAAAAGTCGTGGCTTGGGCTTGGGGTTGATTCGCAAATGCTCTCGTTAGCAGATTCACCAGCTGCTGCATTGGATTAGCGTTGGCTTCTTCATTATTATTAGTGGATCCCTCAGGGGTCTGTTGACGGGTTTGTCTTCTTGGCGACATCTTACTGTTAAGAATTCACGCTATTAGATTATTACTCAATTACTTAAACATTTAAGTCTTAACTTAAACATTTATAAACAACACTTAACACATAGCACATCTGATAAATTTTCGCATTTTATTCATTTACTACTTCAAAACATAATAAAAATAATATCATAGTTATTTACATCACCTATCCTGAAATTGTAAGGTTACAGGATTACATCATTATTCTATCCCGTTATATAAAACTGGGATTTACAACTTATTAACTTCATAAATTTTCATAATAGCACCTCCAATCCTAATCTACGATGACATCCCACGGTGCACAGCTTCCTCGCGTTCCTGCTCCATAATATGAGTCACCATCCTTCGACCCATTATATCTGGATGACGATGAACTCGATCCTGAGCTCTATCTACTGTGGTGTGAAAAATTTACTCCATCTCATCAATCTTGGCCTTCTTTGATCGCACCTCACATTTAACACGATCTGCGCGATTAGCCTCCCTCAGCCAAGCATTTTCAGCTCTAACCCGCTTAGCTGTCTCCTCTATCAATTCATCTCGTACAATTTCATTCCTAGCCAATAACCGGCCTCGTCGGTACTCAGACTGAGCTAGTCTCTGCTCGACCTCTGCAAGACGTGATGAAAGGTCTTGGATCTCAACATCCTTCTGCTCTAGAGCGGCTTGACATTCCACAACTTGATCTTCTAAGTCCTTCTTTTGACTCTCTTCATGAACCAGCTTCCAGTTTACGTCCCCAAGATGTATATCGAGCTCTTCAATCTCACTATTCTTCTGCTCTAAGACAGTCTGTCGCTCATCCAGCTTCCCCTCTAACTCCTCCACTCTATCTTGCAACTCTATGTTGCGATCATACACCTACTCGTACATCTGAACACCTAAGGAAGTTAGTGGTATCTCCTCAGGGTCTTCCTCCTCCTCCTCAACCTCCTCCGGATCCTCCTCAGGATCAGTCTCAAGCTTGTACTCGGGACCTGCAACTTTGATCAATGGGGATGGCTCCCTCTACACTAGCTGCTCCCGAACTACATGAACATCTCGGGGCTCCTCCTCCCTAGCCTAGCTGGGTTCTCCTCTATCAGTCATCCTGACAACAAAATTTTAAGTTTTAATTACTACTCGATAATACTCGCGAGCACATAAGTTTGTTATCAAATAAGCACATAACACATAATCATTTTATTGTCTTTTATGAATTTTCGTAATCTATTCCTTAGAACTCGATAAGAGTTTATCACCACTATATTCTCTATCTTCTAAAAGGCTACTACCCTAAGGTTTTCCCCACCTAAAGGTTCATAACCTATCAGCTCTGATACCAACCTGTAACACCCCAAAATCCGGGTACCTCAACTCCACAGATTTGGTGCTCACTATTCCATACATTCATGACTAACTACCCATGGCAAAAGGTAATATAAATAAACTGAATACATCATCTTCCCACAAAAGGGGTTACATCTCTAATCTCTTAATCAAGCAAATCCCAGGTTATCTAACCTTTATTACATAAATGCGGAATTAAAACATAAAATTAAATAAGTCTTGTTACAAGAAAACATCAAATGAATAACAGGTCTCTCGCTACTTCGGCATCTTGCCCTTTCCTTTACTCGTGGACGGCTCGTCCGATTTCTCTGCCTTAGCTGCAATATTTTAGTGCAAGAGTGAGCAAACAATTGCCCACAATCATAATAACAATAACAATTGAATAATTAATGAAATAGATTTATAGCTTTCTGAATTCAATCAATAACCAATCGAGATATGAAAGATTAATAGGATATTTGGCTCAAGAACTGATTATAGAATTCAAGGTTTAAAAATTGTATCTGAGGGTCACAAGACCTCGAACTATGTCCTAGGTTAACAAGTATTTCTACCGTAACCTTTAACAGTTTTATTGAGTATGGACCATTCATCTCGTACTCAGGGGGATCAGCCCTTTGTACAATGTATTGTGCACAAACATTTTAACGTTGTCGCGTAATTAATCCCCTATATTACGGTTGTTCATCTCAGTTTAGCATCAGAATCCGTACCAAAAGGAATTTGGTTTGGAACAACTTTTAAAATATTCTAAGTCTTTAGAACGCTCATCAACTAAGGACTAGCTGAATCAATAAGGGTTTGCTAGTCACTAAAGCATTTGATTCATCAATAAAGTTTATATTATAGAAATTATGTTCGAAGTTTGAATAACGATCAATGATCGAACAATAAATGACTGAAGAAAATATAAACACTTGTCATGATAACAACCTTGCTTGAATAATAATAAGCTAAGGTTAATAAGCTTGCTCAATGAAAATAAACTTGCTTTAAAGGAAATAACAAGTTTAAGGTGTAGACACCCAAATTTTGCACTTCCTATACTAACCCTGACAGGAGGGCAAAATCGTTAAATTGACCCAGCACACGAGAATAAAAGGTGGACATAAAGACGAACACTCAAAGCCATCACTACGGGACGAGATCGAAGCCGACATGACAATAAGCGAATGTCGGGAGTCGGTTAATGATCACTGCGCTTACCCGGATGTCATGGCACGTTTCCCGACGGTTCCCAGACTGCAGAATGCAAGCCCTTCAGTGAAAACCAATGGTACGACACGAAAATCGAGACGAGGTATGAAAAACGAGAAAATCAACACAATCAGCCGCAGATCAATCCGCGGCCAAGGACGGAACTATACTCTTGCACCTTCAAGGAGTTGAAGGGCGAGGAAAGTAGTACTATTAGATATCAGATATCTAAGAAGCTCTTCCAATCTAGAATAACCGATGGCACTACAGAATAGATAAATGTCCTCAAAATTATCAATCTGATTGAACAATTGGGACAACTGGTTTTAATGGATGGAGAGTTGATCCAAAATTTGATCTTGCAATCACATCCGGACTCTTTCTCACAAATTGTTGTGAATTTCACATGATCAAGCTATATGTCAGCCTGCCTGAGTTGCTTAAACATGTTGAAAACTGTAAAGAGTCACTTTCCAACCAAGAAAGACCAAGTCTTACTGGTAGATGATTCTTCCAAGGAGCGGAAGAGGGCCAAAGGATCTTCTTAAAAGAAGAACAATTCAAAGAAGGTAAATGGAAAGACAAAAACAAAGGACAATAAGAACAAGACTGATGCAGATAGCAAAGTAGTTTGCTTCCACTACAATAAGCCTGGATACTGGAAAGAAAAACTGTAAGGAGAATCTTACAAAGGGTAACCAGATGAAGCTTAGTGAGGCTTCGGTTACAGATACAGGTTTGTTCATGATTGAAATAAATTTCTCTATAAGTCAAGGTTCTACTTGGGTATTGGATACCGGCTGTAGTTCTCACGTATGCGATCCAATGCAGAGACTAAGCAGAAGTAGAAAGCTAAACAAAGAGTAAGTAATCTTATGTGTAGGAATGGAGCAAAGGTTGCTGCATTAACCATAGGAACTTATAGTTTAGCATTGCCTACGGGCAAGTCTATTAAGTTAATAAGTTGTTATTATGTTCCAGTTCTCATTAGAAACATTATTTCTTTCCGTTGTTGGACAAGGATGGTTCTGGTATTATATTTAAGAACAATTGTTGTTCTATTTATAATGATAATGTTTTGTTTGAAACTAGAAGATTACTTGATAGACTTTGTATACTTGACTTACATGAGAAATAATTTTATAAATTGAACAAACTAATAAAAGAAAAGGAGATGGTCATTCAAAGAGTTGAATGTGTGTATTTGATGAAATACACTTCTGAATTATTTGAAATGTTTAAAGAATTCAGAAGTGAAACAAATTGACAAAGTATTAAGATTCTTTGATCAGATCAAGGAAGGAATACTTGTGCAATAAGTTTCTAGATCATCTCAAAATGGTATTTTCTCATAATGGACACCTCCTGATACGCAATAATTGATTGATGTATCTAAAAGGAGAAATTGTACCTTGTTGGACATGGGGTAGTTCATAATGATTTTTACCGACATTCTAGTATCCATCTGGGGTCAAACCCTAGAAACGGCTGCATATCTACAAAATAAGGCAACCTAAAAAATTCGAGCCCAAGACTCCGTAAAGGTTATGGATAGGAAGGATTCCTACTCTTAAGTATGTTAAGATAAGGGGTTGTCCAGCTTATGTGAAAAGGTTTTAAAGATAAGTTTAGGACAAAATCTGACAAGTGCAGATTTGTGGGATATCCTAAAGAAGTTTAGGGTACTATAATCCTATATGCTACCTTCTTGGATAAAGGTGTTTATTATTGAAGGAGCTAGTGGGAGGGTAATAGATCTTGAAGGAGTTTAAGAACCACAAAGCACTTTAAGTCGAACCGAGGAACCTGTAGATAGACCTATTGTACCACAACCGAATCGTAAATCTGGAAGAGTACCGAAGATACCTGGGAGGTATGGATTCATCATAGAGGATGATGATGAGGTACGCATCATAGAGGATGATGATCCAGTTATATACGATGAGGCTATGAGTAGAAGACACTCAGAGAAATGGCAGATGGCCATAAAATCCGAAATGGACTCTATGTATAAGAACCAAGTATAGACTCTGGTATATATGGGTCTTTAAGAGAAAGACTGAGGCAAATGGCAAGGTAGAGACCTATAAGACCAGACCTGTTTAAAAGGTTTTTCAAGTCAAGGAGTTGACTGTGATAAAACCTTACTATCGGGTAATGCTCAAGTCCTTTTGGATTTTGCTTGTGATTGCAGCTTATTACGAAATCTGACAAAATGGATGTGGAGACGTCCTTCCTCAATGAAGGCTTGAGGAGAATGTATGTATGATACAGCCAGAGGAATTTGTTTCAAAGGTTGAAGCAAATCGTGTTTTAAGCTACAATGATCCATTTATAGATTGAAGCAAGCTTCTCAAAGATGGAACATTCATTTTGATGAGACAATCAAAAGAGTTTGATTTTATCAAAAATGGGAATGAACCTAGTGTGTACAAAAGGGTCAGTGGGAGCGCTGTGACATTCTTGGTATTATATGTTGATATACTACTGACAAGGAATAACACACTAATGCTACAATCAGTAAAGATAAAATTATCTAAACATTCCTCTATGAATGCCTTGGGAGGAGCATCCTATAAATTGGGGATATAAATCTATATAGATAGATTTAAAAGGATGTTCGGCTTGACCCAAGGAGCGTATATTCATTTGATGCTAAAGGCGTTTAGCATGGCAAACTCCAAGAGAAGTCTCATGATGATGAGTCATGGAGTGTATCTCTCTAAAATTGTCTCCAATTAAAAGAGAGATCGCATGAGTTACTATCATGTATGCAGTGAATATACAAGGCCTGATGTTGATCAGTCATATTCTGGAGATGATCACTATAAGACAGTGATAAACATCTTTAGGTACTTAACCGGTACTGAAGATGTGATTATGATTCATGGTAGGTTTGAATTAAAACTAGAGGGCTAAACAGACTCAAGTTTTTCAGACTGACCAAGACGATAACAAATCCACTTTAAGGTAAATCGTTACTTTGAAAGGTGGTGCAGTGAATTGGAAAGGTTCCAAACAGGAAAGAGTTACTAGTTTAGTGACAAAGACAAAGTATATAGTTATAAATGAAGCTGCAAGTTGATTGTTTGGATGAAAAGTTCATCATAGAACTAGGAATAGTTCCTAAGTCTCATCTTGGATTCAAACATGTGTTGCGGTACTTTCATTTGATTAGTGGAATCATTGAAAGATGATAAGTCACTATAAAGATAGTATACTCTCAATAACAACATTGCATATCCATCTACTGAAGCTTTATCCAAACAGCAGGATGATCGTCACTTAGAGAAGAAGGGTATTAGATACCATGCCGATTGGCTTTAGTGCAAGTGGGAGATTGAAAGTAGTATGCACACAAGCCAATCATATTTGATATGATGTAGCATATACTTTATAATCTTATTCGGTTGTTAAAAGGCATTTTACATTATCTACATAGTGCTGTTATATTAAATGTGATAAACCCATAGTTTTGAGCAATGCTTTTAGAATCATGATGGTGATCATGCTAATGAGATCTAAATTCTAGATAGCTCACAAACTTAAATTGTTCCTAATCGATGGATTACTAAAAAGGGGATTAGTGAATCCGGATAGATTAGTACATGTGTTGCTTGTCTTATGAAGAGAATGATTGATCTCATAATCATTCGTGTGGAGACACTAAAGCAAGTATGTAGGTGCTTATTAGAGAATAAGTTCACTGAACGTGGCTCGCTAAGGAATACCTAATGGAGTTTTACTCGCCTGTCAATAGGAATTCCTCTAGTGATAGTAGTACAAGTGATCCTTGGACTTGAGATCATCATAGTATCTTGTGTATGATGAGTTATACTTTGACATGTCCCTTAAGACCTTTAGGGTATATCAAAGGGTATGATTGGGTATAATAAGTTGTACATGGAAATAGGTGAATGATCAACAAAGAATCTACCACTTCTAGTAAAAGGAGAGAATGTCCTATGTGATTCGATAAATGACGACCTAGAAGTCTTTGGCCAAAGTAGAATGAAATTAGAAAGGAGTTTCTAATTTGCATTAATCAGAGTTGTGCATTTTAGAATCGAAATACATATAATTAAATAAAATAAGACTTGACAGTAATTCCATGTCTTATATTTAATTGGGACATTGTATGGTAGAAGGATTGAATTGTACGGTAACTATGCACTGAAAGGTTCTTTTATGATTAATGTTGAAATCTATATTATCTGGAAAGTCATTGATCACTAAGGGGGCTTACCCTTATTGTAGAATAAATATTATTTATTTAAATAAATTAAATAGTTTAATTTATTTATTTAAATAATATTAGAATTGTTCTAATTGATTTATTCACAATCGGTTTAATATGGAGAACCTAAAGGGTCACACCGCAAAAGAAAAATATTTATTTAAGAAGTAAATGGCATAATTGTAATAATAAGTTAAGTGTATTTAATTTAGTCTATGGAGATAGAATAAATTAAATAGCTTAATATTTATTATTTAATATTTTAGAAATATTAAATCTAAATTAATAAGAGGAGTCTTATTATTATTATTACTATTACTATTATTTAATTCCTAATAGGGATTGGGAATTAATTAATAGAAGTACTCTCACATGAATTCCTAATTGGATTAGGAGTTTAATTTAATTAAAGGAGTTTAATTAGAATAGAAACCCTAATCCTAAATAGTTTAGGGAAGGGTTTTCCTACATCTATAAATAAGAGAAGTCTTATCATAGATTAGAGTTACACACTCTTACATAAGAATTGTAGAGAGTACTTACAATTTCTATAGAGATATAAACTAGGGTTTTGCCAACACCCATCTTCTTGAACAAGTATTATTCCTTGGTGGATCACCTCTAGAGGCCAAACACTTGGGTGGCTAACGTTGATCAAAGGAAGGAATTTAGTCGATGGAATTCAAGGAGAACGTGAAGGAATTGGAGGTGAACTTGTACCTGAGGAAGCTAGAATTCTACAAGGGTATAATTCTTATTCTTCATCTCTTTCGTTTAATTAATAATTGTGCATAAAGAAAGATCATGGTGATGGTTTGTATAAAATTTTAAAATATGATTTTATCGCGCTTCCGCTTTATTAATGTAATTTGATTGCATGTTCGCGTTATACAAACCTAACAGGAAATGGCCATGATGCTGAGGGAACAATTGCTACCTAGACAGGATCCACCTAAAGAGGATCCACCCCAACCTAAGGGCGAGCCAATCGTCCCAAAGGTCATTCCCGTACCGAACAAGACATTGATTACTATCCCGGAGGAGGGAGATACTGATGACCTGCGAAAGAAAATGAAACAAATGGAGGAAACTATCCAAACTATGAAGGGCATAAGGTCCCTAGGCAGGATGAACTATTCAGATCTTTGTGTCTTCCCCGGAACCAGATATCCGGAGAAATTTAAAATCCCCGAATTTGAGAAATACAATCGGAAGGGGGATCCTTATACACATCTGAAAATCTACATTGGGGAGTTGGGGTCTTATGCAGAAGACGAGGGTCTAAGAATGCAATTATTCCAAAAGAGTCTGACGGGAGAAGCGAGAATCTGGTATGCCCGTCTTGATAATGCCCGGATCCACAATTGGGAAGAGTTGGCCCACACCTTCTTAACACAGTATAGCTTCCAAGCACAAATGGCCCCTGATAGATATCAAATGACGAAAATCAAGAAGCAACCAAGGGAATCTTTCAGGGATTATGCGCAGCGATGGAGGGGTATGGCCGCACAGGTGAATCCCCCAATGAGCGAGTCGGAGATGGTAATGACCTTCGTGGATATTCAAGAGGCTCCTTATTATGAGCGGGTTATATCAGGGATTGGAAGACCCTTTGCTGAGATGATTAAACACGGAGAAATGGTGGACATGGGGTTGAAATCTAGCAAAATCCGGGATTTCACGGCTTTGGAAACAGCTGCAGAACAAATACAGAGTGGAAACTATGGCAGCACTTCCCGTAGGGTCCAAAAGAAGAAGGAAGAAGATGTTTCCCTCATCCTGCAGGGATCGGCTAGGAAGGCAGAGAACAATCCTCCAGTACAGGTGCAGAGAGTGGGGCCATCCCGACAACCTAACTTCACTGATCAAAGGGCGGATGGGCGAAGGAGATTCGAGGCCTCGAAAAATCGAGTATTCACCCCCCTCGGGGATCCTCTTGAGCAGGTGTTGGCAGTATTTGTGACGCCCCCAAATCTCTACGCTCCCCTGTAGCAGATCTGGTTCTCACGTGGAACTATACAACTATAAATATTCAATAACATATGATTTCTAGCTATCCAAGGTTCACAGTATCCCATAACAGGTACTAGTTCCGGCCAGAACGTTGTCTGTGTTTGGATACCCTCACTTAGATATATAGATTCATATCTTATGAATATCTCTTTCATATCAATATTCCCTATCTATCTGACATTCACAGTATTAATGACAAGATTGTCCATATAGGACTCTCAACATCATTTAGATACCCTCATTCAGATGTATAGTTCATATAGACACTGTATTTAACTTAGTACAACTATTCTAAAGAATTTAAAGATCAGAGTATAACGCATTCTATAACATAAAGGATCATAATATATTACATAACATTTTGTTCGGTTACATCATTCGTTATACTAAGTTATTACAACAACAAGTCTTTAAAAGACTTAAAGTATTCAACAATAAACATTAAAGCTAATAAGCATGGCTTTTCCCTTTGTTAGTCCCAGACGTGCCAGGGATATCATTTATAGCTGCAAAAGAAGATATGCGCAAGAATGAGCTACAAATGCTCAGCAAGTTCATTTAAATATTTAAACACCATGTGTTTGATTTGAAAGATGTCAATGATGTATACTGAGGGTTCTGTACATGAACCATATATTTCATTTAGTTCTATCAGTCTTTAATGACTTAGAACCATTTGAGTTTTGGATATCTGGTAGGTGATCAGCCTCACCAATATCCTAGGAGTATGCATATCATCCTACCATTTTATGTTGATATATTATCAACTGTTCGTCACCTTATATTAAGGGAATTTCGTCACCTTATTTTAAGGGAAAATTTCTAGTTCACCTTACATCAAGGTGTTCCATTTCTCAGTGTAAGATGTCGTACCAAACAATTTGGCTTGACACAACAATTTAAGCTCGAACAAGCAATATATGAATAATAATTCATTTCTTAAGTTATGCTGAACAAGAAGCAATAACTTCACAATAACTGATAGCAAGATGTATAATACTTGCTTAAATATAACAAAGTTGGGAGACTTGCCTTAGCGTAGCTCACTATAATTTTAGTACAATCGGTCAACACACGTAGTCTACGTATACCAATAATAAGCGTTAGCACGTATATAAACATGTATCACGCTAATCTAAACAAGTTTCATTAAGGTTCGACGTTGATTCGCTATCTCGGTCGCATCCTTAATGGCTAAACACATAGATTGTTCGATAAAATTTCATTTGGAAGTCGAATTATTAGTCTAAATAATTTAATTATTATTTCTAACATATTTAGAAGCTTGGTATTATTTTTAAATAATTTTCAGAAGCTTGGAAGTATTTTTAAATAATTTTACAAGCTTAAGAATATTTTTAAATGATTTAATTATCATTTAAAATAATTTTAAAACATTTAATATGTTATTTAAATAATTTATTTATCATTTAGAATATTTTTAGATATTTAAAATATTATTTAAATGATTTATTTATCATTTATAATATTTTTAGAAATATAGAATATTATTTAAATGATTTATTTTATCATTAATAATATTCTTATACTTTATTTTATCATTAAAATAATTTATTTATTACTTATAATAATTTTCAAAACTTAATTGGATATTTAAATGATTTAATTATCATTTAAAGTAATTTTTAAATACTTAATATATTATTTAAATGATTTATTAATCATTAATAATATTTAAATATTTAATATTTTATTTAATTATTATATATAATAATTTTATTTACCTTAATATTATTTTTAAATAATTAATATAATTATTTAATAATTTAATATCATTTTTAAATAATTAATATAATTATTAAATGATTTATCATAATTATTATTTAATATTTAATTAATTTAAATAATAATTCAGAATATATAAAAATATTAAAAATAATTTTTTTATAATTTAAAAATGAATTTTCGTATTTATTTATTAATTATTAATAATTATTTAATATTTATTTATTATTTTATAATTTATTTAATAAATTTTTTATTTATTTTTATTAAAAATCCGTCGCTAAAGGGCTTTAGCGACGGTCTGCATAGAATTTTAGTTTTCTGGGTTTGTGCATGCATTTCGTCGCTAAAGGTGTTCTTCATGAAGAACACCTGGTCAACGTCCCACAGTGACGTTTGACCTCAATTTAATTCCAACGGGTTTGATGTTTGTGTTTGATTTTTGTTTGTTGTTATAGCCAACATGGCAGTGTACAACGACATATCAAATTTCACCTCAAACTATATCATATCAGGCTCTAAATTTGATGGTCAAACCACCGGGTTCAAACTGTTCTTGAGTTTCTGGGTTACCCAGAAACTCAAGCAGTCATGGTCAGTCAACATGGTTTGACCATGAATAACTTTGATTCTGTGTTTGCTAAATGTGTTTTTATGTTACCAGATTGTACTCTACATAGCATAGAACAAGTCTAAACAAAGAAATCACATAAAACATATCATATAGGTCGATTATGGGTTGCTTGAAAGTCTGACAAATCTTGTCAGACACCTTCAAGAGAATTCTGGGTTGCCCAGAAATGAAAATCCGAACGGTCAAAGCACTTTTGACCTATCATATCTTTCATCCTAGTTATTTGTTTGCTATGATACACGTCGGGCTTTAAAGATAACATGGTAGGCTACACATAGATGCATAAAAACAGATCAAACAACTAATCTAAGAGGATCAAAAGGCCTGACAAAAAGGCCTGTCAGACTGTTCTTGACTGCCAAGAACAGTTTGAGTTTTTGGCTTGATTTTCATACCTAGATGTTATGTAAACATGTTTTAACCGCCCAGATCACTAAATAACATCTAAACAAGGATTCCTAAACATCTAAAACACAAAAATTTTCCAGGCTTGAAGATCAAAGATAAATTAGGGTTTTGTGCACCTTTTTCTTCAAATTCTGATTTCTGGCTTCTGATTCTGAGCTTGTGATTGCTAGGGTTTGTTTAGGCTGGATATGTGAGTGTATAAGCTTTAAAATTTCGTAGGCTTGCATGATCAGATCTCATTCTATTTATAGTGTCTTGAATTAGGGTTTCCTAGGCTTAATTTCCAAATCTTGCCACCAAAAATATCTTCCCACTTAACTTGTGCTGCTTATAAGCTGGTATGATTCACCTACTTGTGCTGGAGTGTGTCAAGCACAAGCTTGCACACTCCTAGCTTAATTTCCATTGGCTAGAATTTATTTTTCATTTATTTACTTACTAATTAAATCTAGATTTTTGTTAATCATGATTAGGATGTTAATTTAGGTTTAGTAATACCCTAATTATGATATTATATCACAATTAAGATTTATAACTCCATAATTTAGTGTTCTTGAATCAAATTAGGGTCTTAGGGTTTCTAATTAGGGTTTAGGGTTTTCAATTCCACAATTAGGGTTTTCAATCTTCCGTTTAGGGTTTAATTTAATCTTAATAATTCATAATTAATATTATGATTCATCATTTAAATCTTAATTACATCAATTAAGATTATTGTACAATAATTAAGGTTTTAATTGATCAATTCGGATAATTATTACCAATTAGGGTTTTCAATTTAGGGTTTCTATTTCCGCGTAACATTTTAAACCCTATTTAACTTATTTTAAAATTTTATCATTTAATATAATATTATATTAATGTCGAAGCACGACAAAGCACTTCGTCAATTCCAAGTACGACACAGCAGCTTACAAAAATAATTTGTCGAAACGCTTCTCGGTGAATTCGCCGGAAGCACGACAAATCATTTTGTCCGATTAAGCACGACACAGCTACTTGGCGAAAATTTTTTATTTGACCTAATTGTTTAATAAAATACACAATCACATAATACCAAGTCAGAACAAGAAATTTCATTTATTAAACACATAATTTACATATACAGATCTTATTAGGGTTCGGAATATTACAGTATTGATGGCCCAGAGGAAAATAGTCGATTTGGCACCCCCGAGTGACCCAAAGGGAAGAAGGTTTGGCCCAAGCAAGCGATGCGCATACCACTCGGGTTCCCTTGGTCATGATACGCAGGATTGTTGGACGTTGAAGCACAGAATCCAGAACTTGATTGATAGTGGAGAAAATTGTGGTGGAACAGCCAGACTCCCCGAATGTCAAAGTCAATCCCCTGCCGAGGCATGATGGAGGAGGGGTCAATGTGGCGGAAGCCAGTGAAACCGAGGGGCCATCAAGGCTAAATTATGTGAAGAAAATCGATGAAATGATCAACATGATAAGTGATCACGGGAATACACGGGGAGCGACAATTAGACTGGCAGGGGTAAGCAGAAATATCATGGAGGGGCCTGTCAAATTAGCAGCTCCGAAACCCCTCATCCTTACAGCGAGGCCGCAAATCCCTGTCAGCAGTCTAAAGACGGTACCATGGAATTATGGGGGGGTGTCAGAGGAAGCGGCCAGTTGTGCTTCTGTGACAACAAGGGGGAATCCTTTGTATCTCCCTGGACGAGTCCTCGAGGACAAAGCAAACAAGAAGGAAGAGATCTCCAAGGAGAAAGCCATAGAATTCTTAAAGAGGATGGATCATCCGGAAGCAAGAGGGATCCATATATTAAGCGAGGAGTCGACCTTGACATTAATCATGGATTTGGTGTTATCGTCCAGTGATCATTGCAAAATTCTGGCAAAAGTCCTGGAGGAGGCATATGTTCCTAAGGAGATCAGCAAAGAAAGTTTCAGCCATCTGGTCGACCATCTGTTGGAAAGTAATGTAATATCATTTACCGACGACGATATCCCCAAGGAGGGAAGGGGGCATCGAAAACCGTTACATATTGCGGTGATCTCATCGGGTTATATTATAAATGGGGTGCTGATTGATGGGGGATCGGCGTTGAATATCTGTCCCCTCAATACATTACAGAAGATGAACATCAATCCTAAGCGCCTACGGGACAGTCATGTAGTGGTGCGAGCCTTCGATGGTTCCCGGAGGGATACAATTGGAGAGATTGAATTGCCGGTGGAAATAGGTCCTTGTACTTTTGTCATATCTTTCCAAGTCCTAGACATTGCTGCAAGTTATAATCTGTTATTGGGGAGGCCAGGGATACACATGGTAGGGGCAGTTCCTTCCACGCTACATCAACAAATCAAATTTATCATCGACAGGAATCTAGTGACGATCTCGGCAGAGTGTGATGACCTTTCTCCTTCTAGGAGTGGGCTGCCGGTGATTAATGTGGACGAGTCGGTGACACCTGCCAGTTTTCAAGCACTGGAAATTAGCACTCCCCACTACAGATGCCTGGGAGCTCTAGCTGTGAAAACCAAGGTCTCTCCAGAACTTACCTTCGTTGCAAAGGAACTGATGAAAATGAAGTTCCAGCCTGGACAGGGATTAGAAAAAAGCAGTCAAGGAATCACCGAGCCCATTCAACTACCCCATCAGATAGGTAAGGCAGGGTTGGGATATCATGAAGGTGTAGCACGGAGACACCGTCAAGGTGCAGCTCCGATTCGACTGGCTGGAAAACCGGTGACTAAGGTCAACAATGAACGAGGGACTAGCAAGCCTGTGATTGGGGCAGGGGATGAAGAAGTGACCCCCGCAAGTGATGAGTCGACCAAGAGGGAAAGTTTCCTACAAGAGGTCGCGCAAAAGTTTGAAACCAGGTGCTATATCCCCGGACAATTAACAAGTAATGGAGAGGGGACGGATGTTGTCATGCCACCGGGAGCCCAACAAGGTGTGCCTGTCATCGATTGGGCAGGGTTAATTATTCCTGAAGAAGGTAGGAAGGAGGACTCAGGCGACGTAGCCGTAATCAGAGGGGAAGTGTCCGATGTGAAGCCCCCTTTTATCCAGCGTATTTCATCTGACCTGACCGTCGACAACTGGACCATGAAACTAGTGATATCCAAACTAAGGTAAAACCCAACATCAGGGTGGTAGACCCCAGAGGATGGGAGGATGAAGAAGTTTATTTTTTGTTGTTTTGTATTTTGCATAATTATGTCGTTTCGTCATGTTATCTGAAAATGTGATCGTTGTGAAAAATAACTTATATATGACAAATATTTTGTTTCATGTCAGGTGTACCAATTTGAGTAATCCTTGCCTAACAAACGGTCTTTCAAATTTGAATGATGATTATGATTTTGACATTGAGCTGGATTTCGATTTGATGGGCATTGAGCAAGACGAGACAGATTACGACGACGCGCCTGATGAGATCAAAGGATGGGTCGAGGATAAACCCAAACCCAACTTAGACCAAACCATCACCATAGATATCGGAACCCCGGACAAGCCAAAAGAGCTCAAGATAGGGACAGACCTTACCCCTAGAAAGCGGAAATAACCAAGTTGCTAAGCCAATATATGGATGTTTTTGCCTGGTCTCATGAGGACGTGATTGGATTGTCCACCGACATTGTGGTACATCGGTTGCCCATCAAGGAGGGTTTCAGGCCTGTCAAGTAGAAACTAAGAAAGTTAAAACCGGAATGGAGCTTGAAGGTGAAGGAGGAGATCATCAAACAGTTCAGGGCTGGAATCATTATGGTGTCCACTTACCCAGAATGGTTGTCCAATGTAGTCCTAGTGGCTAAGCCTGGAGGGAAGGTGAGGGTATGTGTAGACTATAGAGATCTAAACAAAGCCAGTCTCAAGGATAACTTCCCGGTGCCTTTCATACACATCCTGGTGGATAAGACGGCCCAGTACGAGATGTACTCTTTTGTTGATTGCTTTGCGGGGTATCATCAGATAATGGTGGCAGAAGAGGACCGAGAAAAAACCGCTTTCATCACCCCTTGGGGCACTTTCTACTATAGACGGTTGGCTTTCGGTCTCACAAACGCGGGGGCTACTTATCAGAGAGCCAAGATGGCCCTGTTCCACGACATGTGTTGGTCGATTTCACAACCGAAAAATACACGCAAGTATACGCGGTCAACAAGTAATAAAGTGATAAGAGAGTTGTCGAACCCACAGGGAATTGTTCTAGTGTATCCCAAGTACCAACTATATATCGTCTTGATTTTATTTAGACAATTGATGATTTGATGTTTTTGTTGTTTGATAAAAACTAAGATAATAATAATCAAGTAAAAGATAATGAAATCTAATATTAACAAGTCTAAGATTGCAATTTCCCCCAACACTTCATTTGAATATCCTAACTCTCTCATTTGAACTAATTAACAACATGGAAATGTCAACCGAGAAATCAAAGCTACTTATAAGCCTCTGTCGATGGTCAAATTCGAATCTTCCTAATGCGGCATGTAGGTATATGTCTATCCTACACACTATCAAGAGACCAATTTCAAGAACAATAACAAGACACGTGTCACTAAATCTCATTAAACATCCTTTCAATTACCAACTTTCACATAGAAAGTCATTAAGAATAGATTCTCCATTGGTTGCACACGGTATCTAGGTATAGGTCTATCCTAAATACTATCAAGTTACCTATTATTGAGGATAATCAACAAGACACACGTCACTAAATCTCAATTAATTACCCATAACAATCTTTAACTCTCGCATGATATCATAACAAGGTCTAAACACTATAATCCGTTCGTCAAGTTCATATAGGTTCCCACAGTAATTACGAGCCAAGAAATTAATATATGAAGCATAAATTATGACATACAATTCACAAATAAGTAATTAATAACAAAGAGAGAGAAGTCAATTCAAACTATGTGTTGGGTTCCATTGAAATCTTAGAATAAGCTCTAGTTCATGGTAGCTAGGCAAAACATCAAACACATGGTGTACATCATGAAATAGAAATACAAATTCAAAGGAAAGCAAGAGATGATAAAACCCATTTAGAAGATATTCATATGTTGCTTGCTTGGTTGATGACAATCTCTAGCTTTTCCTCTTCCTTTGGCATTCTTTTCTCTTTTTGCTCCTTAGCTTGTTGCTGGAAATTTCCTTGAATTGCAGCCCCAAGCTCTTCTTGATGATGTATGTGTAGCCTCCCAAGGTCTAGATATGCCTTGACAATCCCTTCCTTCTTGGTTCTTTGGCTTGTGCTGAATTTTTCCTTGTATTGCAGCACTTTTGCTCTCAAATTGGTGTTTTTATATAGCCTCTCAATCCCTAGTTTTGAAATATGAAGCCCCAATGAGATATTATATAGTGCTTCCATGAAAACCCTAGCAAAAATCAGATTATGGGTCAAAAATCCGCTCAGATCGCACCAAAAGGCCAGCTGGAATCGCACTCAGCACGGCGTTGGCGCGCCCGCACGCCAGCGCGCGCGCGCGCCCCGCGCCTGGGCCGCACGCCCACGCCGCGCGCCCGCACGCCAGCGCGCGCGCCCGCGCCCAGCGCCTGGGCCGCACGCTGGCCGCACGCCCAACTGCCGAGTGCCGCCGAGCCCCGCGCGCCCAACGCCGAGGCTGCCGAGCGCCCGCGCCCGCGCCCGCCGCACACGCCCGCACGCCCAGTGCGTCAACACGCCCAGCGCGCGTCCGCACGCCGCGCCCATGCGCCCGCGCCCAGCGCCTGGGCCGCACGCCGGCGCCCCTGTCTGCCGCACGCCGTACCCGCGGCTTGGTCGACGCCGCACGCCGTGCACGCCTTCCAACGCCGTGCACGCCCAACTTCCAAATGTCATCAAAATAAGCCTCGAGCATCGCCAAACATAAATTTTAACCGTGTTATCATTCGGGCACGGATATCTAAGCACGGGTTTGCCCTCGTGGCTTGGCCGACGCCGCACGCCGTGCACGCTTTCCGACGCCGTGCACGCCCAACTACCAAATGTTATCAAATTAAGCACCGAGCGTCGCCAAGCACAAATTTCCATCATCCTACCATTCGGGCACAGACGTCCAGACACGGACATTGAGTCAATACAAACAACGATCCGAGCGGTCTTTATTTCAATTCCTACAAACATAATGAAAATGCATCAAAGCAACATAAAACATGTAAAAATAACTAAAAACTAATTTATGTAGAAATAAGATAAAAATACATAAAACCACATAAAATACCTAAAGACTTGCAAATTATCAAGGCTAAAAGTACCCAAATTGTGTGTATAAAATACACTCATCAAATATCCCCAAACTTAAATCTTTGCTTGTCCTCAAGCAAAACAAACCTAAACTAAACAATTCAAAAACTTCTAACATAACCTAACTTGAGCAATGAATTAATAAGCCGACAATGATCTCAAAGGCATCAACACAAAGAACTCAAGAGAACAAACAAGGTGTTGCAAGTCTAAAATTTCAGTTAACTAGTCATACTTTGCTTAAGGCCCCTTCCGTGTGTGTGTGAGTACCCAATAGCACTAAACCAACCAAGCTCGGATGAACTTTGCAACCACATTACCTTATGAAATAATCAAAATAAACCCCAAAACAACATGCTTAACACATCACTCAATACAAAGGTATACAAATCACAATTCCAAAAATTTGGAGAATCAAGGGCTCTAGGTGAGTGCATTTTATGCTCCATCTCAACCTTAAGCATACTCATGTGGGCGAGTGCGTTTTACGCTCAACCTCAAGCCCATGCAAAATTTGCAATAAACAAATTTTTTTTTCTTTAATCAATTATAAGAGAGTGCATTTTACGCTCTATCTCTCCTACGCATGTGTTCATGAGTGAGTGCGTTTTACGCTCCATCTCAACTCACCACACGACCATCAATTCAAACATAACAAATTTGGACACCTTAGTTCGAGTGATGTTTAAACGAGTTCTAGAGTTTATAGAAATCTCTCACAAGCATTCGGTAATACTAGCCATCCAAAGCATACAACTAGTTTAATACTCATGGGTAAGTGCATAAAAGTGAAAGGACGCATAAGCAAAATAATAACCAATGAACGATAAGCACAAAGATTAAGCAACAATTGTCTACGTCTCATGAGTTAGATTCTCTTCAAACAAGCCATTATCATTGACCATGGATTATGGTTCAAATCAAATTAAAACAATGCTCAAGGGACACATCCTAAAAATAAATGATTTTTTTTGAATAAAAAGAATAACATACTTAAATCACACAAAAATAAATTAAAAACACACAAATATGAAATACTACCCCCAAACTTAAACTTGACATTGTCCCCAATGTCTGATATAGGAAAAATTAAAATAGAAGACTTCACTGAAACCGTGTCAAGCGCCATTGATATCATCTTTCAATACCTCTAAGTTGGGAGCGTACCTGAAAGCAAATGACTAAAGAAATTAAAATGCAATTAAACTACTAAAATGCAATCAAACAAAAATAAAAGCAAAACAGTAAACTTGGGTTGCCTCCCAAGAAGCGCTTGGTTTAAAGTCATTAGCCCGACTCCTTTATTTCCCATCAATCCGGCTCAATCGCAAAATTGACCATTGCATGCCGCCTCGTTGTTCTTTCTTTGATTTGCATGGCATGCATGTCTGGTTGGTGACCTTCAAACTTTGTTTCAACCGATGGCAAGAAGAAGCTTTCCTCATCCGCATCATCAATTATTGCACTTGTGTCAAGATCGACATGAAAATCTTCGTCATGAACCAATGGGTGCTCGATGGGTTTGAAAACCTCGAATGTGACTTCTTGATCTTCAATTTCCTTTTCATAATCCCCATTCATGATCCTCGTCTCATCAACCTCAGAATCCTCATCCACAATAGGATGTACACTCTCAAAATTTTCACTAATAGCTTCGTGCGACTCCGCGTCATTTCCTTGACCATCCACCAAGCACCCCTCTTCACCTTCCTCCATAGGGTCAATCTCAGTATCGCTAGGTAAGGTGCATTGCGGGTGAATAATGTAAGAATTGGCAACATAGTTCATGATGCTCTGCACTAAAGCTTGTATATTTGCCATCCTAACCTCATTTTGAGAGATATGAGCCATGAGCTCCTCCCTCCTTTTTTCCGCTTTGTCACAACTATGCGAATTCACCATACATTGCTCTTCACCTTCCTCTATAGGGTTAATCTGTGTAATACAAGGTAAGGTGCTTTGCGGGTGAATAAGCACTGCCTCGAGAAGTTGTGCCATTTGGTTCTCGAGGCTTCGTAACAATTCTTATTTCTCAATGAACAAGGGAAGAATCTCCTCCACATTAGATGTATCCTCATGGTGTGGTGGAGGTTGGAATGAAAATTCTGAATGGTATGAGAGACTTGGATCAAAGCATTGATTTTGACTATTGTCCCAAGAAAAGCTTGGATGATCATGCCACCCCGGTTGATAGTAGTTTGGGTAGTAGTCAGCTTGATTCTGACTGTAGGCATTTTGAGTGGACTTGCCTTTAAGAGTGTTAACAGCCCTTGAAAGCGTTGCAACTTGTTCTTGCAATTGCTCAAGAAGTTTTGATGAACTTGGTTGCGTCGTCCCTTCATAGTCCCATTGATAGTTATGCTCATCCATTAACTTAAAACAAAATCAAAACAAAATAAATAATAGAAATATTATTTACAAGTCTAAATTAAGACCAATTCGATTGTCATTAATATTGGAAAACACTAGAAGAACAATTCCCCAGCAACTGCGCCAAAAACTTGTTGGTCGATTTCGCAACCGAAAAATACGCGCAAGTATACGCGGTCAACAAGTAATAAAGTGATAAGAGAGTTGTCGAACCCACAGGGAATTGTTCTAGTGTATCCCAAGTACCAACTATATATCGTCTCGATTTTATTTAGACAATTGATGATTTGATGTTTTTGTGGTTTGATAAAGACTAAGATAATAATAATCAAGTAAAAGATAATGAAATCTAATATTAACAAGTCTAAGATTGCAATTTCCCCCAACACTTCATTTGAATATCCTAACTCTCTCATTTGAACTAATTAACAACATGGAAATGTCAACCGAGAAATCAAAGCTACTTATAAGCCTCTGTCGATGGTCAAATTCGAATCTTCCTAATGCGGCATGTAGGTATATGTCTATCCTACACACTATCAAGAGACCAATTTCAAGAACAATAACAAGACACGTGTCACTAAATCTCATTAACCGTCCTTTCAATTACCAACTTTCACATAGGAAGTCATTAAGAATAGATTCTCCATTGGTTGCACACGGTATCTAGGTATAGGTCTATCCTAAATACTATCAAGTTACCTATTATTGAGGATAATCAACAAGACACACGTCACTAAATCTCAATTAATTACCCACAACAATCTTTAACTCTCGCATGATATCATAACAAGGTCTAAACACTATAATCCGTTCGTCAAGTTCATATAGGTTCCCACGGTAATTACGAGCCAAGCAATTAATATATGAGGCATAAATTATGACATACAATTCACAAATGAGTAATTAATAACAAAGAGAAAGAAGTCAATTCAAACTATGTGTTGGGTTCCATTGAAATCTTAGAATAAGCTCTAGTTCATGGTAGCTAGGCAAAACATCAAACACATGGTGTACATCATGAAATAGAAATACAAATTCAAAGGAAAGCAAGAGATGATAAAACCCATTTAGAAGATATTCATATGTTGCTTGCTTGGTTGATGACAATCTCTAGCTCTTCCTCTTCCTTTGGCATTCTTTTCTCTTTTTGCTCCTTAGCTTGTTGCTGGAAATTTCCTTGAATTGCAGCCCCAAGCTCTTCTTGATGATGTATGTGTAGCCTCCCAAGGTCTAGATATGCCTTGACAATCCCTTCCTTCTTAGTTCTTTGGCTTGTGCTGAATTTTTCCTTGTATTGGAGCACTTTTGCTCTCAAATTGGTGTTTTTGTGTAGCCTCTCAATCCCTAGTTTTGAAATATGAAGCCCCAATGAGATATTATATAGTGCCTCCATGAAAACCCTAGAAAAAATCAAATTATGGGTCAAAAATCCGCTCAGATCGGACCAAAAGGCCAGCTGGAATCGCACTCAGCACGGCGTTGGCGCGCCCGCACCCCAGCGCGCGCGCGCTCGCCTAGCGCCTGGGCCGCACGCTGGCCGCACGCCCAAAGCCGCACGCCCACGCCGCACGCTGCGCGCCCGCACGCCAGCGCGCGTGCCCGCGCCCAGCGCCTGGGCCGCACGCTGGCCGCACGCCCAACGCCGTACGGCCACGCCGCGCGCCCGCACGCCAGCGCGCGCGCCCGCGCCCAGCGCTTGGGCCGCACGCTGGCCGAACGCCCAACTGCCGAGTGCCGCCGAGCCCCGCGCGCGCGCGACCAACGCCGAGGCTGCCGAGCGCCCAGCGCCCGCGCCCGCCGCACACGCCCGCACGCCCAGCGCGCCAACACGCCCAGCGCGCGCCCGCACGCCGCGCCCATGCGCCCGCGCCCAGCGCCTGGGCCGCACGCCGGCGCCCCTGTCTGCCGCACGCCGTGCCCGCGGCTTGGTCGACGCCGCACGCCTTCCAACGCCGTGCACGCCCAACTTCCAAATGTCATCAAATTAAGCCCCAAGCATCGCCAAACATAAATTTTCACCGTGTTATCATTCGGGCACGGATATCTAATCACGGGTTTGCCCTCGTGGCTTGGCCGACGCCGCACGCCGTGCACGCTTTCCGACGCCGTGCACGCCCAACTACCAAATATTATTAAATTAAGCACCGAGCGTCGCCAAGCACAAATTTCCATCATACTACCATTCGGGCACAGACGTCCAGGCACGGACATTGAGTCAATACAAACAATGATCCGAGCGGTCTTTATTTCAATTCCTACAAACATAATGAAAATGCATCAAAGCAACATAAAACATGTAAAAATAACTAAAAACTAATTTATGTAGAAATAAGATAAAAATACATAAAACCACATAAAATACCTAAAGACTTGCTAATTATCAAGGCCAAAAGTACCCAAATTGTGTGTATAAAATACACTCATCAACATGATGCATAAGGAGATAGAGGTCTAAGTGGATGACATTATCGTGAAATCAAGGGTAGAATCTGATCATATAACCCATCTCAAAAAGCTATTCGATCGGCTCAGAAAATATAATTTGAAGCTCAATCCAGCAAAGTGTGCTTTCGGAGTGCAGTCGGGCAAGCTCTTGGGATTCCTGGTTAGTGATCGGGGCATTGAGTTGGATATGGCAAAGATTAAGGCCATTGTAGATATGCCGGCACCTCACACGGAGAAGGAGATAAGAGGATTCCTTGGAAGAATAAATTTCATCAGCCGTTTTATATCCCACTTGACGACTACATGCGAGCCAATTTTCAAACTGTTAAGGAAAGGTGCTTCCCAAGAATAGAATGAGCAATGTCAGAAGGCTTTTCAGACCATTAAAAAGCAGCTAACAGAGGCACCAGTGCTGGTACCCCCGAAGGATGGGATCCCTCTATTCATGTATATATCGGTCAATGCCATTGCGATGGGATGCATGCTGGGACAGAAGAATGAGGCAGGTAAAGAGCAGGCCATCTATTACCTCAGCAAGAGATTTAGCCGATGTGAACAGAATTACACTCCCATCGAGAAGACATGTTGTGCCTTGGCCTGGGCTGCAGGAAGATTACAGCACTACCTCCATGGGCATACTACGTACCTGATATCGAGAATGGATCCCCTGAAATATATCTTTGAAAGGACCATGCTGAACTGTCGACTTTCAAGATGGCAGTTAATCTTACAGCAGTTCGACATTGTTTACGTAACTCAAAAAGCCATGAAAGGGCAGGGAATTGCAGATCAATTGGCAGAAACGCCATCAGGAGGGATGGAGCCGTTAGAAACCCCTTTGTCGGGCGAAGATGTATTTTGGGTATTACACACGAAATGTGATGACGAGGGGCAGTTCTGGAAGCTGTATTTTGATGGTGCCATGAATGCTGAGGGGGCAGGAGCCAGAGCAGTCCTGGTCTCTATCACCGGAGAGCAATACCCCGTGGCCACTAAATTGCAGTTCAACAATTCGAATAATACAGCTGAGTACGAGGGATGTATATTGGGACTCCGATTTGCCCGCGATATGGGAGTGAAGAGACTAGCGGTGTTCGGGGATTCAGAACTGGTAATCAGACAGGCAATCGGGGAGTATAGCACGAAGGAGCTCCGGTTGCTTCCATACCACCGATGTGTTGTCCAATTAATGCGAGAATTTGAAGATATCGCTTTCCGACATATCCCCCAGGGACGAAATGATTTTGCTGATACATTGGCAACTCTGGCTTCCTTAATCCACATAATCAAAAGCAAGGATGTTCCACAGATTGAAATAGCGGTACAGAATGCCCCAGCATATGAGGAGCATGTTGTAGTCTTATCGGACGAGGTGGTTCTGCCAAAGCAGCCTTGGTATCACGACATAAGGGAATATCTGAGGGATAGGTCCGTTCCCGACCAGGCAAGCCGAACGGAGAGAATGAGAATTCAAAAGATGGCAATGAAGTTTTACCTGAGTGGAGATTCACTCTACAAGAGGGATGCTAGGTTGGGACTGTTGCAATGCGTAGATGAAACACAGGCCCAAAGGATTATGAATGAAATACATGGTGGAGTGTGTGGGCCACACATGAGTGGACCGATGCTGGCCAAAAAGATTTTGAGAACGGGACATTATTGGTTAACACTGAAAGCCGACTGCGATGATCATGTCAAACGGTGTTACCAATGCCAGGCGCACGGTAATGTGATCCATACGCCTCCCAATGAACTGCACTGTATGACCTCCCCGTGGCCATTCTCAATGTGGGGAATGGATGTAATCGGACCGATAGAGCCCAAAGCAAGCAACGGACACCGATTCATTTTCGTCATGATCGATTACTTCACTAAATGGGTAGAGGCAGCTTCTTTCCCCAAGGTAACTCAGGACGTCATCGTCGGTTTCATCAGGAATAATGTCATTTGTCGATACGGGCAACCTGAGGTGTTGGTCTCCGACAATGCCAAAAATTTGAACAACGCCCTCATGAAGGGGTTATGCGACCAGTTTAAGATCAAACACCTCAATTCTATCATTTACCGTCCTAAGATGAATGGGGCAGTGGAGGCTGCAAATAAGAACATCAAGAAGATCATGGCGAAAATGTTTGCTAATCATCGGGGATGGCCGGATCTGCTACCCCTCACCCTACTGGCATACCGAACGTCAACGCGTACTTCTACAGGGGCAACCCCTTACGCTTTGGTGTATGGAATGGAGGCGGTTCTGCCAGTTGAGGTTGAGATGGCGTCCCTCAGAATAGTGATCGATGCTCAGATAAGCGAGGAGGGTTGGATGTAGAGTCGATACGACCAATTGGCCCTAATTGATGAAAGGAGGGTGGCTGCTGTTTGGCACGGGCAATTATACCAACAAAGGATCTCTCGATCATACGACAAAAGGATAAGACCTCGGAAGTTCAAGGAAAATGACTTGGTGCTGAAAAGAGTCATGCCTTGTCAAGATGAAGCCAAGGGGAAGTTTGCCCCGAACTGGGAAGGACCTTTTGTGATTAAGAAGGTATTGTCTGGAGGAGCCCTCATATTGCAGGAGATGGACGGTGAGGTGTTTCCCCAACCCCTCAATTCCGACTCGGTGAAGCGGTTCTACGCTTGAAAGGAAAAATCATCATTTTCTCCTTTTTCTTTAAAAAACAGAACGAACTACGTAGGACCTGATTTCCCAACCTGTGGGAGTACGTAGGCAGCCATCATGGCACGGTCCAATTCTTTACAAAATAATATTTTCCCTAACAAAAACCGTATCCAAAAAAAAAAACCCTTCCTATACCCTCAAAACCTTTCCGAAACCATCCCCTAATCAGATTCATCCCAAGGAACATAACCCTAGCCCGACAAAATAATTAGCGAAAATCTAAGACTCAATCCAATGAAATCAACCAGGTGTGCGGCAATATCTGTCAAATCTCCCTCAAGACTAGAGAAGAGAAAGGAAGCGAGATGTCAAGATCATGGTCAGCGGGATAAAATGAAGATCAAATGAAAGGCAACGATACGACAAAAAAGGGAAATTGACTGAATTTAAATGCATGTCTACATATATAAATCATTTTGTTACAAGATTTCTCTTTCGATAACCGATGAAACTGACATAGTCTATGTAGGAAATAAAATGATCTACAAATCTGAAACTAATTGAAGCAGGATGGATAGGGTGGTGGATAGATCTGAAGCATCAACATCCCCTGCAATCTGCTGCCCCATCATGTCGATGTGATCCAATAAGGCAGTGGCTCGGCTGACAGTCCTAGAATGAGCATCTATAACTGCCCTGGTCTGAAATATAATGGCGTCTCTGTCAGCAAGAGCAGCATCTCTGGCCAGAATAGCGGCATCTCTCTCAGCAATGGCAGCATCCCTCTCAGATTCAATAGCAATCAAGGCTAGTCGGATCCGGCTATCTTCAGTGACCCGACTAGGGGCAGAATCCGCTGAGATGGAATGATCTGTGGTATCATCCGGGAAAATCACTCCAGAGTCATCAAAGGTCCCAGTCTGGCTCAAACCAACCATATCCGAGTCTCCGCGCAACCATTGCACATAAGCAAATGTCTGGATAGGGCAACTGTCACTATACTCGGCAAGGATCCTGCGGGACCAAAGATCATATACCCGCACCAGATCTCTCTCTGCCTGGGATGATATAAGGAATCGGTAGTCGGTCGCGCCCGTGAAGAGGTGAAAGTCCTGTGTCTGATCAAACTGCCCCATAACCGCCAGGGGATGATAAGTCGTCACGCCCCTCAGGCCAGCAATAGGGATGAAATCCAGGGTGGGCACGTGAGTCAAAAAGCTCATAAAGGAGCAATAACCAGAGTAGATCAGGAGACGGAAAGGATCCTCAATAACCGACAAAAATGCTATCCAGGAGGCCGCATCGGTACAGCTCATGGGACAAAACGAAAACTGCGTGGCTATGTCATGGCTGAAGCAAAACCCTTGGCAACGAAAATGGCCGATGGGACTGAGATGACTCATGAACCACACATACAACAAAGTCGAGCTCCCTCTGAATACTCTGCCCCGGAAAGACTGACAATATGAGGCTGACATGTAAGTATCTGCTAATATCATGGGAAGGATTGTGTGATCCTCCTGGAGGGCTCTGACGGCCGCAGTAACTCACATATCCAACAGATCAGGTCCGACGGGCAGATACAAGACCGAGATGACATAGGCCATCAAAACGTCTACTCTCAGGGCGCCCCAACGCTCCTCAGATACGGAAAAGTCACCAGATAAATGGCGAAAACTGTCAGGTGAGCCGAATCGGTCAATCAAAAAATGAAAAGGAACCAGATGATCTGATGTGATCACCGATAGCAGAGCTGCCCTCCGCAACCCAGTGAAAGTCAAGAACTGACGACGCATGGGACCAACGGTGACCCTAGCGCAAGGACCGCCCAAAGGCAAACCAGTGAAGCGGGCATACTCCTCAAGAGTAGGGGTCACCTCCACTGTCCCCAACCTGAGCACCTGACGGGCAGGGACCCAGTGACCTAGAATACCATCTACAAAGCCTGTTGGCACTTGAAAGGATAATAAGGACCGAGAGTGTCCTAAAAGACCATCTGCGATAATCCTATCGGCCGGCGACAAACTGTCCAGCCAGCAGACAAGACTGCCGACCAACCCTGTGGGAGGAATGGGATCCAAACGTACCACGACATCTGATGACGACATCTGTGAAAATAGTATCAAAAGACTATACAGGGGTCATTCTCTATTCATAAATAAAAAGCATACATCGTGCAGTTAATAATAAAGCAGGTAAATTTTATAAGGATAAAAAAAACTGTGCATAAATGAATAAAAAGTTCGATACATAGTGCATGAAATGGAAAAAGAAATCTAAACAGGTGCAGGTACAAAAGCCATATCCTAGCCTAATCTAATCAAAAGTAAGGTCATCCAAGAAGGCGGGATCCTCGAACTGATCCCCTGGAGCCGTCGAAGTAGGAGGTCCAAAATTCATGTCAGGAATGTAGGGCTGTGCTGTGGCATCAGATGAGCTCGGGCCTGCATCATAACCTGCACCGTCAAGATCATAGGCGTAAGCATCCTCTGGGGTCCGGCCTAATACCCGAAGATATAAGGACAGCTGCTCCACCTGACGGGTCAGAGTGGCGATCTGCTCAGCATGGGTGGGACTCCGAACGCATGCGGCCCAATCAGTCATCATCACCGAGCCAGGGACCATATCCCCAAGAAAGAAAGTGGCCCGAGTCTGAGGACCGATAGTATGGGGCACCCACTAGGTACGGAAAGCCTCACTCGTACTGGGACCCGTAGAAAGCATCCGGCCATCCTCCCCCGCGACCATGATCTCCGAAGGCTGAGAATCCAGCGGCCAGGATGTAGTGAAAGGAAGGGAATGCGGGATGCAGATCTCTCCAGTCACGCATCTGAATGCGCGCTCTCCCAAATACATCAACCATCCTCCGACACTCTGTAAAGTGAGACGACGGGTGGAAAGCGTGAACTCTGGGCCGGAAGGATACCCATCTGTAAAACCCACAGCCAGATGCTCTAAAAGATAAGGAGTCCAGACGACATCTGCAGCGGTGATCAGCTCCAGCTGAATGCGGTAGTGTGCAAAGCTGCCAGATACCGGAACCTCCTCCAAGGTGTTGTGGTGCCACCTGCGACCCCTAGGATAAGTGTCCAAGCCGAGGGTCGTGACAGGCCTCAGGCATGGAAGTCACTCGTAGGCCCAGAACTATGAACAGAAACAAAGCAAGAGTAACTGTCAAAATACAGAACAGAGAAATAAAATGAAGAGGAATACAGTGAGAAAAGAGGAAGAGAAGGCTCACCAACAAGAAGTGGTAGAATCCAAGCCAAGCATCTGTCTGTCCCTCTGAGCGAAGGCGAAGACCATGGAGGAAGTAGGCGAAGGTGAAGGACCCCCAATCGTAATCGCCGATCCGGTCCACATCCCTAACGGCTCCGACGACGCTGAAATGAATGGTAGAGGAGTTGTTCCCTAGGAAACAACCCCTCATGATGGTCAGGAATAGACGTCGGAGCAATATATCACGGGTGGCTCGATCCGCTGGAAATGGCGTCGCATATATGCCCCCGACGGCGTCAACAGCCAAAGCTCTAGACCGAATGCTGCGGGCCTTAAAGACCCGGTCGTCGGCAGCAAAACCCAGCAAAGCTCGGACCTCCGCTAGAGTAATGTCAAGATCCAGAGGGACACGGTATCCGGTGAACTCGATGCCCGTGATGTACCTCCAATCTAAGGGAGTCAGCACGACCTCACAGTCCAAAAGATGAAGGGACTGGGTCTGGTGAAACCATCTCTCGGACAAAGCCCTCATATAACCCCAGGGGCACTGACGGGGAATGATGGTGAAGAAGTGACGAAAGCCCCAGGAATCCACCACCGCTCGGTAATCACTGTGCAAAGCGGTGTAGAGGGAGTAGATGTTGAACCAGTTACCCCTCGGCTGAGTAAACTCGGGCACCTGTGGCAATCACCAATGGGTCAGTCCAGATAGAACGGGAATTGAGAAATGGAGAATAAAATCAGAGTAGAATTGAATATACCTCATTAGCCACGAGAGATGCTGAGGGGTGACGACTGAGATCCCGACCCAACAGATCGGGTATCTGAACAGAGGCGCCAGATTGGGCGCGATGAGAGGAGGGAGCTGGTGTGCTAGAGGATGGCCCCTCTACCACAACATCCGGGAGAACACCCTCCTCAACATCGGGATGATCAGGCCGGATGACAGCCTCCGCCAGTCGGCGAGCCTGACGGGTCCGAGGCAGGGCAAGGGCAGGTGCATCCCTACGGCGGCGAATGCCCGAGGTCCGGGACGCAGAGGAGCTACTAGGAGCGTCGAGATCCATAGCTGGAATAGAACAGGCGAGGAGGAAGGTAAGTTCCTTTTTTTGAATTATGTCACAAATATTCCAATACTCATCATAGAATTAATGCGACATGATGCATGTTTATGTGCATGAAAAAAAAAATCGGCAGAGTTCCGTCTGTAAAATGGACATCCCATGCATAACCAAGCATGTTTTCAATTAATCCAAGCCACAACAGATCAAAATTGCATTCATATGGGTAATTGCAACATGTAAAAGGACCATAATGCATGATTTTCTTTCAAAAAGAAACAACAAATATGTGTGACCGCATCATGAGCATAAAATAGGACTCACACAGTTGATACATAGCATGTATATACAATAATACATGGCATAACATTATAAAACATACATTTCTATCTCTAAGCATGCAAATAGCCAAATGTATAGCAAAACATTGACGAAATTGGAAAACGATCGGTCAAAGTGTTACCTGTAGCGCGTAGATCGATCTAACCGGAGCGGTTTTTGCGAAAAAATTGGAAAAGTCAGCAAAAAGGACGAGCAAAGCTGTGAAAATCACGTGGGGTACGAATGAAAGTGACAGATCTGGGAAGCGGCTGGCCGCTTATAGCCCCCGATCTTGGCCGCAGATCAATCTGCGGCTGGCTGTAGATCCATCTGCGGCTGGGCCCAGTGCTCCCTCCTTGGTCCAATGCAAGCTTAATCGATCCTAAAGCCCATTTGACTCATAATTTGGTAATAAAATACGAGATTTTTGATGAATCGGATGTCGAACACGGCTTCTCGATTCGACCGAGTGACCGGATACGAGACCCGGCACTCGCAAGACGATCGACCAGCAACGATAACCGGCGGTTACGAGATGGGTGACCAGCGATGAAACCAGGCCCCGATAAAACGATCGACCGGCGACGATAACCGGCGATTACGAGACGGGCGACCGGCGACGAAACCCGGCCCCGATAAAACGATCGACCGGCGACGATAACCGGCGATTACGAGATGGGTGACAGGCGACGAAACCCGGCCCCAACAAGACAACCGACCGGCGACGATAACCGGCGATTACGAGATGGGTGACCGGCGACCAAACCCGGCCCCGACAAGACGATCGACCGGCGACGATAACCGGCAATTATGAGATGGGTGACCGGCGACGAAACCCGGCCCCGACAAGACGATCGACCGGCAAGGATAACCGGCGATTACGAGATGGGTGACCGGCGACGAAACTCGGCCCCGACAAGACGATCGACCAGCGACGATAACCGGTGGTTATGAGATGGGTGACCGACGACGAAACCCGGCCCCGACAAGATGATCGACCGGCGACGATAACCGGCAATTACGAAATGGGTGACCAGCGACGAAACCCGGCCCCGACAACACGATCGACCGACGACGATAACCGGCGATTACGAGATGGGTGACCAGCGACGAAACCCGGCCCCGACAAGACGATCGACCGGCGACGATAACCGGTGATTACGAGATGGGTGACCGGCGACGATATCCGGCCCCGACAGGACAACCAACCGGCGACGATACCCGGCGATTACGAGATGGGTGACCGGCGACGATACCCGGCCCCGACAAGACAACCAACCGGTGACGATACCCGGTGGTTACAAGATGGGTGACCGGCGACGATACCCGGCCCCGACAAGACAATCAACCGGCGACGATATCCGGTGATTACGAGACGAGCGACCGGATACGAAACCCGGCGCAGACAAGACGATTATGTGAGGCATTGGCACCCTTACGAATGTTTTGCATGCTTTACATCTTGTGTTGCATTATAAGCTATATGTGTTGCGTCATGTATGTACGGTCATTCTTGCGCACTGTCATTCATGCATCACGTGTCTATTTCTTTATCATGTTCATTTCATTTATCATTTCATAAACATGATAAAGAGGGGCAGCTGTAGACAACCAAATTTTGCACTTCCTATACTAACCCTGACAGGAGGGCAAAATCGTCAAATTGACCCAATACACGAGAATAAAAGGTGGACATAAAGACGAACACTCAAAGCCACCACTACGGGACGAGATCGAAGCCGACACGACAACAAGCGAATGTCGGGAGTCGGTTAATGATCACTGCGCTTACCCGGATGTCATGGCACATTTCCCGGCGATTCCCGGACTGCAGAATGCAAGCCCTTCAGCGGAAACCAACGGTACAGCACGAAAATTGAGACGAGGTACGGAAAACGAGAAAATCAGCACAATCAGCCGCAGATCAATCCGCGGCCAAGGACGGAACTCTAGACGACACGAGACTTGAGCGCATGGGAGTCGAGCACGGCTGGGGGGAGAACCAAGGGCCAGCCGCAGATCAATCTGCGGCTGCCCTTGGCAGTGCCTTATCAGGCCATTTTGCATACAGAAACAAAAAAGGATCCAGCAGCAGCAGCAGTTCAGGAGAAGGAGAAAAAACAGCAAGAAAACAGCAAAAATTAAGAGAGAAAAGAGTGAGAAATAGTGAGAAATTGTACCCATTTTGTGAGATTACACCTCATATTGTCTACTCTACTCAATACACAAATTCATACATATTGTGGGGATTATTTGCAATGTGAAAAGTCCTTTATTTTAGCATTTTGTTATACCATTTTTGCCAAGCATTTTGTCATCCGAATTATCTTGAATGTAGCTTTCTTACATGTTATTGTGAAACCATGGATTAGGGACTATTAGTGAGGGTTTCATCGGACTGAAATTCCCCCTAATAGCCCGATGATGTCCGTTTCGTGCAAGTTTAGATATTACGGTAATGTGTCATTCGTAGTGTATTTCAATTGTTATTGTAAGATATCCTAGAGCATTAGGCATCCCACGGTTGTTTATTTATGTTGTATCCATTTTGCGGTTGTGCAACAACCTCGGATGTGAGCCTAGGAACGCGATCCCGTGGTCCAAATCCGATGATGGACATTTTTGGATGTATGTAATCGGGTAGATGCATTCGTCATTGTAAATATGTAATCGCCGGGCCTTAAAACGATACCAAGTCGGAGGTCGGGTTTAAGACCCTGAAATAGTGAAACTTGTGATTGTAGGCGTTTGGGGTTATTTTGATGGTTTACATGCCCATGAATAGCCCCGACGCGTGTTTATGCTTGATTGGATTTTGTGACACAAAAAAATGATTTCAAAGATTAAACGATGAAAGTTTTTCATTAAAATCAAGCAAACTAGGGGGTTAGCATCACGTAGCGAAAAAATTGGAAGTGTTAATGAATGTCGATTCCTATTAAACGAGAAGGCTAAAGAAGGTCGTTTTCAAATGTCACAAAAATGGTTTTATAAAATAAAACAACGTTTTTATTAAATCTTGGTGCGTAGGGTGAAAGATATCCTAGAAGTTGCCCATCATTTTATGAAAGCAATGTATAGATTTCGATTCCTATTTTGACGAAGGTTTAAAAGACTCTTGTTTTGCCAAAACGACACCTAATAAAAATCTCATGGCTTTTGACAAATAAAATCAAACCTTTTTCATAAATAAAGGAGCTCTCTCGTACAAGCGAAAACGACGTTCTAAAACATTCCTAAAATAAAACATGATTTCTCATAAAAGCCAAATGTTTCATCTCTTATGAAAAAAACTCACCACAACATTCACATAAGCACACACACACTCACACACATGCCCACACACACACATTTCATGAATCAAAGGATAGGAAAGCATCAAGATTGCGGTAACCGTGTTTTCACGGAAGTCGGGGGGTGCCTAACACCTTCCCCTCGCTTAAGCAAGCCCCCGAACTCTATGAATCTCGGTTCGCAGACCAATTAATTCGGAGTCACATATGAGCCAGAGATTTACAAAAAAACAGAAACTCGGATGAGTTGGTACATCCATTTCAAATATACCAACTGGCGACTCTTGTTAAATTGGCTCATCATAAAAAACTATCTTTCAAAACCCCGTCGACACTCGTGCCGACCTTTCCCAAAAATCATCTAATGAAAAAGCTAAAATTGGAAAGGGTAACAATCACTAAAGAGAGCGATTCCTCCAGGCGTCGACATAAGGGAGGAAAACTTGCCTCATACGTAGATTACAGATTAAATAATTCACGTTCTTTAATCGACCTATACATTTCGATTATAAAATGGTAACAATAATTAGTTACAGAACAATATACACTTTAAGATTCGATCTTATCCTATTTCATTGTAACATCTCGATTGTCATTCGATAATCATTAAGTACTTGCTTAACAACCTTCGTGATATCTCATTAGTCACTTTATAACTTAATTTAAGTTTTAAGCTGGTTTATAGCATCATAGCAGAATCACAAAGAAAATAAAAATTTAAGATCTTAGCTACTGTTCCCTCGTCGGGGCGAGAAAATTCCTTAACAAAAAGCTAGCCGGGGCGAGACTTCACCGGGGCGAAGATTTTCTTAACAATATTATCGCCGGGGCGAGACTTCGCCGGGGCGAAGATTTACAGTTCATTTCTCTCGCTGGGGCGAGAGACTCGGCAGTCATCTCCTACAGTTCGCGAACCAGTGAAATCCTAAGCCAAATTTTTCGAATTCTACCATCCAACACATAATTTAAACACACTCAAACATCATACATGTTATAAAACAATTACCCAACATGTATCTAACCAATTTAACCATTATACTACACATAATCAACCAATTAGAATCCCAAAATTCTCTGTTTAAACAAAATATTCATGTTTTAGCCATATCAATAAAATCAACCACTGTAAATCCATCTCTCAACCATTTTAATCCATTCTACTTGCATTCTTTTCATTTTTCATTATATAATCATAATAAAATGTCAATTTACCGGTTAATATCCAAATTGAACATCAATTATCATACATATATGCCATACATGAAATAAGACTTTGTAATACGAAAAACTTCATTCTAAAACATGCTTTCATGAATTAACTCTTTCAAATTAGTTCATACACATCACATAATCTCTAATACATGCTTACTAGCAAGTATAACCAAATAATTCATGTATTTAGCATATAATTTGACATACAGTAAAATAGAAATCATATACAGAGAAAAGAAAACTACTAACAAAATTTAAAATAGATTATACCTTCAAGCTATGTATGATTCCTTAGCTTCCCCCTTCTTCTTGATTCTCTCAATTAACAAAACTCTCTTAATCTCTCTTTCAAATTTTTTTTTCTCTTTTTCTCTGTTAAACCTTTCTTTTCTTCTTCTTTAGGCTTTAGAAAACAACTGACAACCTTTCATACTTTAACGTACTTAGCTTAATTAATCAGTTAAAGAAAAACAAAGGGTTAGGCCTTGTTTGGCAAACCCAAATACCAAATAATCTATTTTTACCAACCAAGGGTCACAAGGCCTTGTTTGGTTTATCTAAATAAAATCCTTTTTCCATTTATTTTAATAATCCATTTTACTATATCGTTTTAATTGTCACACTTTTAATTTAATTAAACTTGTTATTAAATAAATTCAATTAAACCTTACTAATTTAATTAATAACTCTATTTAACCAATAACCATAATACCAATTAAATTGTCTTACCCAAATAAATTATTTTTTCAAATAAATCATTCAATCATCTAATTTAATTATTAAATTAAATTAGAATAATCACATCAAATCACATTTAAATAGCATTTAACATAAATTCTTTCACCATAACTTTATAAATTATTTATTTCACTCAATAAATAAATTAACAAAAATATTTATATATCTCAATAAATATTTTTATTTAATCACAAAAATCGCATTCGTTACAACATATATAAAAAAATTTATTCGCAAAATTTCTTATTTAAATTATATTCAAAATCTTTGGTTATTACACGGGTACTTCCCCCTCCTTTCGCCCAATTTTGATTTTATTTTATTAGCTTAATTTGATTAATCAAATGACATAAAAGTCCCTCACAAGTTGGACCAAGATTGGGCCATCCATTTAATTGTTTGAGCTCTCTAATTAATTTATTTGAGCCATGTAAAAACATAATATTAGGTTAACTAGCGTTCTTTTTAATGCTCATTATAAATAAATATATACATACTTATAATGTATATATTCATTAAATCACATACTCCACATAATTCACATAAATCACAAAGTATTTACTTCATTTATAAATAATTAATATTCTCATTAGGTTAGACATTTTATTCAATGTCTATTAAAACACATTTATTTAGTTTGTTATATTCAATATGCCTTTTCCATTATTCTTGTATGATTAATTTAATTAATCATTCCTCTCGTTTGGCAAAAATATAAATATCGCATCACTAAGTGTATGTGTGTGTGTGTGTGTGTGTGTGTGTATGTACTTATACATATACACGTTCAATTAAATCTTATAACATCTCTTCATTTAAAATTTATTTCCTTAATAAATATTCCACATACATCATTATAAAATAATCTCTTTTCATTAGTTCTCATAAATGTAAAGGTAGCATAATACTTTATTCTTAATATTCCTCCAAGTATACATATTCATTATAGGTTTTGAATTTTCGTAACCCATATTTTAATATTTATTCAGAAATTTGAATTATTCACTTTTCCTTTCTATAAATTGTTTTCAACAATTTAACTGTAATAAATATAATAATATATTCACTACATTAATAACATGCATACATTACACCCAATAATGTATTACATAATTTCTTCAATAAAATGGTAGTTTACACATTAAAGATATTTAATGCCACCAACATAAAATAATTTTATAGATTATTTAACTTACATCGATAAATTAATTTTACCCATCTCCTTTCCTTTAAATAAATTGCCCATAAAATTTATTTATATATAATACATATATAATAATAATATATTTATTAAGCATAAAAATCACATATTGCATAGTTTGTATTCACTTATGCAACACAATATCACATAACATATCATTTAATAAGAATTTTATTTATTTAAATTCTTACTTTAGTATATTTCGAAAATTTGAAACGTTACATTTTTTCATATCTTAACCCATATAGGTTTTTCTCGAAAATCTTAATCATTCCTCTATTTTTAAATCTAGGTTTTATTCTTTAAACCTTTATTCAATCATTCAAGATTTTATTAATAAATCTTATAAATTTTTGGGTTGTCACAACTTCAATCCATAAATGGATCGTTGTAGCTTACTTACACAATTTGCTTAAACCTTTGAAATAAATACCTCTGGCTATATCATATATACATTCTCCTCAAGTCTTCATTGAGGAAGGGCGTCTTCACATCCATTTGCCAGATTAAGTAATCATAAGCTACAATCGCAAGTAAAATCTCAGTGGACTTGAGCATAGCTACTGGTGAGAAGATTTCACAGTTAACTCCTTGACTTTGTTTAAAACCTTTTTGCAACCAGTCTGGCCTTATAGGTCTCCACCTTGCCATCTGCTCTAGTGTTGGTGTATTTGTATTTATAACAAATACGACTCATACACGCAAGTGCACGTGATCCACAAGTAATATAATGTAAGTAAAGTATCGATCCCACGAGGAATAGAATTGCATTTATGACTATAAACACCGATTTTCTAATTATTTCGGTTTCTTTAAACAGTTGGGTAAAATGATGAAATCGTCTAATAATTACTAAAGAAACAAATACAACAAATTATGATTGTATAAATACAGATTTTATAGGTTTAGGATTATAATTTCACTTATTGCAAACTTAGATTTCCATGCTTCCTATTGTTGCTAATTGATTATTATGGAATGTTGGTCGAGAACACGAATGCAAAATATGACCACCTCTCGATGCACCATATTCATATCACACTAAATCCACAATTGATAGAATGAATGTGAACACCCTAGATGACTAACGCACTATATCTCTATGTGAATTACAATCAAAAGGGTTGAAGCATAAGTTCTCAATTGACCACATATGGTACTTCGGTATATCTCTATCCTAAGCACGAAACATAACTTCACGAGGAGTGTAAATATTATGAACATATGCTAGCATAATCAGATCTCAATTTATACTTCCTTTCTCAATTCCATATAAATTATCATGGTAATTGGTGATCAAGCAATATAACATTAAGTATAAATTATACTAGACATTCATTTCATAACCAACTAGCAATAATCAGGAAGCACTTCAATTTTCAGTAATGCAAAAGATTCATTATAATCCCAAGAATTAAATTTAGTTCATGATAACAATAATAGAATTCATCATACACAATTGGTTCATCATCATAATTACAGAATAGGAAAATTAATCAAAAACAGAAAATATTAAAGCTCCTTGTTTCCGTTCTTCCGTTTCTGTAACCTCTGATAATTTTTCAAGTTGTGTTGATTCTTGATTTCTTGCTTCCAAGCCTCAATTCAGCATCCATGTAGGTCCATTCTTCAGTTCCCGAGCAAAATTGATGCTCAGCTGGTGGTTTCAATGTTGGAACTAGAAAATGCAGTAAACTTTCTAATTTTCGTGTGGGAGAAGCCCCCACAAAATTGAATTCTCAATTCATTATATTACATGCTTAATTTGTCTTCTATTGACTTATTCTGATTCCCACTAATAAAGTTTTGCTCCACTAATCCATAAAAACTGGCATTAGCATGATTTTTGGTAATGCTGCTTCGCTGTCAAGAAGTGTCTGCATGGCTGGCTGGCGACAGGCGCAGCTGCGCCGCAACCCTTTGAAAAATGGGCGCATCTGCGCTGAGGAGCATCGGTAGGAACAGGGGGGGCGCAGCTGCGCCAACCTCAAGGCCAAGCAGGGCGCAGTTGCACAGGCTGTCAGTTTGCTGCTACACTGCTGTATTGCTGTACACAACCTGATTTCTCGATTCTCGTGACCTGTACAAGTAACAAATATTCATCTAGTTCCCAAATAACAAATGCATCATAACTCGTGTCAAATTAACCAACAACTGTGCAAAAGCCATAGAATGCAAATAATGACGCAATGCCGAAAGGAAGGGAAAAATGCATGAAAACATATTATGGAGCTACAAGTTAAGCAACAAATGAAGAAAAATAGTATCCAATAAGTAGGTATGAAACCTACTTATCATCTAGTCTTTCTCTTAAAGACCCATATACACCCTTTAGGCTTTATGCCTTCCAGAGGGTTAACCAAAGTCCACACTTGGTTTTTCATACATGGAGTTCATTTCGGATTTAATGGTCATTTGCCATTTCCCTGAGTGTCTACTACTCATAGCCTCATCGTATATAATTGGATATGATGCGTACCTCATCATCATCCTCTATGATGAATCCATACCTCCCAGGTATCTTTGATACTCTTCCAAATTTAAGATTTAGTTATGGTATAATAGGTCTATCTCCTTCAAGGATAAACTCCTTTATCAAAGAAGGCAGCGTGTTTCGCAACAAACACCTTTTGCTCAATAAAATTATAGAAATAATACCCTAAACTTTATTTAGGATATCCCACAAATCTGCACTTATCAGATCTTGTCCCAAACTTATCTTTTGAAACCTTTTCACATAAGTTGGACAACCCCTAATCTTAACATGCTTAAGACTAGGTTACCTCCCTGTCCATAACTCATATGGAGTCTTGGGGATGGATTTTGAGGATACTTTATCAAGTAGATATGCAGCCTTTTCTAGAGCAAAACCTCAGAAGGATACTAGAATGTCGGTAAAAATCATCATGGACTGCACCATGTCCTACAAGGTACGATTTCTCCTCTCAGACACACCAATCAAGTATTGTGTATCAGGATGTGTTCATTGTGAAAAAATACCATTATCTTTGAGATGATTTAGAAACTTTTCGCTTAAGTATTCCCTTCTTCGATCTGATAGAAGAATCTTAATACTTTGCAACTTTGTTTCAATTCTGAATTCTTTGAACTTTTCAAATGCTTCAGACTTATATTTCACCAAATACACATATTCAACTTTTCAATAAGCATCTCTTTTTTATTACTAGTTTATTCAATTTACAAAATAATTTTTCATATAAGTCAAGTATATAAAGTCCATCAACTAATCTTCCAGTTCCAAACAAAACATTGTCATTATAAATATAACAACCATTATTCTTTATTACAATATCAAAACCTTCCTTGTCTAACAACGGAATAGAAATAATGTCTCTAACGAGAATTGGAACATAATAATAACTTATTAACTTAATAGACTTGCCCGTAGGCAACACTAAACTATAAGTTCCTACGGCTAATGTAACAACCATTGCTCTATTCCCCACACGCAGGATTACTTCCCCTTTGTTTAGCTTTCTACTTCAGCTTAGTCTCTGCATCTATTTGCATATGTGAGAACTACAGCCGGTATCCAATACCCAAGCAGAACCTTGACTTATAAAAACATTTATTTTAATCATGAGCAAAACTGTATCTGTAACCGAAGCTTCACTAAGCTTCTTCTAGTTAGCTTCTACAAGATACTCTTTGTAGTTTCTTTTTCAGTGTCCAGGGTTATTACAGTAGAAGCATGAAAGTAGTGTGCACACAAGCCAATCATATTTGATATAATGTAACATATACTTTGTATTCTTATTCATTTATTAATAAAAGAATTAATATATTAAAGGCATTTTACTTTATCTACATGGTGCTGTTATTTTATATATGATAAACCCATAGTTTTGAGCAATACTTTTAGAATCATGATGATGATCATGCTAATGGGATCTAAATTCTTAGAAAGCTTAAAACTAAAATTGTACCTAATCGTTGGATTACTAAAAGGGGATTAGTGAATCCGGATAGATTAGTACATGCTATGATAGATTAGTACATGTTATGCTTGCTCTTAAGAAGAGGATGATTAATCTCATAATCATTTGTGTGGAGACACTAAAGCAAGTATGTAGGTGCTTATTGGAGAATAAGTTCATTGAACGTGACTCGCTAAAGGAATAGCTAATGGAGTTTTACTTGCCTGTCAATAGGAATTTGTCTAGTGATAGTAATACAAGTAATTCTTGGACTTGAGATCATCATAGTATCTTGTGTATGATAAGTTATACTTTGACATGTCCCTTAAGACCTTTAGGGTATATCAAAGGGTATGCTTGGGTATAATAAGTTGTACATGAAGATAGGTGAATGATCAACAAAGAATCTACCACATCAGGTAAAAGATGAGAATGTCTTATGTCATTCGATAAATGACAACTCAGTAGTCCTTAGCTAACGTAGAATGAAATTAGAAAGGAATTTCTAATTTGCATTATTTAGAGTTGTGCATTTAAGAATCGAAATGCATATAATTAAATAAAATAAGACTTGATAGTAATTTCATGTCTTATATTTAATTGGGACATTGTATGGTAGAAGGATTGAATTGTACGGTAACTATTCACTAAAACGTTCTTTTGTGATTAATGTTGAAATCTATATTATCTAGAAAATCATTAATCACTAAAGAGGCTTACCCTTATTGTAGAATAAATATTACTTAATTAAATAAATAAAATAATTTAATTTATTTATTTAAATAAGATTAGAATTGTTCTAATTGATTTATTCACAACCGGTTTAATATGGAGAACCTAAAGAGTCACACCACAAAAGAAAAATATTTATTTAATAAGTAAATGGCATAATCGTAATAATAAGTTAAGTGTATTTAATTTAATCTATGGAGATAGAATAAATTAATAAAAGTACTTTTATAAATTCCTTATTAGGAGGGTTTGAGAATTAATTAATAAAAGTACTCTCATAAATTCCTAATTGGATTAGGAGTATAATTAATTAAAGGAGTTTAATTAGAATAAAAACTCTAATCCTAAATAGTTTAGGAGGGTTCCTTATATCTATAAATAAGAGTAATCTCATCATAGATTATGGTTACACACTCTTGCATTAGAATTGTGGGAAGTACTTACAATTTCTATAGAGATAGAAACTAGGGTTTTGCCAACACCCAACTTCTTGAATACATATTATTCCTTAGTGGATCACCTCTAGAGGCCAAACACTTGGCTAGCTAATGTTGATCAAAGGAAGGAATTTAATCGGTGGAATTTAAGGAGAACGCGAAAGAATTGGAGTTAAACTTGTACCCAAGAAAGCACGGTTCTACGTGGGTATAACTCTTATTCTCTATCTCTTTCGTTTAATTAATAATTGTGCATAAAGAAATATCATGGTGATGGTTTGCATAAAAATTTAAAATCTAATTTTATCGCGCTTCAGCTATATTTATGTAATTTGATTGCATGCTTGCGTAATATACAAACCTAATAGTGGTATTAGAGCCAAACGTTATGCGAATTATTAATTGTTTTGATTTTGTATATGTATGGGTATGTGTTTGGAACAATTTATTGAGCATAATATGTTGTATAAAATCATGAGTTTTGAAAACAATTGCAGAAAATCGAGTTTTTGATGAAAAACTGATCAAATTCGCGACTACAGGAAAAACTAGAAAACAGTTTTTAGAAGTCGGCACTGCAGCGCCGTGTCCCTTTGTTAGACATGGCGCCGCAGTGTCGTATCCCCGTGTCGGACACGACCCGGCGCCGCAGCGCCGCTTTTCTTCACAAAGCCGGCGCCGCAGCGCTTCCCTGGCAGATTTTGCAATTTTGATATTTTTTTACAATTTTTCAAGAATTAAAATAAAGAGTTATTTTACATGGTTTTATAATTAAAATAAATAGTTATTTTATACTTGAAATTGGATTTCATGCAACTTTAAATTGCTCATTAAATTCTTTTTTACAATTATTGATGCATATGGTGATATGTATGATAATAAATGGGATTGATTATGGACTATTGACCAATAGATGATTGGATTTTATTATATGAGAATGCATGTATGAATGGGTTTTATAAGTGGAGTCTGCGTACCTCGTCTTCTCTACTTTTTCTTAATGTAAATTCTATCTTCTTCCTATTTACTTTCTTTTGACTGCTAATCAAGGTTTCTATTTACTGTAAATAGTTTATGTAATAGGATTAGTTAGAATTATTTTGAAGAATTGGAGACAAAGGAGCAAGGAGCGCTTGAAGATCCGTTTGTAATGGAGCTCGGGATTTAAATGAAATAGTTATATTTAAATTCAGTTCTTGCACCCTAGGTTGGACCTTTTGGTTCATTTGGTGGCTCTAGTGAACCAAACTAGAATAAAAGTCCATAATTAATCCAGGTAGAATATAGTATTCTATATGTTCATGTTTACTATATATGTATTATTTATTATACAACATGTTTCGCATGTTAAATAATATGACACGTATTATATATATATATATATATATATATATATATATGTGCATGCACGCTAAACAAGATGAGACAAATAATAACAAACCCTTCAAAGAAATTATATTAAGTTGTAACATTCAAAAGTATTTGGACTATCGAACGTCGCCTTCTAGCATGATAAAACAATAGAGTATGGAATATTTAATATGAGTTTGTTGTGCACACACAAGACAAGTATTAAATATTTAAGATATTGCTTTATTACATTGGATGTTTATAAGGAATTGAACATTGTCGCTTTGTTGTGCACACATAAAGGCTGTATTTTTCTCTTCGCTTATATGGAAATGCTGGGTCTGACTTAACTTAGATAATTTTAGTTCAGATATGCACACACTTGACCATTATAATCTAAGAGGCAAAATAAAAAGGAGTTACATGGTAATGTAATTGACAATAGTTGTCTACCTATTTATTTATATATAGTTTGTTGTGCACACACAAGGGTATATACATTTGAAATGAGATCCTTATTCTCACTAGCAAATATTTAATTAGATTTGTCAAACTATATATTGAGGGTAATATAGTTTGATGAAAATAGTGGGAGATACCAATTTAAAAAAGAAAGACCTAATTTATTTTGGTAATTAAGAAATGAATGTATGCCAAAATATTGTTAATTCATTTACAAAATTTTACAATGTCTAATTTACTACCATTGCGGAGCATATTAGATGCTAATTAACTGGACCAAATAACACGGACTGGTTAAGAAATTTGAGAATAGTTCTCAAGGCTAAAAAGCTATCTTATATCCTTAATACGCCTATCCCTATAATAGTTGCAGACAATGCCTCTGAGAAAGAGATTGCTACTTTTAAAAGGTGGCAAGATGATGCAACCTTGGCTCAATGCATCATACTCGCATCCATAAATAACGAGCTTCAGCGACAACATGAAACTATGAATGCTCCTACTATATTCCTGCACCTCAAGGAGTTGAATGGTGAGGAAAGTCACTACAAGAAAATGGGGATGTAGTGAAGGAAATTTTGTGAAGGAATTCATTTCTTCACATGAGGAGTTGTTTAGCGAAGGAACAGTGAAGGAAAAAAATATAGTGACAATATAGTTATTAGCGAAAGAAACGTCCTTCACAACTTATATTTTTTCCTCGCAAAATTAAGGTGATAGAAGGATTTCTAGCGCCAATTTATGATGAAAATTTGCGAGAAAAAAAATCTATGAATGAAGGAATTATTATTCACTATATATTATTGTTCAGAGTTTTTTTCCGAGAGATAAAATTGGTCGTTGTTTTGTTCTAAATAATTTTTTTAGAATTAATTGTGGTGAATAAAAATTGTAATATAAATATATTAAATATTTTACAGCAGTAAATTTACTTTTAATAACACTTTTTAAGTAACTTACCATATCAACTATTTATTTTAATAAACTATAAAGTAAATAACTTTACGTTAAACTTTAAAATTTCATACATTGATCATGAGAAAAAAAAGGAGAAAAGAAAGAAGATATATAGTGGTGCTATTTAATTTGTGGAATATATCATATGATAAAAAAATACTCATAAAAAGAATTAAGTTTAAGTTTGTTTTTTAATTTATAATATATTAGAAATCAAATCGTAATGTAATTAATATTTTAATAAAAATTTTATATTATTAATAATTTTTAAGTACTTTACAATATTAATTAAAATATTAAGTTATAATAATTTAAAATTTTACATATTATAAATTGAAAGTAAACAAAATTATAATAATTATGACTTTTTTTTGTGAATTAGATTACAAATGTTAAGTTTTTGAAATAATAATTTTACATATAATTAATATTTTTTGTAAAAGAGTTGTTTTTTTTAAAAAATAAATGTTATCAACTCTTTATTTTTTTGGAGAGATCAGTATTCCCTGGGTGTGTGTGGAACAGAGTCGTGTGTATGTGGTCTGGAAAGGAAAGCAATAGATCAAGGGTTTCATGACTCTTCTCCGATCCTTAGCCAAAATTGATGTTTAACCAGCTGATAGATGGGCTAGCTTTCTACCAATTTGGGTTTACCTCGTCTTCCTTAGCCATAGTTTAGGCGGGAGCAAGAAAAACTTAGCGCCAAATTTTGCCGCAATTAGCGAGATCGATTATTGATTGTGTGGATAATGTTTCCTATGGCTAAAGGGATTATCATTAATCCCAAAAATTCCCCCCTCCCCACTTCATTTTCGCATCTTCGCATATGCTCTTATTGTCCCGATTGCAGAAGCCCTAACTGTGAAGACCCAAAGACCCGTTAATTTGTTCGAAGGTATGTTTTCCAACAACTTTGTTCCTCCATATTCCATTAGTTGCTAAAATGATTTATATATACATACATGTATGTGTGTATTTGTTTGTGTAAGAGACGTTATCAGGCACTATAGCAAAACCAGCAAGTAATAACAACACATCTCCACCCAGTTCTAAAATAAGATCCATATTTAGTGTATAATACAATGTTACGTTTAACGGGATTTGAATATAAAGCTTTTTCCTGTAATTTGAATATAGATTCTCTGTAATTTATAACTGAATGTTTGATGCCAAATAATGGAAGGGGAATATAACAAATATAATCTCTCTGCAATTCTTATGAGATACTGGCTCTGCCTTTAGCTTGGAATTATGTTTTTCGTGATGGATAATAGATATTTTCAGTACTTATAGCATCTATATGGACACACGGAGTATAATAGTACCACATGAGAGTTGTGGTTTATTGAGCTCTTATTTAAAAAAAAATTGGTTTATTACTTATTAAAAAAAGTGGTTTGTTGAGTTTGTTTTAAAGATAAAAAATTAACTCAAGGCAGTTATGCTTGGATTTCATTTTGCACAGTGGTAAGTGAATCCTAATGAATATCGATTGCAGATTTGCTTACATGAGTAAATTGTGTTCTGTGGATGTCTTAGTGTGAAACAAGTTGTTGAATCAACTTTCCTCATAAGTATCTCTTGCAATTCCTTATAGATGGAAGACTATATCAATTTTTATATAATCTGCTTCAGTAGTTTTGTCAATCTATCTACCTAGTAGCATGTGTTGTCCATACTAATGGAGCTCAGAGTGTGTGGAAAAGATTATGGTGTGGTTTGTTCTTTAAATTTTATAGATCAAGTTTCTCAATTTAGTCTTGGTTGTCAAATGTGAAGTGGAGCCCCATCATGTCCAGTTTACGATATGGTTTTATTAATCTTTTGATTCTTTATGATAATTGGAAGTCCATATTTCATTTGGGTACCAAGTTCAAGTGTTTGGATTAATTCTTATGCTAGATCTGCTAAGATGTTCTCTTTTTTTTTTCTTCTTTTTTTTTGACATTTTTTACTTTTTCTTTTTGAGTGTTGGACTATTTTGAGGCTCCTATCATCAATTAGGCATTTTCCTGTGTATATAGTTTCTATGCTCAAATATTCCGCCCATCTATAGTCAGCAACTAGTTTAAAATTTTGTTTTTATTTTTTTTGATAAGTAAATTGGGGAATGGCCCTCGAAAGAAACTCCTACTACTAGCTTACAATTATTCATAGTCTCATCAAGACACTTATAATTATACTCACATAATCCTGCAATTCTTATTGCTAGTTGGCAATATATGTGTTGATCTTAATCTCATATCAAGCAGGGGGTGGGGTGGGGGGGGGGGGGGAACTAAGGACTTCCATGTCATCATTGATAAAATATACTCCCTCAGTCCCTCTACTTCTTAGGACACCTCTGTGAGTCGGATATTTGATTGCATATTTCAGTTTAAAATTCTTGTGAACTCCAAAAAAGATGCACCTTGGACTAGGTTTGCTCGACAGGAAATGGTTATCTGAAGTAATTAACAATTCCATGTGTTGTGATGGCCCATAGAACCATTTAAGAACACCACTATAAGCTAGGAAGACTGTAAGTTAAATATGGTCTGCTCAAATTTTTACTCCATCTATTGGAGATTAGAAGCATCATATTAGTTTTGCATCATAATATTAAATCCAACAGTCTCATTCCAATGTCAGTTGTGTCAAGTAGGATGCAAAAATAATGGAACTGTGGTTTCTTCTCAGTTTTATGGGTGAATTGGAATGAGCTAATGTTTTTTAGGTAGAGTTCCTTGTCTCACAGTTTGTTGAGGGATTTCTTGAACACATAATTAGTTTTAATAATTTTCTTCTAATAATAGACACACTTCAACACATAATTAGACACACTTCAACACTTCAACACATAATTAGTGAGACTGTGAGAGACAGAGAAAAGTGAAACTGTGATTAGACACACTTCAACATATAATTAGTTTTAATAATTTTCTTCTAATGATAAATGTGAGTATTAAAATTTTAATGTTGAAAAAATATCACTGAAAAAACTTTATATATCTGTTTATCCTTTACAAACCTTAATATTTGAATAGAAAGTCAACAAAAGACGTAGTACTCTTTGTTTAAGACACATGAATTATTTCATGTGAGTGCTTTCCAAGAATGCTGTTATGTCATCTACAGGTGAATGCATATGCTCTCTTTGTAAATCAACTTAAAAAGGCAGGCAATCAACCAGCCTAGAACTGACTTCTTGTACTAGGTGTCTGCTTGTTTTGTTAGTATTACTATTCATGATGTTGACATTCAATGCATGTTTGGTACTTTGATCTATTATTATTTGCCAAATATTTTATTAAATGCACTATGAAGACACATGAGCTAGTGTAATGTTGGAAGATGGAATTGGATATGGAAGCGAGAGCTTGTGTTGGGATTATTTCACCATTATAAAATTAAAGTTTCATATTGTGTTCTTTACATGTTTGCCTTATGGCATGTGAAACCCTCATGTAAGATTGTTTGGTAGTAATCTTGACAACACTAATTTTATCTAGTAACTTGCTCTTTGTAGTTACAGACAAAGGTGCCTTTCTCCTATTTGCAGTTGTTTTCTTGCTATCTTTTTACTAGATATTCAATTAAATACACATGAAAAAATAAGTCTGCTATCGTCAAATTAATCCTCTTGTTTGTATACATATGAATAAATCAGTCACAGAATCCTATTTTTTATTAGTAGATGAGCTAATTCTGAAAATTACCATCAGCATGTAATGTACAATATTGGCTTTGAATTTGAAATCTGTAATCAAGTGCTTGGAAATATGTCTGTCTACTAGCTATTGTTCGAATCCTGTTCAACAAATATGTGTTTTCTCTTTGATTAGGCAATTCATGTTTTCGCTATATATGCCGGAATAAGCACGACTGATTGCATAAATGTTATATTGTATGATATTCTTCGTTTTGTTAATTATAAAATATAATTGCTCTTTTTTGGTAAATTGTCTGTTTGGGAATTGAGAGATCATAGAAAAAATGATATAGATGGGGTTGAAGTTATATGGAATTGAAGTTAAAAATGAAGTTTTATATTAACTATACTATTTTTTACCTTTCAAGTAAGGATATCAATTGATTGGTTTGAAGGTAGACTTTGAGGCCTATTTGGTGTTTCTAAATTGCATATTGTAAAAAACTCTTTGATTATAATTAATTTCTTTTTCCTTTGGATTTGAATATTTGATTTTTTTAATAGTTTGATGATGACTTTGTTTGTTGACGTTAATTATGTGGTAATTCCCAACTGTAATCATGTCAGTTGATCGAACTTAGATGACACGTAGGGCAGGGGATAATGGGATTGGGGTTTCTTTTGAGTTTCGACAAGGTGTAGAAGAATTTCTTAATTTTGCCTTTGACAACCCAAAATTTGTACACGCGAAAAAGATTAGGTGCCCATGTAGATCATGCATGAACTCTTGTTGGTTCAGTAGAGGCGAGGTTAACTTTCATTTATTTAAGAGAGGTTTTACAGCCGGATATAGCCGATGGACTCACCATGGGGAATCTTTTTTGTGGAACCTAACACTTCTTCTCATGTTCGAACTGAATTAAGGTCTAATAATGAAAGTTATCAATGTGGTGATATGGTACTTGATGCTATGGGTCATGGTTTTGATTAACAAATTGATAATGATCTCCATGATGATGTTGTCGAGGAAGAACCTACTGTAAGTGCAAAAGAGTTTTACCAAATGCTGAAAGATACTGAAGTCCCATTATATAGTGGTCATGAGAAGCATAGTAAATTGTCTGCTGTTACTAAGTTGCTGCACTTCAAGTCTGAGAGTGGATGTAGTGAGAAACACTTTAACGACTTGTTAACACTTATTAAAGAGTTCTTGCCGGAGGATGATGAGTTGCCGGGATCTTACTACTTGGCAAAAAAAATGGTTAGAGGACTAGGTTTGGGGTATGAAAAGATAGATGCATGTAGAGAAGATTCTATGTTGTATTGGGGGGAGAATAAGGATAAACAAAAGTGTTCGACTTGTGGGCTCCCTAGGTATCAGCCTAACAACGGAGGTAAGGGGAAGGATATACCATGGAAGGTCTTGCGATACTTTCCTATTGCACCAAGGCTTCATAGGTTATATATGTCAACAAAGATCTCCGAACACATGAAATGGCATAGTACCCAAACCAAAGTTCCCGGTGAATTGAGACACCCTGTAGATGGAGAAGCTTGGAAAAACTTTGATGCTACACACCCATCCTTTACAAAAGAAGATAGAAATGTAAGGCTAGGACTCGCCACCGATGGTTTCACTCCATTTGACCTATCAAGTACACCACACTCTACTTGGCCTGTAATTCTTGTTCCTTATAACCTCCCACCTTGGATGTGTATGAAGGATGCATACATGTTTTTGTCGTTACTCATTCCTGGTCCTCAAAGCCCGAGCAAAGACATCGATGTATACTTGACACCGTTGATAGATGAGTTGAAAATGTTGTGGGAGACGGGAGTTCACACCTATGATGCATCTTCTAAATGTAGACACCCAAATTTTGCACTTCGTATACTAACTGTTGACACCGGGTTTTCTCGTCTTTCTTGTCTTTTCCAATTTTAGCCTCTTGATTAAATGATTTTTTGGAAAAGGTCGGCATTAATGTCGACGGGGTTTTGGAAGATTGCTTTTATGATGAGCCAATTAACCAGAGTCGCCAGTTGGTATATTTGAAATGGATGTACCAACTCATCCGAGTTTTCGTTTTTTATAAATCGCTAGCTCATATGTGACTCCGAATTAATTGGTCTGCGAATCGAGATTCATAGAGTTCGGGGGCTTGCTTAAGCGAGGGGAAGGTGTTAGGCACCCCCCGACTTCCGTGAAACACGGTTACCGCAATCTTGATGCTTTCCTATCCTTTAATTCTCGAATGTGTGTGTATATGCGCGTGTGTGTATGTGTGCCTATGTGAATGTTGTGGTGAGTTTGTATGAAAGAATCATTTGGATTTTTTTTGGGAAAGTCGTGCTTTGATTGGAGAACGCTTCGGAATGTCTTTTCGGCATACACGAGAAAGCTTTATGAGAAAGGTTTGATTTTAATTGTCAAAAACTATGAGATTTTCATTAGGTGTCGTTTTGGCAAAAAACAAGAGTTTTCTAAACCTTCGTCAAAATAGGAATCGAGATATATACGTTGCTTTCGTAACTCAAATGATGGGCAACTTCTAGAATCTCTTTAACCCTATGCACAAAGATTTAATAAAACGTTACTTATTTTATGAAACCATTTTTGTGATGTTTGAAAATGATTTTTCTTTAGCGTTCTCATTAAAGAGGAATCGACATTCATTAGCATTCCCAAATTTTAGCCTCGTGATTCTAATAACCTAGTTTGATTTGATTTTATAAAAATCTTATCGTTTAGCTTTGAAATCAATTTCGTCTCATAAATCAAATCAAGCATAAACACGCGTCGGGGCTATTCATGGGCATGTAAGCCATCAAAATAACCCCGAACGCCCACAATCGCATATTTTCACTATGACGAGGCCTTAAACGCGATTCTCGCCTTGGCGTCGTTTTAAGGCCCGACGATTACATATTTTCAATGAAAAGTACATCAAATTTATTACATACATCAAAAGATGTCCATCATCGGATTTGGACCACGGGGTCGCGCTCCTAGGCTCACATCCGAAATCGCTACACACCCACAAGATCCTAAAAATAGCAATCTAAACAATCTATGCACAATACATCATTACAACGAGCTAAAATTTCACCAAATGGATATCATCGGGCCATCAGGAGGAATTTCGTTCCATTTGGGAACCCTCACTAATAGCCTTCAATCCATGGATTCACAACAATATACAAGAACAACTACATTTAATATAATTTGGATGACAAAAAAAACTTAACAAAAATGGTAAAACAAAATGCTAAAGCAAAGGATTTTTCACCTTGCAAATAATCGCCACAATATGTATGAATTTGTGTATGGAATAGAGTAGAAAATATGAGATGTAATCTCACAAAATGGGTACAATTGCTCACTATTTCTCCCTCTTTTCTCTCTTAATTTCTCTTATTTTCTGCTGTTTTCCTCCTCTCTTTTCCGCTGTTGCCGCCTCCTTTTTTTGTTGCTGAACCTCTCCTCGGATGAAATGAAGAAACTGAGCTGAAATATGCTGGTTTAGGGCAGCCGCAGATTGATCTGCGGCCTGGCCGCAGATTGATCTGCGGCCTGGCCGCAGATTGATCTGCGGCTGGCTGGCCCACCCCCCATCGCACTCAGCTGGTTTCCTGGTTTTGAGTCCCGTGCGCACCACCATTATTTTAATCGTTTGGCCGCAGATCAATCCGCGGCTGGGTGGGCTGATTTTCTCGATTTCCGTGCCGCACCTCGATTCGCGTGTCATGACATCGGTTTTCGCCGACAGGCTTGTATTTTGCAGTCCGGGAATCACTGGGAGACGTGCCACATCATTCGGGCATGCTCATTTTGGACGGCCCTGCTGTCACGTCGGTTTTGATTTGCAAATCGTTGTGGTGGCGTCGAGTGTTCGCACTTGTGCATCCCTCGCTCTCACAGGCCGGTTCATTTGACGATTTTGCCCTCCTATCACGGTTAGTATACGAAGCGCAAAATTTGGGTGTCTACACTAACCCTGACAGGAGGGCAAATCCGTTAAATGAACCGGCCTGCAAGAGCAAAAGATGGACAAGTACGAACACTCGACGCCACCGCGACGATTTACAACCGAAACCGACGTGACAACAAGGCTATCCGATTTGAGCATTACCGAATGATGTGGCACGTCTTCCAATAATTCCCAGACTGCAAAATACGAACATGTTGGCGAAAACCGACGTCACGACACAAGAATTGAGGCGTAGCATGAAGGTCGAGAAAGTCAAGCCAGCCAGCCGCGGATTGATCTGCGGCCAATGAGTGCACCTTTTGAAAACACAGAACTCGAAACACGGAACTCGAAACCAGGCTGAGTGGCTGGTGGGCCAGCCAGCCGCAGATCAATCTGCGGCTGCCCTAGGCCAGCCTATTTCAGCTCAGTTTCTTCATTTCATCCAGGGGCGGACAGCAGCAGTTTTGGAAAAAAAAAGAAACACGGAAATAGAGAGAAAAAAGAGAGAAATTTTGCAATCAAATAGGAAGAAAAGAGAGAAAAAAGAGAAAATTTAATTCTTTTGATTTTGATTGTATCAAATACACTCCTTATCCTATTCAAATACACAAGTTCACATCCATTTGAGATCAATTGCAAGGTCAAAATTCCTATTTGTTCTAGCAATTCATATCATATTGATTGGTTAAATTAGATGTAACTTTCATGTATCTTGTTGAACAATCATGGATTAGGGATCATTAGTGAGGGTTCCATCAGAACAAAATTCTTCCTAATAACCCGAGGATATCCAATTGATGAAATTTCTAGCTTGTTTATGGTGATTCATTGGGGGTAATTTATTTAAATTGTCATTTTCGGATATCATGGTGTATTAGATAAATCCGGGTTGGTTAGTTATGTAGTATTCATTTTGTGGGCATGTATTAATCTCGTGTGAGCCTAGGAATGCGACCTCGTGGTCCAAATCCGATGATGGACGTTTTGATGTATGTGATAGATTCAAGATGCTCGTTTTGTAACATGTAACCGTCGGGCCTTAAAACGACGCTAAGGCGAGAATCGGGTTTAAGGCCCCGTATTAGTGGAATATGTGATTGTTGGCGTTCGGGGATATTTTGATGGCTTACATGCCCATGAATAGCCCCGACGCGTGTTTATGCTTGATTAGATTTTGTGATACAAAAAATGATTTCAAAGGTTAAACGATGAAGGTTATTTTATTAAAATCAAACAAGCTAGGTTATTAGAATCACGAGGCTAAAAATCGGAAGTGTTAATAAATGTCGATTCCTATTAAACGAGAAGGACAAAGGAAATCATTTTCAAACATCACCAAAAGCGGCTTTATGAATGAACGAAACATTTTATTAAACCTTGATACATAGGGCGAAAGAGATCCTAGAAATTGCCCATCATTTATGAAAGCAACGTATAAATCTCGATTCCTATTTCGGTTAAGGTTTAAGAGAATTCACGTTTTATCAAAACAACGGCTAATAAAGATTCATAGTTTTGACAAGTAAAATCAAATCTTTCTCATGAATGAAGGAGCTCTCTCGTACTAACGGAAACGACGTTCTAAAATATTCCCAAAACAAAAACACGATTTCTCAATAAAATGCCAAATGTTTCACCTCTCATGAAAGAACTCACCACAACATTCACATAAGCACGCACACACACACACGCACGTATACACATTTTACGAATCAAAGGATAGGAAAGCATCGAGATTGCGGTAACCGTGTTTCACGGAAGTCGGGGGGTGCCTAACACCTTCCCCTCGCTTAAGTAAGCCCCCGAACTCTATGAATCTCGGTTCGCAGACCAATTAATTCGGAGTCACATATGAGCCAGCGATTTACAAAAAACGAAACTCGGATGAGTTGGTACATCCATTTCAAAATATACCAACTGGCGACTCTGGTTAATTGGCTCATCATAAAAATGATTTTTCAAAACCCCGTCGACATTAATGCCGACCTTTTCCCAAAATCATATAATAAAAAAAGGGCTAGAAATCGGAAGAGGCGAGAAACCGGCGTCGACAGCTGGCGACTCTGCTGGGGACATTAGAGGGCTTAAGCCGCGTACAAGTCTTGATGCTATCCTATCCTTTAAAATTCATGAATATGTGTGTGCATGCAAATATTTTGATCTGTCATACGTTTTATTGTGTGAATGTGTGTTTTGTCCAATAAGTAAATATTTGAATGGAATTGCTTTACTCATTTGCATACGGTGAGGACGATGAATGTGAATGTATGTTGAGAGAGTACCTCCTCCTGAGGCGAACCTGTCGGTTGCTTATTACTGGACTCGAAGGGGCTGCTCCCCGGAGATGGCTCAGGAAACGCACCACCCAAATCCGCTCCAATCGAAAGGACTCAGACGAGTAGATTGCGAAGATTTGGGAACCTTCATGCCGAAAAGCCCGTGAGAGTAACCCTAGGATAGGTCAGCCTCAGATTAACCCAACGCAGGAAAAGTCTCTTCATGCCTTTTTACATTCACGCGTAAATGTCATGATCCCATTCATATATGCCTCCCTTTTTGTCAAGAGAAATTACTAACCTCTATGTTTTACAGGGAACAACTGGGGAGCTTAATAGAATCATATTTAGCATTTGTTAAAGGACTAGTAACTTTCTGTTTTACAGGGAAAGATTAAAAAACCCCAAAACACAAAAGTTACAGCTTTAGCATGCATCCGCATTTTTCATTCCCCAGGACTAAACTTCGAACCCTTGTTTCTGTAGGATTGCTCCTCAAACACGTTCGCAATCTAAAAGAGCCCAGAACTCTATATCTGAAATGGCTGATATTCCATCTACCAATTCTGGTTCCATATCTAGGGAGGAATTTGATGACTTTAAGAAGCAGATGTTAGAAATGGCCATAATGCTAAAGGAGCAATTGATGCCCAGACAGGATCCACCTAAAGAAGATCCACCTCAACTTAAGGGCAAGCCAGTCGTCCCAAAGGCCATTCCCGTACCAAACAAGACAGTGATTACTATCCCGGAAGAGGGAGATACGGATGACCTGCGAAAGAAAATGAGACAAATGGAGGAAACCATCCAATCTATGAAGGGCATAGGGTCCCTAGGCAGGGTTAACTATTCAGATTTATGTGTCTTCCCCGGAGCCAGATATCCGGAGAAATTTAAAATCCCCGAATTTGAAAAATACAATGGGAAGGGGGATCCTTACACACATTTGAAAATCTACATCGGGGAGCTTGGATCTTACGCCGAGGATGAGGGTCTAAGGATGCAGCTTTTCCAAAAAAGTTTGACGGGAGAAGCGAGAATCTGGTACGCCCGTCTTGACAATGCCCGGATCCATAATTGGGAGGAATTGGCCCATACTTTCTTAACACAATACAGCTTCTAAGCACAGATGGGCCCTGACAGGTATCAAATGACAAAGGTCAAGAAACAACCGAAAGAATCTTTCAGGGACTATGCACAGTGGTGGAGGGGTATGGCTGCCCAAGTGAATCCCCCAATGAGCGAGACAGAGATGGTAATGACCTTCGTGGATATCCAAGAGGCACCCTATTATGAGCGAGTGATATCGGGGATTGGACGACCTTTTGCCGAGATGATAAAACACGGGGAAATGGTGGACATGGGGTTGAAGTCTGGCAAGATTCGAGATTTCACGGCCTTGGAAACGGCTGCGGAACAAATCTGAAGCGAAAACTATGGCAGCACTTCCCGTGGGGCCCAAAACAAAAAGGAAGAAGATGTTTCCCTTATCCTGCAGGGATCATCTAGAAAGGCAAAAAACAATCCTCCAGTACAGGTGCAGAGAGTGGGGCCGTCCCGAGAGCCTAACTTCACTGATCAGAGGGCGGATGGGCGAAGAAGATTCGAGACCTCGAAAAATCGAGTATTCACCCCACTCGGGGATCCTCTTGAGCAGGTATTGGCCGTATTGATAGCCCAGGGGAAAATAGTCGATTTGGCACCCCCAAGTGACCCGAATGGAAGAAGATTTGACCCAAGCAAGCGATGCGCCTATCACTCAGGTTCCCCTGGTCACGATACGCAGGAATGTTGGACGCTGAAGCACAAAATTCAGGATTTGATTGATAGTGGGGAAATCGTGGTGGAATAGCCAGGGTCACCAAACGTGGAATCCTCTACTTAAGCATGATGGGGAAAGGGGTAAATCCAGAAGTATGGCAGTGAATCCTGAGCAGTAGAAGATCAATGGGTTTTAAAATTCTAAGTTTTTTTTCAAATCCCTGCACGCTCATGTCATTTTGTCATGTTATCCAAAAGGAAGATCATGTGCTGAAATGTGTTATATATATGACAAGCATTTTTCGTTTTATGGCAGTACCCCGATTTGAGGCATTCTAGCCTGACAAGCAATATGACCAAATTTGAAGAAGGATCACGATTTTGGTATAAAACTAGATTTCGATCTGATGGCGATTGAGCAAGACGAGACAGATATCGACAATACGCCTGACGAGATCTAGGGATGGGTCGAAGATAGACCCAAACCCGACTTAGACCAAACCATCGCCATCAAACTTCAGAGCCCCTAACGATCACAAAGAACCCGGAGTAGGGGCAAATTCGACCACAAAAATATATATATATATATATATATATAAAATTTCAAAAAATCAAAAACCCCCCAAACCTTTCAACAAGTCAAAGGACCGGATCTGCTGTTAGCCCAGCGAGGTACCAAGGCAACCAGTATGAGGGAGATCACAAGAAAAGCAACTTAACGCTCGGGCATTTGTCAACTACCCAGGAAGTGATGGCGTGCAAATTGGCACCCATGCGACAATCTCGTCAACATGCACCATCATCATCAAATGCTACGATCATCTGGCATTTGTCAAGCATAGTTTTCCCGGGATACGGTGACCCGCGTGAAAGGGGATTTTATTTGACTTGATAGGAATCGGATTAATTCTGACAAGCAACCGTGGAGCACGATTGTGAGTATGATTAGACGAAGAAGGCTATTCAACCTTTTGATCGGGTACAAAGCCTTAATTCAAAGCAGTGTTTGCGACAGGATCGACCTCATCTGACAGCCTTCACTTTGCAATTGCACAAACTTTCAATGTGGGGTATAAAACTGTGACGACGATGATGGCAATTAACATGTAGTCAGACAGTCAATAATTATCAAGTTAATATCAAGAAGTCAGACGATAAATGATTATCAAGCTAATGTCTCGAATCGTGGCCTGGGTTATTCGAGTAATTAAGCCCGAGGGGTGTCTCTACACCTGGTGCCCTAAAGCCATCTGGTTTGGGAGTCGCTGGCCCAACACTCGTTACATGGTTAACTCAGAGCCTAAGAAAACGAGCATTACAATAGAGGAGGCCCGAGCAGATTCGAATCGTGGCATGGGCTACTCGAGTAATTAAGCCTAAGGGGTGTCTCTGCATCTGGTGCCCTGAAGCCGTCTGGTTTGGGAGTCACCGGCCTAACACTCGCTACATGGGTAAATCAAGCCTAAGAAAACGAATCTTGCGCAAGGTCAAGCAAAGAATGAATGGTGCAGACCACTAGCTTGTCTCGAACCGTGGCCTTGGTTACTCGAGTAAATAAATTCGAAGGGGTGTCTGTACACCTAATGCCCCAAAACCATCTGGTTTGGGAGTCATTGGTCCAAAACTCGTTAAATAGGTAACTTTGAATAGCCTAAGAAAACGAGACAAGTGAAGTGGGCTACTAAAGAGAAAAGATAATACGAAAAACTCTCGGCCTTAAACAAGAAGTCATGGAAGAGAAACCCCTACTGAATGCTGCGTCGCACAGTGCATTTGTCATATGACGTCAATCCTGCTAAGGACGTTGTCGAGAATGGAGACAGAATACCTTTGACGAGGGAAGGTAGTTCTTTTGAATTTGATCTTACTCACGTACAATGACCATGAATGCTTGAAGGTTTTCTTACGATTTCATAACTCGTTAAATTGAAAATCATCAGCTCATGAAGGATCGAAAATAACTTCCAATCTAGTACATTCACGGTTCACAACATGCTAGATTGTGCGATCAATAGATATTCAATTTCATGTGCTTTAACTGCATTTTTGTCGAGATTATAATATCTTTATGTTGAACTAACACTAACGGCCCAAGCCTTCAAGTTTTGGCATTTGTTAGTCATCTGATATGCAGGATTTTGCAGAGCTGTGGATAACGCAGCACGGTCAACATCGCGAGTTTCCGATAGAAATCCTTGGTAACAACACGTGCCAAGGCTGGGGCAGTTAAGAATCGTGAAATGGAAGGAAGCTGAGGCTGCACAGAACTTCTCGTCATTGGGCTTCTCCCCAATCCTGACTATCACTGCCTCGACATCCACATTATCCACGTGCATGAGCATATACAAGGATGATATAATGCGGGACAACAGCATATCAGCCAGCAGAAATGATCAAAAGGCTAAGGAACCCAACATAGTTGTCGATCATTACCGAGAGTGAAACAGACTGCCTCAACTCGATGAAATGAAGACGACCAAGAACAGGCAGAGTACCAAACCAATGTTGAAGTCTAGAAGCTACACGTCACGACGAGGCGGGATCCAATCAAATGTTGGCAAACAATGACGACGGTCGAATCGTATCATTTGATTGAACAGGGTCATTTCTATCTAAACATATGTGTGCACATGCATCTGTCCATAACATATCTGCGAGATCATGCATAAACATCCGTTGCATGCATACATGTACGATCAAAATGAAAATCTTCAGGGGAATGTACAAGCACGTCGCTTTCAACCTCACAAATGATCAGAGTGATGGCTTTTGCGGCACGGTACGTGGACGATGTTGGTGGGAGATCCAGGACAGAAGACGATCACACATCCCACTTCAAGAAATCACTTAAATCAAGTCAACGATCCCTGGGAAGGGCTGGTATCCAAAAATCAACGATCCCTGGGAAGGACTGGTATCCAAAAATCAACAATCCCTGGGAAGGGCTGGTATCCAAAAATCAACGATCCCTGGGAAGGGCTGGTATCCAAAAATCAACGATCCCTGGGAAGGGCTGGTATCCAAATAATCAACAATCCCTGGGAAGGGCTGGTATCCAATAATCAACGATCCCTGGGAAGGGCTGGTATCCAAAAATCAACGATCCCTGGGAAGGGCTGGTATCCAAAAATCAACGATCCCTGGGAAGGGATGGTATCCAAAAATCAACGAACCCTGGGAAGGGCTGGTATCCAAATAATCAACGATCCCTGGGAAGGGCTGATATCCAATAATCAACGATCCCTAGGAAGGGCTGGTATCCAAAAATCAACAATCCCTGGGAAGGGCTGATATCCAAAAATCAACGATCCCTGGGAAGGACTGGTATCCAAAAATCAACGATCCCTGGGAAGGGCTGGTATCCAAAAATCAACGATCCCTGGGAAGGGCTGGTATCCAAAAATCAACGATCCCTGGGAAGGGCTGGTATCCAAAAATCAACGATCCCTGGGAAGGGCTGGTATCCAAATAATCAACGATCCCTAGGAAGGGCTGGTATCCAAATAATCAACGATCCCAGGGAAGGGCTGGTATCCAAAAATCGACGATCCCTGGGAAGGGCTGGTATCCAAATAATCAACGATCCCTGGGAAGGGCTGGTATCCAAAAAATCAACTAACACCCTGGGAAGGGCTGAGATCCAAACAACTAACACCCTGGGAAGGGCTGGTATCTAACCAATCAACTAACACCCTGGGAAGGGCTGGTATCCAACCAATCAACTAACACCCTGGGAAGGGCTGAGATCCAAACAACTAACACCCTGGGAAGGGCTGAGATCCAAACAACTAACACCCTAGGAAGGGCTGAGATCCAAACAATTAACACCCTGGGAAGGGCTGAGATCCAAACAACTAACACCCTGGGAAGGGCTGGTATCCAACCAATCAACTAACACCCTGGGAAGGGCTGGTATCCAACCAATCAACTAACACCCTAGGAAGGGATGAGATCCAAAAAATCAACTAACACCCTGGGAAGGGCTGAGATCCAAATAATCAACGACCCCTGGGAAGGGCTGAGATCCAAACAAGGTGGTAAGTGAACCTGGGAAGGCATCCAAGCAAACCACAACAAGGTGGTGAACAACCCCTGGGAAGGGCCAATATCCAAAAAGTGAGCGATCCCTGGGAAGGGCTGAGATCCAAGTAAACCCCGACAAATGATGACATCTGTAGAACAGTATCAAGAGACTGTATAGTGGTTAGGTGTCAAGGTCCTAGCCTATCTGAGTCAAAATCGATGGCTGCCAAGAACGATGTACGAGGACGAATTCCAGGGATGCCTTTCAAGCTAGTCAGGAAAATAACTTCCTCTGATGACAATGCGATGGAGTAAGGTGATTACGAGATGGGTGACCGGATACTAGACCCGGCCCCGACCAGACGAGCGACCGGATACGAGACCCGACACTCACAGGAAAATCGACCGGAGACGAGACCCGGCGATTACGAGATGAGCGACCGGATACGACACCCGGCACTCACAAGACGATAAACCGGATACAAGACCCGGTGATCACGAGACTGACGACCGGATACGAGACCCGGCGCAAACGAGACGACCGATTGGAAGATGAAACCCGTCGACTAACAGGGCGGGCGAGGATTGATGCATTGACACCTTTACGAATGTTTTGCATGCCTTATATCTTGTGTTGCATCATAAGTTGCATGTGTTGCATCATGTATGTATTGTCATTCTTGTGAACTGTCATTCATGCGTCGGGTGTCTATTTCTTTATCATGTTCATTTCATTTAACATTTCATAAACATGATAAAGAGGGGCAGCTGTAGACACCCAAATTTTGCACTTCGCATACTAACCCTGACAGGAGGGCAAATCCATCAAATGAACCGGCCTGCAAGAGCAAAAGATGGACAAGTACGAACACTCGACGCCACCGCGACGATTTACAACCGAAACCGACGTGACAACAAGGGTGTCCGACTTGAGCATTCCCGAATGATGTGGAAAGTCTTCCAATAATTCCCAGACTGCAAAATACGAACATGTTGGCGAAAACCGACGTGACGACACAAGAATTGAGGCGTAGCACGAAAGTCGAGAAAGTCAAGCCAGCCAGCCGCGGATTGATCTGCGGCCAATGAGTGCGCCTTTTGAAAACACGGAACTCGAAACACGGAACTCGAAACCAGGCTGAGTGGCTGGTGGGCCAGCCAGCCGTAGATCAATCTGCGGCTGCCCTAGGCCAGCCTATTTCAGCTCAGTTTCTTCATTTCATCCAGGGGGCGGACAGCAGCAGTTTTGGAAAAAAAAAGAAGGAGAATTCAGCAGCAAGAAACACGGAAATAGAGAGAAAAAAGAGAGAAATTTTGCAATCAAATAGGAAGAAAAGAGAGAAAAAAGAGAAAATTTAATTCTTTTGATTTTGATTGTATCAAATACACTCCTTATCCTATTCAAATACACAAGTTCACATCCATTTGAGATCAATTGCAAGGTGAAAATTCCTATTTGTTCTAGCAATTCATATCATATTGATTGGTTAAATTAGATGTAACTTTCATGTATCTTGTTGAACAATCATGGATTAGGGATCATTAGTGAGGGTTCCATCAGAACAAAATTCTTCCTAATAACCCGAGGATATCCAATTGATGAAATTTCTAGCTTGTTTATGGTGATTCATTGGGGGTAATTTATTTAGATTGTCATTTTCGGATATCATGGTGTATTAGATAAATTCGGGTTGGTTAGTTATGTAGTATTCATTTTGTGGGCATGTATTAATCTCGTGTGAGCCTAGGAATGCGACCCCGTGGTCCAAATCCGATGATGGACGTTTTGATGTATGTGATAGATTCAAGATGCTCGTTTTGTAACATGTAACCGTCGGGCCTTAAAACGACGCTAAGGCGAGAATCGGGTTTAAGGCCCCGTATTAGTGGAATATGTGATTGTTGGCGTTCGGGGATATTTTGATGGCTTACATGCCCATGAATAGCCCCGACGCGTGTTTATGCTTGATTAGGTTTTGTGACACAAAAAATGATTTCAAAGGTTAAACGATGAAGGTTATTTTATTAAAATCAAACAAGCTAGGTTATTAGAATCACGAGGCTAAAAATTGGAAGTGTTAATAAATGTCGATTCCTATTAAACGAGAAGGCCAAAGGAAATCATTTTCAAACATCACCAAAAGCGGCTTTATGAATGAACGAAACGTTTTATTAAACCTTGATACATAGGGCGAAAGAGATCCTAGAAATTGCCCATCATTTATGAAAGCAACGTATAAATCTCGATTCCTATTTCGGTTAAGGTTTAAGAGAATTCACGTTTTATCAAAACAACGGCTAATAAAGATTCATAGTTTTGACAAGTAAAATCAAATCTTTCTCATGAATGAAGGAGCTCTCTCGTACTAACGGAAACGACGTTCTAAAATATTCCCAAAACAAAAACACGATTTCTCAATAAAATGCCAAATGTTTCACCTCTCATGAAAGAACTCACCACAACATTCACATAAGCACGCACACACACACACACACGCACGTATACACATTTTACGAATCAAAGGATAGGAAAGCATCGAGATTGCGGTAACCGTGTTTCACGGAAGTCGGGGGGTGCCTAACACCTTCCCCTCGCTTAAGCAAGCCCCCGAACTCTATGAATCTCGGTTCGCAGACCAATTAATTCGGAGTCACATATGAGCCAGCGATTTACAAAAAACGAAAATCGGATGAGTTGGTACATCCATTTCAAAATATACCAACTGGCGACTCTGGTTAATTGGCTCATCATAAAAATGATTTTTCAAAACCCCGTCGACATTAATGCCGACCTTTTCCCAAAATCATATAATAAAAAAAGGGCTAGAAATCGGAAGAGGCGAGAAACCGGCGTCGACACTAAACATAATTTTCAAATGAAAGTTGCAGCCATGTGGACTATCAACGACTTTCCTGCATATGGTATGATGGAAGGATGGAGCACACACGGAAAGATGGCATGTCAAGTGTGCAAGGATGAAACTAAAGCTATTCGTTTAACTTATGGTGCAAAACCAAGCTTCTTTGGATCACATCCCAGGTTTCTACCGATTCAACACAGATTTCGAAGACACAAAGATAATGCTCATAGAGTCCAAGAAAAACGTGCTGCACCGATTCGATTATCTAGAGAAATGGTAAAGGCGTGGTTAGATCAATTGAAGTTTCCACCTCCCGGAAAGGTATTTAAGGATCATAGAGCTGAAGGGTTTGGCGAATCCCATAATTGGACCAAACGAAGTATTTTCTTTGAGTTACCGTATTGGAGTACACTCATGCTCCGACACAACTTAGATGTGATGCACATTGTGAAAAATGTGTTTGATAATATCTTTAATACGATGATGGGTGTGAAGTCTAAGACTAAAGACCACATTAAAGGATGAAAAGATATGGAAGAAATGGGCATTCACAACGACTTGCATCCTATGCCGAGTAAAAATGGTATCAAGTTGATTATGCCAAAAGTGGCCTTTACATTGAAGAAAGAGCAAGTAAGACAAGTTTGTGAGTGGGTGAAAGAATTAAAGCTCCCTGATGGATATGGCTCTAACATATCTCGGTGTTGTAACCTCAAAGATTGTAGATTCTATGGGTTAAAGAGTCATGACTGTCATATATTCATGCTACGATTAATTCCAATTGCTTTCCGTGATTTATTACCTCCTAAAATCATTGATGTTTTGTCAGAACTTAGTCATTTCTGTCGTGACTTATGCTCAACGGTACTACGGGAGAGTGATATAGATATACTTGACAAGAAAATTGTTTTGACAATTTGCAAGCTTGAAAAGATCTTTCCCCCTTCATTCCTTGATTGTATAGATCATTTACCTATTCACTTGGCTTATGAAGCAAAAATAGGTGGGCCAGTACAATACCGATGGATGTATCCATTTGAGAGGTATTATTTTTATTTGTTTTCACGATAATCAAAAGACTTATAAGTTTATTCACTTTGTGCAAATAGCATCATATGTTTATTTTAATTTTTTTATAAAAAACACAGATGTATGCGCCGCTTAAAGAAGAAGTTTACTAATAAAGCTCATGTGGAGGGTTCAATTGCGGAGGCATACATCATTGAGGAGCTTGTAAACTTTTGCTCTCTCTATTTTGAGGCTGACAAAGAAACAAAACATAATCGTGTTAGCCGTAATGAAGATATAGGAGAAGTAGATTATGAAAACCTTTCTATCTTCAAAAATGTTGGTCATGCTATCTCTGGGAGTACACAACGAGATTTAACTGACGAGGAGTATCAAGCTGCAACATTATATACTCTTATGAATTGTATAGAGGTCGGACCATTCATCAAGTAAGTTAGGCATTTTATAATTTGTGTATTAGAAATATACATATATATATATATATACACACGAATATGCACACACATTTCAATTAACTACATTGAGATGGTAATGTATGTGCAAGGAGTTTGATGAAAAACTTTTGGCATCTAATCCTAATATATCTGAGAAACAAAGGGTAGAGTTGCAGAACAAATATTTCATCGAGTGGTTTAATAAACGTGTAAGAACATATGATGCTTGTTATTGTATCAATGTAATATATGGTTGACACAAAAAATTTATTCATATCATATAATAATAATAGTCTACGGTATTTATAGGTACTCGATGATAACAACACCGATGAAAGTTTAAGACGATTAGCTCGTGGTCCTGGTAAAACAGTTAATGTGTATAAGGGATTCGTTATCAATGGCTTTAGATTCCACACGAGTGATATAGCAGCTAATAGAAAAACCCAAAGCGATGGTGTTATGGTGAAAGGTAGTTGTTGTAATGACTCCGGTCTAGATTATTACGGGCTCTTATTAGAGATTGTTGAATTGCAATACTTTACAAAAAAGGTTGTAATGTTTAAATGCAACTGGTTTGATACTCGAAAGGACAAGGGTTTTCGCGTGATTGGAAACGGATTGATACAAGTTAATATAAAGTTAAGGCTAAACTCATATGATCCATTCATCCTAGCAGTACAAGCCAAACAAGTTTTTTTTTCTAAAGGCATTACAAAGAAGGATCCCAATTGGTACACCATTATAAAAACTAAAGCTCGTACAGATTATGACATCCTTCAAAATACAAGAATTGATGCTTACCAAGAGGATGATAATGGTTCTGTAGTGCCTAACCAAAACTCAGATGATTTGTTTAATGTAGATTTACGTGTTGCGGATGATCCTGGGGAAGAAGTGGATTTGAATGATGAAAATGAGGAAATTGAAGAAGAAGAGCAATATGATACCGAAGAAGAAGATGACAATGAATACCAAGATTAGATATATCTACTTTTTGGTTCCACTTGTTCTTAAATGTAATTGATTTTATTAGAAATAACACATTTTGTTTTTTTATTAATCGATTTTATTATATTAGCCTATTAGGTTACTTGCTTATAATTTATGTATGCTTATCTGTTATTTATGTTTTTTTTGACTTATTAAGCTTTATATTTATACTTTAGTTGAATAACTTTCATTTTGTCACCTATAACTTGAGAGGTATTTACAGGTTCCATGGAAAAAAGGTCCATTTCAAAGACGTCGTTAGTCATCCGACCCGGGTAAGATACATCCATTAATGTCTTCTTGATTGGCAGCCTATATTCTAATTTAGCTTTGACTGGCAGCCCCTATTTTAATTTAGCTTTTTTTACTCTTATATCATATGATTGCAGGCAACTATACTCGACGATTCGCAGACCCAATATAGGTCGTCGAGGTGGCAGCACTTGTGGAAAAGTATATGGTCATGACAAATTGATTTCTCATTCAGCTTCTCAAGCAGATGTTCATGTAGATCATGTCGGAGCTCCTCCTCCCCCTCCTCCTCCTCCCCCATCGTCATCATCATTATGATGATGTGATTCCTCTTGAGGTACCTGTTATTAAGCCCCATAGTTCAAGCGATGTAGCACATGAGATGCAGTCCGAGTCTGCGCCGGATAATATTGTTCCTCTTACTGTAGCTGTTGCTAAACCTCGTCGTTTGAGAGGTGTAACCCGTGGGATTCTGGCTGAGAATGATACGGACTTACGACCACTATGTTTGATTAGCGATAATAGGTATTTCTTTTAAGAATATTAATTAGCTAAAACACACATTATTAATTTTAACAATGTTTAATTGTGCTGATGTTCATTTTATTTTTATAGCTTTGTTACTGAAAAGGCTCGAAATAAGTGTGGGCCTATTTTGAAAAGCCATATAAACGAGCCTTGGGTACTTTGGAAACAAGTGCCTGAAGATGTTTTTGAAGGTTGTTGGGAGGAGTTTTCTATAAGTACAAGTTTTTATACTATATGATATTCTTCATGAGTTAAACTTCATTACTAAAAAGGCTTGAAATAAGTATGTACTTTTATTATGAGTAACATGAAACTTGTCATGCTTTAGTGTTGATGGCTTCTTTGAGCGATGTGTTTTTTCCTAGAGTTGGCCCATATGTAGAAATGCAAGATTACCTTTACTAGATCAATGTTTACTTATGTTGTGAAGAACTCAGTAATATTCATCCCCTTCCCCATGTGTTTTTATAGTTTGACATTGTAATGTATCTATGTTTCTTGTTTTTCCTACATACAAACATTCACATCGTATACCAATCTGTTTTCTATGTTATTGCTTGTTTTGCCTACATACAAATATGTACATCGTATACAAATCTGTTTACTTTGTTTGCAAACATGAGTATGCCAATCTGTATAAGTACGCGCGTATTGTTGTGCCAATCAAGTTATCTTGCTCTAGGAAGACGTATATATATATGTTATTCCATCAAGTTATCTATGTTATCTTGTTGTAGGAAGAGGTCTTGTGCTTCGTGTAACATAGTTGTACAAAATGTAGAAGGCTACAAATGTGTATGTTGACCATTTTTCGGTCTGGGACTGATAAGCTTATGTGGATCCTTATTTATTTTAATTTTGCTCGCTACCATTTTTATCCTTATCTTTTATTTTTGTTTGTGGGGGGTGGAATAAACTTGGTCAGACTAAAAGGGGGCTTATATCCTTTGTTTTTGAATTTTTTTTAAAACACTACCAGGTTATAGAAGTAGCTATTTGATGTCATTGTGATAAAACTTCTCCCACGAGCAGAGATTGTTGGCACTGCGGTGGCATACCTACATCATATTGTCACATTGAACTCTTCTTTTAAATGTTAAATTTAGAAATTTTACTCATTTTTATTATAAAGTTGTTGGTATTTGCTCATATCTGATTCTCAAGGAAATCAAATCCATGCATTTTTTTCATCTGAATAAATTTTACTCATTTTTATTCTAAAGTTGTTAGTATTTACTCATTCAATTTTCTCAAGGAAATCAAATCCATACATTTTTTTTGTTTCTGCTAGCAAGAACAAATCTTGCAATACAGGGCAGGTGGGGAAAAAGGTGTATTAACATAGTTACCGAATCATAAACAGCTCATGATAGGCACCAAAGTAGTCTGACTAGACTCTTCTACCTTCCCCTTGGTGATTTTCATACATATAATCACCATTGTGTGTCTTTGTACTTGGTGTCCTTGATCTCTTTGCTGGTCAATTTTGGGGATCAAAAACAGGTGGTGCCTCGTATGGAGCAGAGTATTCTAGCCCCCCAAGCTGTAAGTTTGTATTCTCGTTTGGACCTACCCATGCTATGGGATCCACTGCAAAATATGTAAACATCCTAAGTCAGAGTGGGGTATTTCCATCATAGACATTTCAGAGTTACTACCAGCCTAGGTTATGTCTGGCACGTATACCAACATTTTCAATGAAACAAATTATACATTTTTTCTTTAATTTCTGTTCTAAGCACCCATTACATGGTCTGGCCCAAACCTATACGAGGGTACACGACTTGTATGTTATGTTTCACATCAAGTTTTTCACACACACCTTTAGAAGGTTCAAAATCTCCAGCAATCCCCAAACCACTCCCATCAAGTAAAGCGGAACGAGCAGGGCACTTTCTCACATAGTTTTCCTGCAAAGGTCTTGGAATTTGAAAAGAAAATTGAGACATAAAATTCTAAAGTTGTTGGTATTTGCTCATATCTCGCTCTGTCATTATCATCTGAATGTTCTTGAGAGTCATGTCAGTGGATTTGGTGTTGACAGTGAGGTTTAGCAAACTTGTTAGAAGAAGTAACTTCCTCGCAACAAAGTCCTGTTGTAACAGTGAGTTGACAGTGACAGTGAGCTGTTTTGTTGCCAGTTTACCTTATTATTTCGTGTATTTTTTTTCAATTGTGGATTGATTGTACTGTAGTTCATCAAATTCTAGATTTTGTTTCTGTCCTTCAATGTTGTTTAGGATGATGACCATGCCTTATTTTCTGACCATAAATTTGTGGTGTTATCTTAATATTTCATATGGAGTTTGGATTTTTTTCTGGTATTGGTCTCATCATTCATCAAGGGGCCTATCTCATATATTGGGAGCATATGGACATGAAACTCTTATTTTCTAATATTCGGAGAAGTACATGCTGTAATTTTGCAGAGTAAATAATTAGCACTATACAAATGTGCATGTGCATAATATTCATCTATCTGGGCAACTCTTATAGTAATTTCCTTCTTTAGGAGCCTAATCCAATACATACTAATGCACGTAACATAGGACCTGGATATTGCATCTTCATAGATGTTGATGAAGTAATTAAAGGATGGGACACCCCCCTCCCCCACAAAAAAAACAATTTTTATTTGTTTTGGGTTGTTTTTGTATGAAAATTGTAGAATGTGTAAAGTTTTCTGGTCTTGCTGCAGTAGTGTACAACATCTGGCAAGAGAGAAATGCTAGACTCCATGCCCATGGATATCTCCCTGCTCGGACCATCACCATCGCTCATAACACCCTGGCCACTATTAAATGTAGATTGTACTCTAACTTAAAGTTTCAGCGAGCTATTGTTAACTTTAGACATTTAGCATTATACTGTTTATGCTTGGGCTGCATTTTTTTTTCTTTTATTCAAGCTTAAATTTAGCTAAAAAAATAAAAAATTTCCAATACCTTTTTTAATGGTAATTACAACAGTGTTTAAGTTGTGTGTATATGTCAGTGTTTAAGCTAACAACTTTATTATACTGTTATTATAATTAATCAACTTATAACTTTAACATTTATTTCTTTATTTCTTTTCTTCAATACTTGCTCAGGCTTGCTTTCGGTTTCGCGAAGGGGAAAATGAGAAAGTGAAGGAGGTCTTTCGTAACCATTATAAAAAGCTTTATTCAAAATGGTTGAGCATTGCAAGGCGCGAAGCTCATAAGAAGGCCCATACAAGTGAGATGTGTGATGCCTTGAAACCATATAATCCCACTTGGCTTTCGCAACAAGTTTGGTCAGAGATGATTGATGTGTGGAAGGAGCAAGCCTGGAAATCAAAGAGTGCAGCGTCTAAGAAGAATCGAGCAAAATTGACACTATATCACACTGGTGGTTCTGCACCATTTTCCAAGCATATGATGGATTTGACAACAGCTAAGAAAAGAGCTCCAACTTTGGTAGAGGTATGGGATAGGACCCACGAGAAGAAACAGGGTAATGGACCTTATATAAATACCCGTGCTGAGGAGATTGCAGTAAGTCCTTTTTTTACATCAATTTTATATCTTAAAGCAGATAACTGCCAAAGAAGAGGATTTTGATAAATTTAGTATTCCCTAAAATACTAAAGGTTAATTGACCAATATGCACTCTGTTTTTATATTTTTATTTTTATTTTTTAATCTTGGTATTAACTGGGAAGCTTGATGTTCTGTTTTTATTTTAATTTGTTTTTGGTTTATAGAGTATCTGATATGTAAGAGGCAATGTGATCCTTCTCTTCAGTCATAAAACTGTCTCTGATATAAACTAGTCCAGATTCTAAAATCTAGAGACGTTACTATTTCCCCGTAAATTGCCTTTTGTAACTTTCTTTGATGCATTCCAGTTTGCTAGCATGAATGCTTAATTTGTATGATCTTCAGCTATTTATTTGGGTCCTTAGTATTTAATTTTTGTAGGTTGTCTGACGAGGGAAAGATAAAGTTAAAACATTGTATCCCTAAAACATTGTGATGAATTGATGAAAAGAGAAATATATGTGTATATATATATATCAAGTAGTTATCGTATTAATATATCGCAAGTTGTTGATTGTGTAAAGCATAATTATGGTGCTATGGGCATTATTAGTCGGGTGGTAGTCTTGCACTGAAGTAATGTTTCGACTGCATCAGCTGCCTACCTGCCTGGTTTTTGTTTCTTACTGATAGTGATAGACATCCAGTTGAGATGATATTGTCTAGTATGCTACAATGTATAAACTGTCTGTCATTTATTGTTAGAACCAGTTATCTATTACATTAGGTACTAGATCCTATGATTAATTAGATGCATTCCTGCAAATTGAAGCTAGAAAAGGCCTTTTTAGTATATCAGTATATGGATCATGTCTATGTGTAGTATTTGATCATGGATCATGTCTCTGTGTAGTATATGTGTAGACAGAAAGTTTTATTTTTTAAATTGTTGCTATAAATCATGAATGTTGTCTTCACAGTATTAGCTATCTGTGGAAAGCCAAAATCATGCATCCCTATCATTTTAGTCAGGATCTTATGATTCCAAAGATTGACGAGCAGCAAATCATTACTTTTGTTTTTGATGATATTTTCCAGTTCTTGGATAACTTAATGGTTGAACAAGCAAAGCCTTCATTTATTCATAACATTGTTATTTTTAAATCAAGAGATCATGATAACTAACTATATTAAATTATTATAATTATATCATTTTTCATATTAGATTGATGTAAGAACATTGAGTCTTCTTGGTTATTATTTTTTTAAGTTGATGTAAAATCATTATCAATATGCCAAGATATATACCTTACATATGTAAACAATTTTTTAAATAATATATCATGCATTTTTATGACTTGCAAATGTATTTAATGTACGTATTTAACTCTTGTACATATTTTGGATTGTAGACAGAATATAGTGCTAAGGTTGGCGGGCCTGCAGAGGATGGTACACCAGAGATAGACGACTTAGCCATTTGGAGTGAGATAACTGGTGGGACTAAAAAAAATAGGATACTTGGTTTTCCCGGTTATCGTGCACGAGACTTGCTTGATCCTCCTATAGTGCCTCAGAGTATAGGTTCTTCCTCACCGTAACAGTCTATTGATCCTAAGGTATTGGAGAGTATGGTTGATAAGATTGTCCTCCGTCGATTGGGTATAGAGTCTATGGACGATGCTTCTACTAATGATAGTACGCCACAACCGTCCGTTGGTATAGATATTAATGAACGTATAACTAAAATAGTAGAGACAAAGTTCACCAGCTTCCTTCAAACATTTACCAACTATGAATCAGTTGAGGTATTTACTAATAGTTATATTTTTGTCCTTGTATTTTATTAATCTCTCTCTCTCTCTCTTAATTTAAGTTCACCAAGTTCATCTGTTCTTATTCTTCATCTTATTGAAATTGAATTTTGGTGATTCTCTTGCAGAATGATGTTTACAGGCCCAACCTTGATTTCCTTGAAGAAAATGATGATGAAGTGGACCTAACATGATGTACACTTCATATCTTCTAGTTCGTTGTTATTCTTTAAGTTTTCGTATGTTAGTTAATAAATATTGTAAGTACTATGATCCTTGGGAGATCAAAATACAATAGCAAATTCTATAGTTCTTGTTACTTGAATATTATCTATTTATATATGGAGTATTGGTTTTAATTACTGGCTCTTTATGCATTAGTTTATCAATTAGTTTGAAATAAGTATGACATTTATATTAACTAGAAATATTAAATTTAATATTTATTATAATAATAATAAAAAAAATATGAAATCACTGATTTGAAAATTAATTATAATTTGTGAAGGATTTTACTTGAGAAATGGACATTAATGAAGGATTATTTTTCTCACTAAAATCTTTTCTAGTTAATTAGTTAGTCATCAATGAAGGAATTTTTCTCTCACTAAATTGAAGAAAGATTCTCAATTTATAATTAGTGAAGGAAAATATTCTCTCGTTAAATAAATTTGTTCTTCACAATATATTATTTGTGAAGGAATAGAGTTATTCACTAATTTCAAATAGTCCTTCTTAAAATATTTTTAATGAAGGAAACCAATCTTTCACTAAATAACAATATTCCATTACCAAATATAATTTGTGAATAAAAAGTTATTCACAATATATCCTTCACAAAAAGTATTTAGTTACTACTTAGCGAAGGATACCCAATTGCGACGAGGTCGTATGCGAGCAATCGTGTGAAGGAAATATTTCTTCGCAATAAATATCTTGTGAGTGATATATTATATCTTGTGAAGGATTTGTCCGTCACTAGATTGCATTTTTGGTGTAGTGAGTAGGACTGCTAATTATTAGATATCTAAGGAGCTCTTCCGATCTAGAATGACCAATGGCACTACAGTACAGATACATGTCCTTAAAATGATCAATTCGATTGAACAATTGGGATAACTAGGTTTTTGTAATAGATGGAGAGTTGATTCAACATCTGATCTTGCAATCACTTCTGGACTCTTTGTTGTGAATTTTCACATGAACATGCTAGAATTCAGCTTGCTTGAGTTGCTTAAACATGTTGAAAATTGCAAAGAGTCAATTTTCAGCCAAGAAAGACCAAGTGTTACTAGTAAGATGAGTCTTCCAAGAAAACGAAGAGGACCAAAGGATCTTCTAAAGAGAAGAAAAGTTCAAAGAAGGCAAAAGTAAAGGTAAATACAAAGGACAATAAGATGAAAATTGATGCGGATAGCAAATGAGTTTGCTTCCACTGCAATAAGCCTGGACACTGGAAAAGAAACTGCAAGGAGTATCTTACAGAAGCTAACCAGAAGAAGCTTAGTGGAGCTTCAGTTAAGATACAGGTTTAGTCATGATTGAAATAAATCTTTCTGTAAGTCAAGGTTCTACTTGAGTATTGGATACCAGTTGTAGTTCTCACATATACAAATCGATGTAGAGACTAAGCAAAAGTAGAAAGCTAAACAAAGAGGAAGTAATCCTGCGTGTGGAAAATGGAGCAATGGTTAATGCATTAGCCGTAGGAACTTATAGTTTAGCATTGCCTACGAGCAAGTCTATTAAGTTAATAAGTTGTTATTATGTTCCAATTTTCATTAGAAACATTATTTATTTCCGTTGTTGGACAAGGAAGAACTTGGTATTATATTTAAGAATAATAGTTGGTCTATTTATAATGATAATATTTTGTTTAGAACTGGAAGATTACTTGATGGAGTTTTATATACTTGACTTGCATGAAAAGTATTTTGCAAATTGAACAAACTAGTAAAAGAAAAGGAGATGATCATTCAAAGAGTTGAATATGTGTATTTGATGAAATACAAGTCTGAATCATTTGAAAGGTTCAAAGAATTCAGAAGTGAAACAAATTGACAAAGTATTAAGATTCTTTGATCAAATCGAGGAAGAATACTTGTGCAATGAGTTTCTAGATCATCTCAAAATGGTATTTTCTCATAATGGACACCTCCTGATATGCAATAATTGATTGGCGTATCTAAAAGGAGAAATTGTACCTTGTTGGATATGGTGCAGTCTATGATGATTTTTATCGACATTCTAGTATCCATCTAGGGTTATGCCCTAGAAATGGCTGCATATAATAAGGTAACCTCAAAATCCATCCCCAAGACTCCATATGAGTTATGGACAGGGAGGAAACCCAGTCTTAAGTATGTTAAGATTTGGGGTTATCCAGCTTATATGAAAAAGTTTCAAAAGGATAAGCTTGGGACAAAATCTGACAAGTGCAGATTTGTGGGATATCCTAAAGAAAGTTTAGGGTATCATTTCTATAATCCTACTGAGCAAAAGGTGTTTGTTGTGAAACACGCTACCTTGTTGGAGAAAGGAGTTTATACTTGAAGGGGCTAGTGGGAGGAAAAATAGATCTTGAAGAAATTCAAGAACCGCAAAACACTATAAGTTGAATCGAGGAACCTGTAGATAGACTTATTGTACCACAACCAAATCGTAAGTTTGGAAGAGTACCGAAAATACCTAGGAGGTATGGATTCATCATAGAGGATGATGATGAGGTACACATCATAGAGGATGATGATCTAGTCATATACGATGAGGCTATGAGTAGTAGACACTCAGAGAAATGGCAGATGGCCATGAAATCTGAAATGGACTCCATGTATGAGAACCAAGTATAGACTCTGGTTACTCCACCGAAAGGCATGGTACTTATAAGGTGTAAATGGGTCTTTAAGAGAAAGATTGGAGCAAATGGCAAGGTGGAAACCTATAAGGCCAAAATGGTGACAAAAGATTTCAAATAATGGCAAGGAGTTGTCCATCATGAAATCTTATCACCAGTAGTAATGCTCAAGTTAATTTGGATTTTTCTTGTGATTGCAACTTATTATTATGAAATCTGGCAAATGGATATGGAGTCTTCCTTCCTCAATGAAGACTTGAGGAGAATGTATGTATGATACAGCCAGAGGAATTTGTTTCAAAGGTTGAAGTAAATCGTGTATGTAAGCTACAATGATTCATTTATGGATTGAAGCAAGCTTCTCGAAGATGGAACATCCATTTTGATGAGACAATCAAGGGAGTTTGATTTTATCGAAAATGATGATGAACCATGTGTGTACAAGAAGGTCAATGGGAGCGCACTGACATTCCTAGTATTATATGTTGATATACTACTAATAGGGAATGACATACCAATGCTATAATCAGTAAAGATAATGTTGTCTAAACATTCCTCCAAGGAAGATTTGGTTAAAGCGTCCTATATTTTGGGATGAAGATCTATAGAGATAGATCTATAAGGATGATTGGCTTGACCTAAGGAACGTATATTCATTTGATGCTAAAGGGGTTATCATAACAAACTCCAAGAGAAGTCTCATGTTGATGAGTCATAGAGTGAATCTCTTTAACAATTGTCCCCAAAGACACCTATAAAGAGAGATCGCATAAGTAACTATCATGTATGCAATGAAATGTACGAGACCAGATATTACTTATGCACTAAATGTGATCAGAAAATATCAGTCTGTTCCTGGAGAAGATTACTGTAAGACAGTGAGAAACATCCTAAAGTACTTAAGAAGAACTAAGGATGTGTTTTATGGTGGATCTGAATTGAAACTAGAGGGCTATACAGACTCAAGTTTTTCAGATTAACCAAGACGACACCAAATCCACTTTAAGGTATATGATTATCTTGAACGGTGGTGCAGTGAGTTGGAAAGAGTTCCAAGCAATAAACGGTTGTTGATTAAGTGATAAAGACAGAGTATATATGATGAGGACATCCTTAACTCAAGAGTTAATAACAGCCATGGATCGGATCCGGTGCAAGTTCCAGTTGGACCAATGATGAGGGCTAGAGCTAAGCGTTTCAAGGATGGATTACTTGTTCTTATTCAAGCCGCTTGTAAAGAGAAAGGAACGAGTTCAAGAGCTTTAGAGGTGGGATCTAAGCTCGTAAATATGATAGGAGTGATGGGTTAAAGCAATCCAAGCGATGTTCCAGACCAAAGCCAGGAAATTTAGAATCAAGGGATCTCGCCCCGGCGAGCCTAGCAGGCATATTCAGCTCGCCCCGGTGAGTTCGTCTCTGTCCATCTTCGCCCCAACAAGCTTTGAAGCCGCCCCGACCCATTCTTCTGTGACGCCCCCAAATCCCTAAACCTCTTTAGCAGATCTGGTGCTCACGTCTAATTTAATTAACCATAAATATTCCATAGTATATAACTTCTATTTATCCAAGGTTCATAGTATCCAATAACAGATAATAGTTCTCGTCAGAACGTTAACTGTGTTTGGATACCCTCACTTGGATGTATAGATTTATATTTGATGGATATCTCTTTCATATCAATAGTTCCTATCTATCTGACATTCACAGTATTAATGATAAGATTGTCCCTAGAACTGAGGGGCACATTCCGGTAAAGATGGCACCTTACGACGCTCATTAAGTGTAACACCGAGCTTATAGAACTCTCAATATCATTTAAATACCCTCATTCAGATGTATAGTTCATATGGATACTGTATTAACTTAGTACAACTATTCTAAACAATTTAAAGATCAGAGTATAATGCATTCGATATACTAAAAGATGATAATATATTTCATAGCATTAAGTTCGGTTACATCGTTCTCAGTACTAAGTTATTACAACAAAGCCTTTAAAAGGCTTGAATTTATGCAAACGATAAAGTAAAACTAATTAACACGGTCGTTTCTCTTTGTTCGTCCCTGAAGTTCCGGGATTATCATTTAAGAGTGCAAAAGGGAATATATGCAAGAATGAACTACAAATACTCAACAAGTTTATTGAAAAACGTAAACACAATGTGTTTGAGTTAAAAGATGTCAAAGATATTTAGCATAACTGAGGGTTCAATACATGAACCATGTGTTTCAACCAGTTCTGTCAGTCTTTAATGACTTAGAAAAGCTTTGTTCGGATATCTCGTAGGGGATCAGCCTAACGAATATCCTAGGAGTATGCATATCATCCTACAATTTATGTCAATATATAATCGGCGATTTACAACCTTCCACCAAGCTGTTTCATTTCTCAGTATAAGATGTTGCACCAAAATAATTTGGTTTGACATAACAATTTATGCTCGGATAAACAATATATGAATAATGATTCATTTCTTAAGTTATGCTGAACAAGAAGCAATAACTTCACAATAATTGATAGCAAGATGTATTATACTTGCTTAAATATAACAAGATTAGAAGACCTGCCTTAGCGTAACGTAGTTCTTTTATTTAATGTTAACGCGGTCTGTCAGCGTACGTAGTCTATGTATATCAATAATAAGCGTTAAAACTTATAATAACATGTAACAAGTTGAACTAGACAAGTTTCGTTAAGGTCTGACGTTGATTTGGTATCTCGGTCGCATTATTAGACAGCTAAACACATAGGTTTATCAATAAAATGTCATTTGAAAGCTTAAATATTAATTTGGATAATTTAATTATCACTTATAACATTTTTAGAAGCTTAATATTATTTTTAAATAATTTTTCCAAGCTTAGAAATATTTTTAAATGATTTAATTATCATTTATAATATTTTTAAAACATTAATATATTATTTAAATGATTTATTTATCATTTAGAATAATTTTAGACATTTAAAATATTATTTAAATGATTTATATATCAGTAATAATATTATTAGAATTTTAATATATTATTCTAATATATTTAAAAAGTAAGTATATTATTTAAAATGATTTATTTATCATTTATAATAATTTTAGACATTTAAAATATTATTTAAATAATTTAATTATCATTTATAATATTTTTTGAAATTTAATATATTATTCTAATATATTTAGAAAGTAATTATATTATTTAAAATGATTTATTTATCATTTAAAGTAATTTAAATACCTTAGTATCATTTTTAAATTATTTATTTAATATAACTAGTAAATAATTTATTATCATAAAAATTAAATAATTAATGAAATTTTATGTCAAAATATTAAAAGTTAATTTTTATAAATTAAAATGAATTTTTGAATATAATTATTAATTATTAGTAATTATTTAATATTTATTTCTAATTCATTAATTATTTTTTATTAATTTTTATTCATTACCGTCGCCAAAAGGCTTTAGCGACAGTCAGTGTCGCTAAAGGTGTTCTTGCTGGGGGGAAGGAGGTTGTCGGCTAAGGGGCCCTATAGCGACGGATATGTGTCGTTATAGGTGTTCTTCATGGGCTGAAGAACAGCTGGTCAACGCTGAGCAGGGACCTTTGATCTAAAATTTCTTCTCACTGATTTATTGTTTGTGTTTAATTCTTGTTTGTAGTTGTAGTTTATATATCAACGTATAACGACATGCAAAGTTTTGGATAACACAATATAAACTTATGCTCTAAAGATCTGGTCAAACTAGCTTGATCGCCTTTGTTCTTGAGTTTCTGGGTTATCCAGAAACTCATCCCGCCTTAACGGTCAACGGTGTTTGACCAGGTATTCCATCCAATTTGGTTACTGTTAATATGCTTTAAAGGTTCAAAGCTGTTGTTTACATAATAGAGATCATTTTCATACCAAGAAATAACACATAAAATATCATTTAGACACGATCTGGGCTGCTCAAACAGTTGTCAGTGTACTGTTAGAGTTCTTGAAGGTTTTTAGGTTGCCCAGAAACAGTCCCAACTGAAGGGTCAATGCAGTTTGACCGTGTATAACTTTCTTTATAGATATTTTTTTAACATTTTATAAATTGGATATTGTAGAGAACATGAAAAACTATACATGCAAACTTTAAAATGGATCAAACGGACAAATAAAGTCGATTAAATCGCCTGACAAAATGGCTTGTCAAACAGTTCTGGGCTGCCAAAGTCGGTTCATATTTTTCATCATTTTCGACCATTTAAATGTTATGGATCTATGTTTTATCAACCCAGATCAGTTATTAACATATTATTAAGCATTCCTAAACATCTAAGCATAAAATTTAATAAAGCCCTAAAGATCTAGCATGGAATTAGGGTTTTGCACCTTTTTGCTCAACTTTTTGATTTCTGCTCTTTGATTCAGATCTTGCTACTGCTGAGGCTTGTTATGGCTTGAATTATAAGTGTATAGGCTTCAAAATTTCGTGGCTTAGAAGATCAGATGACTTATCTATTTATAACACTTGTAAGTTTAGGGTTTTTTAAGTCTTTTTTCCAATTTTGCCTCCAAAAATATCTTCCCTTGTTACTTGTGTTGCTTGTCATATGATGTTAGTCACCTACTTGTGCTGGAGAGTTGATAAAATATCTGATCCTACATTCTTATCCCTTTCTAATTGGTTTAAAGTTTTATTTTTGATTTATTTCCTTACTAATTAAACTTAAATTTTTGTTAATCATTTTTAGGATGTTTAATTATGTTTATTAATACCTTAATTAAGTTTATATATCATAATTAAGGTTTAACATTTCATAATTTAAAGTTTAGGATATCATAATTAGAATTAGAGTTTCCTAATTCATGAATTAGGGTTTAAATCTTTCAATTAGGGTTTTAATCTAGGTTCAATGATTCATAATTAATATTATGATTCATTAATTAGAATCTAATTATATTAATTAAGATTCTTGTGTAACAATTAGGGTTTCGGTTCGTCAATTCGGATAACTTTTATCAATTAGGGTTTTCTGATTAGGGTTTATAATTCAATTTATCATTTTTAACCCTAGTTAACTTATTTAAATTTTTATCAGTTAATATAATATTATATTAACTCTGAAGCACGACAAATCACTTCGTCATTTCCAAGCACGACACAGCAGCTTACCAAAATAATTTGTCGAGATGCTTCTCGGTGAAATCGTTAGAAGCACGACAAATCATTTTGTCTGTGTAAACACGATTAAGCACCTTCAAAAATATTTTTATTTGACCTAATTCTTTAATAAAATATACAATCACATAACACAGTAGGAATAAGAAACTTCATTTAATAATCACATAATTTACATTTACAAATCTTATTAGGGTTCAGAATATTACATTCACCCCCACTAATAAGAATTTCGTCCTCGAAATTACAATACAGATTTACAAAAATAAATATGGGTAGTTGTCTTGCATTTTACTTTCGAGCTCCCACGTAGCTTCCTTTATGTTTTGATTTTTCCAAATAACCTTGACTGAAGGTATCACTTTATTTTGTATAATTTGTTCTTTCCTATCTATGATTTTAATAGGAATTTCTTCATAGGACAAATCTTTCTCGATCTGAATAGGTTCGTGATCTATAACGTGTTTATAATTGGGTTTATATGGTCATAAGACGGATACATGAAAACTCAGGAGGTAAGGCTACCTCATAGGCTACCTCACCTATCCTCCTCAATATCTGAAATGGTCCAATGAATCTCGGACTCAATTTTTCCTTCTTGCCGAAATGTATTTTGCCTTTCCACGGAGATACTTTCAAAAATACATGTCGAAATCTTGTCGTTTTGTGTGTTGATCCGCGTACTTCTTCTGTCGATCTTGAAACGCTAGCAATCTCTCGCGTATAATTCAAATTACCTCAGCGGTTTGTTGAACTATTTCTGGCCCAAGCATTTGTCGCTCACCGACTTCGTCCTAACATAACGGCGTCCTACATTTCCATTCGTATAGAGCTTTAAATGGTGGCATTCCTATGCTGGCATGGTAACTAATGTTGTAGGCAAACTCTACTAAAGGTAACTGATCTTCCCAACTTCCCTTGAAGTCCATGATGCAAGTTCACAATATGTCCTCTAATGTTTGAATGGTCTGAAAGTAGTATGCACACAAGCCAATCATATTTGATATGATGTAGCATATGCTTTGTAATCTTATTCGTTTGTTAAAGGCATTTTACTTTATCTACATAGTGCTGTTATATTAAATGTGATAAACCCATAGTTTTGAGAAATATTTTTAGAATCATGATGGTAATCATGCTAATGAGATCTAAATTCTAGATAGCTCACAAACTAAAATCGTTCATAATCGATGGATTACGAAAAAGGGGATTAGTGAATCCGGATAGATTAGTACATACGTTGCTTGCTCTTATGAAGAGGATGATTGATCTCATAATCATTTGTGTGGAGACACTAAATCAAGTATGTAGGTGTGATGAGGACATCCTTAGCTCACAAGCCCTTGACAAAACACAAGTGGATCCATTGCATATGCCACTTGGACCCATTACGAGAACACGAGCTAAACGCTTCAAAGAAGGACTTAACGGGATGATTCATAAATTATGGATCGAGGTTGGATCGAGCATAGAGGTTATAGAGACGGGTTACAAGCACGCGAAGTTCATAAACACATTGGAAGCAAGCATACCCGAACCGACACAAAAAAATCAGCATTTCCGCACTTTTGGACTAGTTTGACATCAGTTCATATTTTGGCCATAACTTGAGTTTCCAAACTCCAAATAAGGTGATTCAAAAGCCTAAATTTGCCTACACTTCTAGGGCTACAACTTTCATGCTTTGCCCAAGTCCAAATTTGGTGGTTTTCAAATGCAAAAATAGCTTGCAATGTGCTGATCATTAGTTGTCAGATTTGGACTTTTTAGCACATCACATGGACATGTTTTTGGGGGTGGGTGATAAACTCTTTGGATGGCTGATGCATGTGATGTGATTAGTTGTTAGATCTTGACTTATGGTGATGGGTTAGCACACCATGAGTTCCTATAAATACCAAGTGATGCTAGGCTTGTACAACCAACTTCATACCAATTTCCAGCATTAATCAATATTATTGTGAGTTTGTTTCTCTACTTGTGGTTCTTTGAGAATTCCTAAGTGTTCCTTAGTTCTTCTTTGAGATTCATAATTTGACTTATCATACAAACCAATCATAGTTGTGTTGTGGCGTCTTCTACCGCATCAATCGTCGATTGTACCGAGGTTACCGCTTCAATATAAGCGAGGGGTCGAGGTGTCGTTGGTGTTCACCCTACGCAAATTTCCTAAGCAAACAATTGTACCAAGATTACCGTCTACATATAGGCGAGGGGTTAAGGTGTTGCAAGCTATCCATCCTATCAACTTGTTAGAAACGATCCGGGCGACGACCACCTCACGCAAGCGTGCCGTGGAGTCTATCATTTGGTATCAGAGCTAAGTTTCCTATCAAGTTACTTATCTTTACTTTTATTGTTGGATCATAGTAAAAAAAAAAAAAAAAAAAAAACTGCAAAAAAAAAAAAAAAAAAAAAAAAAAAACTACAAAAAAAAATATATTGCAGAAAATTATTATTGTTGATTGCTATTATTGGGATTTCATTTGCAAATAATTATATTTGACGATTGTTGAAGTCTTGTTAGTATTTCGAGAGTCATACTTTCTATATTGTATCTTGATAAGTTCTTATTGGATTGTAATTGGAAAATTGAGGTAATATTTGTGTGAATTCAAAAAAGAACCTATTAGAGAGAACTTACGAGCGGAAAAAGGCAAGAGTAGTGAGATTACTAGAGGGTAAAAGCCATTTGGTGTGATACACGAGCGTTTCATATTTGTGTAATACATTGTGTGAACGAAAACACGTAAGGGAGTGGTGAGGAACTTGTTTTCTACTAACCTTTGTTTTGCAGAAAATATGTCTAACACAAGAGATAAGACAATTGAAAATGAACCTTCTACATCAAATTTTGACCCAAAACTCATGATGGAGGCAATGATGAAAGAATTTTCCCGACAGTTAGGAATGGCTATGGAGCAGGTACATGATCGTATCGATCAGTTGAGTGACACTCGAGGGGAACAAACTCAAATCCTTCCGGGTGGACGTCCGAAAGGAAAAGCTCAACAAAAGGAAGCTAGACTAGAGGAGACAAATTACTATGATGAAAGGTTTAGCGAGGAAGAGGATCGAGAAACTGGCCTTATCCCTAGAAGACATTTTGCAAGGGATAGAGGCGGCCGAAATCGAGAGGACAACAACCTCGATAGCATCAAAATGAAAATTCCCCCATTCCAAGGCAGGAGTGATCCCGAGGCATACTTAGGAGTGGGAGAAGAAAATGGAGTGGATATTTGATTGTCACAACTACTCGGATCTCAAGAAGGTTAGAATTGCAGCTACCGAATTTTCAGATTATGCCGTTACTTGGTGGGATCAATTGATGACCAGCCGAAGGAGGTGCAGAGAACGTCCAATAGAGACTTGGGCAGAAATGAAAGCTGTGATGAAAAAGAGGTTTGTACCAAGCCACTATTATCGAGATCTGTTTCGAAATTTACAAAACTTGAAACAGGGAAATAAGAGTGTGGAGGACTACTTCAAGGAAATGGAGATGTTAATGTCTTAGGGCTGAAATCGACGAGGATAATGAGGCCACCATGGCCCGATTTTCAGCAGGGTTAAATTGGGATATTGCAGATTTGGTGGAGCGTCAACATTATGTGGTATTGGAAGACATGGTGCACATGGCTATCAAAATAGAGAAGCAACTTAAGAGGAGAGGTGGCCAGCGAATAAACACTACCACAGGTTCATCATGGAAATCCAATAATGTGAAGCGTGAGGAAAAGCCAACTGTTTTCAAACCAAAGCCAGAAATTCAAGCAGGGAGCGGCTAATCAAGTGGTGCAAGGTAAAACTAATACACCTTCTACTAGTCGTAATCGAGATATTGTATGCTTTAAATGTCAAGGCAGGGGACATATTGCAAATCAATGCCCAAATCAAAGAACTATGTTATTGCTTGATAATGGGGATTTGGAGACCGAGGAAGAAGAGAGTGGACAATGACTCTATGCCACCGTTGGAGGAAGATAGAGAGGTTGCTATGCATGGCGAAGTGTTAGTTACACGGAGAATGCTTAGTACACAGGTAAAGGAAGAAAGCAGCGAGCAAAGAGAGAATCTATTTCATACTAGATGCATGGTAAATGGTAAGATCTGTTGTGTTGTAATTGATGGTGGGAGCTGTACAAATGTGGCAAGCATCACTATGGTGGAGAAATTGGGACTTACAACATCCAAACATCCCCATCCATACCGATTGCAGTGGCTCCCTCAATGACAGCGGCGACATCAAAGTTACCAAGCAAGTATCAGTGCCATTTACAATTGGGAAATATGTCGATGAGATTCTATGTGATGTAGTTCCTATGCAGGCAGGTCACTTACTACTTGGGAGACCTTGGCAGTTCGATCGGCGAGTAAAGCATGATGGTTTTACTAATGAGTATTCTTTTGTTCACAATCAAAGAAAAGTTACCTTGTGTCCTATGTCACCAAAACAGGTGCATGAGGATCAAATGCACTTACAGAGAGAACATGAGAAAAAAAAACAAAGAGAGAGAGAAAAAAAAAGGTGAAGAGAGAAAAACAAACATTTTTGCAAAAAAGGAGTGATGTGAGGCGAGCTTTGGATTCTAAAAAGCCAATGATTATACTTCGGTATAAGGAGGCACTTTTAAATACTAACACTAATAGATCTTCTTTGCCTAGTGTTGTTTCTGCTCTTCTACAGGATTATCAAGATGTATTTCCGAGGAACTTCCCACAGGGATTACCACCCATTCGAGGAATTGAGCATCAAATTGATTTCGTCCCTGGCGGCGACCATCCCAAACCGTCCGGCATACCGAAGCAATCCCGAGGAAACAAAAGAATTGCAAAGGCAAGTTGACGAGCTAATGGACAAGGGGTTCGTGAGGGAAAGCATGAGTCCATGTGCGGTTTCCAGGTTATCTTAGTACCTAAAAAGGATGGGAAGTGGCGTATGTGCATTGATTGTCGAGCGGTAAATAACATCACGGTAAAATATCGACATCCCATTCCGAGGTTAGATGATATGTTAGATGAATTGCATGGATCTTATGTGTTTTCTAAAATTGATTTGAAAAGTGGTTATCATCAGATTAGAATGCATGAGGGAGATGAATGGAAAACTGCTTTTAAAAAACAAAATATGGGTTATATGAGTGGTTAGTTTTACCTTTTGGTTTAACTAATGCTCCTAGCACGTTCATGAGATTAATGAACCATGTTTTGCGTCCCTTCATTGGGAAATTTGTAGTTGTCTACTTTGATGATATTTTGATCTACAGCAAGGATTTAGTTGAGCATGCATTGCATATAAAATCTGTCCTAGATGTGCTTCGAAAAGAAAAATTGTATGCTTAATATGGACCAAATGCCACATTTTGTACGGATCGAGTTGTGTTTCTTGGCTTTGTTGTCAGTGCACAGGGAGTACAGGTTGACGGATGAGAAGATACGAGCAATCCGAGAATGGCCAACTCCTACGAATGTCAGTCAAGTTCGTAGTTTTCATGGGCTCGCAAGTTTCTATAGGCGGTTTGTAAGAAATTTCAGCGAAGTCCACAGCACCCACTCACCGAAGTAATCAAAAAAAAGTGTAGGATTCAAGTGGGGTGATGCACAGGAAAAGGCGTTTCAATTGATTAAAGAAAAAATTAACTAACGCTCCTTTACTTGTATTGCCTAATTTCACTAAAACCTTTGAAATTGAATGTGATGCTTCAGGTTTAGGCATTGGAGCTGTGTTGATGCAAGAAGGAAAGCCAGTGGCATATTTCAGTGAAAAAATTGAGTGGAGCAGCTTTGAACTATCCTACCTATGACAAGGAGTTATATGCCTTAGTTCGATCATTGGAGACTTGGCAACATTACCTGTGGCCTAAGGAATTTGTGATTCACACGGATCATGAATCATTGAAATATTTGAAAGGCCAACACAAGTTGAACAAGAGACATGCACGATGGATGGAGTTCATCGAGACATTTCCATACGTCATTCGCTATAAGCAAGGTAAGGAAAATGTCGTGGCCGATGCTCTTTCGCGAAGGTATGTGTTGTTAAATACTCTTGACACAAAATTACTTGGTTTTGAACAAATCAAAGAATTATATGATAATGACCATGATTTCTGTGAAGAGTTTAAAAATTGTGGAAAGAATGTTATAGGTAAATACTTTAAGATGGATGGATTCTTGTTTCGTGAGAATCGATTATGTATACCTGCATGTTCTTTGCGTGAGTTATTGGTTCGAGAGTCACATGGAGGTGGTTTGATGAGACATTTTGGTGTTGATAAGACCTTATCTGTGATAAAAGAACATTTCTATTGGCCCCATATGAAACGAGATGTAGAAAGAATTTGTGATAGATGCATTACATGTCGTCAGGCTAAATCTCGTGTTCAACCCCATGGGTTATACACACCATTGCCTATTTCAAGTGAACCTTGGATTGATTTGTCTATGGACTTTGTGTTAGGTTTACCTAGATCTAAGCGTATGGTCATGATTCTATATTTGTGGTCGTGGATAGATTTTCAAAAATGGCACATTTTATCCCATGCCACAAAGCTGATGATGCATCCCATGTTGCTGATTTATTCTTTAGAGACATTGTACGTTTGCATGGCATGCCCCGAACAATTGTTTCGGATAGAGATGCTAAGTTCTTAAGCTATTTTTGGAAAACTTTGTGGTGTAAACTAGGAACTAAACTGCTGTTTTCAACTACTTGTCATCCACAAACTGACGGCCAAACGGAAGTAGTTAATAGAACTCTATCTGCTTTATTGAGGGCTATCATTAAAAAGAATATTAAGCTTTGGGAAGAGTGTCTACCACATGTTGAGTTTGCTTATAATAGGTCTGTTCACTCTGCTACTAAATTCTCACCTTTTGAAATTGTGTATGGCTTTAATCCTTTAACACCCTTGGATTTGTCACCATTACCTGTTTCCGAGTATACTAACATAGATGGCAAAAACAAAGCTGATTTTGTTAAGCAGATACATGAGAAGACAAGACTCAACATTGAGAAGAGGACGGATCAATATGCCAAACAGGCCAACAAGGGTCGGCGTCAAGTAATCTTCGAACCCGGGGATTGGGTATGGCTACACATGCGTAAGGAAAGATTTCCTGCTCAAAGGCGTTCGAAATTACTTCCAAGAGGAGATGGACCATTTCAAGTGCTTGAACGCATTAACAACAATGCTTACAAATTGGACTTACCCGGTGAGTATAATGTTAGTGCAACTTTCAATGTTTCTGATCTAAGCCCGTTTGACGTAGGTGAAGATTTGAGGACAAATCATTTTCAAGAGGAGAGGTATGATGAGGACATCCTTAGCTCACAAGCCCTTGACAAAACACAAGTGGATCCATTGCATATGCCACTTGGACCCATTACGAGAACACGAGCTAAACGCTTCAAAGAAGGACTTAACGGGATGATTCATAAATTATGGATCGAGGTTGGATCGAGCATAGAGGTTATAGAGACGGGTTACAAGCACGCGAAGTTCATAAACACATTGGAAGCAAGCATACCCCGAACCGACACAAAAAAATCAGCATTTCCGCACTTTTGGACTAGTTTGACATCAGTTCATATTTTGGCCATAACTTGAGTTTCCAAACTCCAAATAAGGTGATTCAAAAGCCTAAATTTGCCTACACTTCTAGGGCTACAACTTTCATGCTTTGCCCAAGTCCAAATTTGGTGGTTTTCAAATGCAAAAATAGCTTGCAATGTGCTGATCATTTAGTTGTCAGATTTGGACTTTTTAGCACATCACATGGACATGTTTTTGGGGTGATAAACTCTTTGGATGGCTGATGCATGTGATGTGATTAGTTGTTTAGATCTTGACTTATGGTGATGGGTTAGCACACCATGAGTTCCTATAAATACCAAGTGATGCTAGGCTTGTACAACCAACTTCATACCAATTTCCAGCATTATCAATATTATTGTGAGTTTGTTTCTCTACTTGTGGTTCTTTGAGAATTCCTAAGTGTTCCTTAGTTCTTCTTTGAGATTCATAATTGACTTATCATACAACCAATCATAGTTGTGTGTGGCGTCTTCTACCGCATCAATCGTCGATTGTACCGAGGTTACCGCTTCAATATAAGCGAGGGGTCGAGGTGTCGTTGGTGTTCACCCTACGCAAATTTCCTAAGCAAACAATTGTACCAAGATTACCGTCTACATATAGGCGAGGGGTTAAGGTGTTGCAAGCTATCCATCCTATCAACTTGTTAGAAACGATCCGGGCGACGACCACCTCACGCAAGCGTGCCGTGGAGTCTATCAAGGTGCTTATTAAAGAATAAGTTCACTGAACGTGGCTCGCTAAGGAATACCGAATGTAGTTTTACTCGTCTGTCAATAGGAATTCCTCTAGTGATAGTAGTACAAGTGATCCTTAGACTTGAGATCATCATAGTATCTTGTGTATGATGAGTTATACTTTGAAATGTCCCTTAAAACCTTTAGGGTATATCAAAGGGTATGATTGAGTATAATAAGTTATACATGGAGATAGGTGAGTGATCAACAAAGCATCTACCACTTCTAGTAAAAGGAGAGAATCTCCTATGTGATTCGATAAATGACGACTCAGAAGTCTTTGGCCAAAGCAGAATGAAATTAGAAAGGAGTTTCTAATTTACATTATCAGAGTTGTTCATTGGAGAATCGAAATACATATAATTAAATAAAATAAGACTTGACAGTAATTCCATGTCTTATATTTAATTGGGACATTGGATGGTAGAAGGATTGAATTGTACGGTAACTATGCACTGAAAGGTTCTTTTGTGATTAATGTTGAAATCTATATTATCTGGAAAGTCGTTGATCGCTAAGGGGGCTTACCCTTATTGTAGAATAAATATTATTTATTTAAATAAATTAAATAGTTTAATTTATTTATTTAAATAAGATTAGAATTGTTCTAATTGATTTATTCACAACCGGTTTAATATGGAGAACCTAAAGGGTCACACCGCAAAAGAAAAATACTTATTTAAGAAGTAAATGGCATAATCGTAATAATAAGTTAAGTGTATTTAATTTAATCTAGGGAGATAGAATAAATTAAATATCTTAATATTTATTATTTAATATTTTGAAAATATTAAATATAAATTAATAAGAGGAGTCTTATTATTATTATTACTATTATTATTATTTAATTCCTAAAAGGGTTTGGGAATTAATTAATAAAAGTACTCTCATAAATTTCTAATTGGATTAAGAGTTTAAATTAATTAAAGGAGTTTAATTAGAATAAAAACCTTAATCCTAAATAGTTTAGGAGGGTTCCCTATATCTATAAATAAGAGGAGTCTTATCATGCTTTGGGGTTAGACAGTTACACACTCTTGCATTAGATTGTGGAGAGTACTTGCAATTTCTATAGAGATAGAAACTAGGGTTTTGCCAACACCCATCTTCTTGAACAACTATTATTCCTTGGTGGATCACCTCTAGAGGCCAAACACTTGGGTAGCTAACGTTGATCAAAGGAAGGAATTTAATTGGTGGAATTCAAGGAGAACGCGAAGGAATTGGAGGTGAACTTGTACTTGAGGAAGCTTTGATTCACGAGGGTATAATTATATATCTCTATCTCTATCGTTTAATTAATAATTGATCACAAGGATGATCATGGTGATGGTTTGTATGAAAAATTTTAAAATCCGTTTTATTGCGCTTCCGCACTATTTATGTAATTGATTGCATGTTCGTGCTATATACAAACCTAACAGTTGTATCAGAGCCTAACCTTGTGCTAATTATCGATTATGATGATTCCATATATGTATGGGTATGCGATTGGATTAAAAATTTTGAACACTGCTACGCAGCGGGGCCGCGCCCGAACCCAGAAATCGTTTCTGGGGGTGCAGCGCGGCCGCGCCGCTCCTATTTCATTTTGGAGGGCGGTCGCGGCGGTCTGCAGATTTTGAAAATTTTTTATTTTGATTTTATTTATTTTCAATTAAGATAAAAGGATTATTTTGAATTGGAATGTAATTAAAATTAAAAGTTTTATTTGAACTTGGAATTGGATTCTACGTTAACTAGAATAAAGGAGTTTATTCACATATGGAATAGGATTCCATGTTTCCTAGAATAAAGGAGTTTATTCACATATGGAATAGGATTCCATGTTTCCTTAAAAATAAATATGTTTATTTTGATAAGGAACAGGATTTAACATATTTTATTTTTCCAAGCAATTTTAAGTTAAAATAAAGGAGTTTATTTTGAACTTAAAATTGGTTTCCATGTTAATTAAAATAAAGGAGTTTATTTTGATTTGAAATTTGATTAAAAATAAAGGAGTTTATTTTTATTCAAAATTGGATAAAATAAAATAAAGAAGTTTATTATAATTTAAATTTTGATTAGAATAAAGGAGTTTATTTTTATTTTAAAAATTGGATTTATAGTAAACTTTTAATTACCCATTAAATGATATCAATGCATATATGGAATGGTTTTTATTATTCATGAGATGAATGTTATTTATTGATACATATGGAGATATGTATGATAATAAATAGGGATTGATTATGGACTACTGACTAATGTGTGATTGGATTTATTTTAGTGGATGCTTGAATGAATGAGTTTTATAAATGGGGTCTGCGTACATCGTCTTCTCTAGTTTTTCTTGATGTAAATTCTATCTTCCTCCTATGTACCTCCCCTTGACTGCTGATCAAGAATTCTATTTATTGTAAATAGTTTATGTAATAGGTTTAGTTAGAATTACTTGAAGAATTGGAGACAAAGGAGCAAGGAGCGCTTGAAGACCCGTTTGTAATGGAGCCCGGGTTTAAATGTATTAGTTATATTTAAAATTTGTTCTTGCAGGTTTGACCTTTTGGTTCACTTGGTGGCTCTAGTGAACCAAACTAAAATAAAAGTCCATTATCAATCTGGGTAGAATATAGTATTCTATATGTGCATGATTACTATATCTATATTATATATTATCCAACATGCTTCACATGTTAAATAATATGACGCGAATTATATATATATATATATATATATATATATATATATATATTTGTGCATGCGCGCTAAACAAGATGAGACAAATAATAACAAACCCCTCAAAGAAATTATATTAAGTCCTAAGCATTCAAAGATATTTAGAATATCGAACGTCGCCTTCTAGCATGGTAAAGCGGTAGAGTATTAAACATTTAATATGAGTTTATTGTGTCACACAAGGCAAGTATTAAATATTTAAGATGTTGCTTTATCACATTCGATGCTTATAAATAGACTGAACGATGCTGTTTTGTTGTGTCACACAAGGACAGTGTTTTTCTTTCGAATATATGGAAGTGCTAGGTTAGACTTAACTTGGATAATTTTGATTCGGATGTGTCACACTTGATCAAAATAATCTAAGAGGCAAAATAGAAGGAGTTACATAGTGATGTAATTGACAATAGTTGTCTACCTATTTATTTATATATAGTTTATTGTGTCACACAAGACTATATACATTTAAAATGGAATCCTTATTCTCACTAGCAAATCTTTAATTAGATATGCCGAACTATATAGGGAGGGTAATATAGTTTGATGAAAATAGTGAGGTACCAATTTAAAATAAAGACCTAATTTATTTTGGTAATTAATTTAAAAATAAATGTATGCTAAAATATTGTTAAATTACAAATGAATTTATAGAATTTTACAATTTCTAATTTATTATCACTGCGGAGCATATTAGATGCTAATTAACCGGACCAAATTAAAAGGACTGGTTAAAAAATTTGAGAATAGTTCTCAAGGCTGAAATGCTATCTTATATCCTTAATATGTCTATCCCTGCAATCGTTGCAGACAATGCCTCAGAGGAAGAGATTGCTACTTTTAGAAAGTGGCAAGATGATGCACAGTTGGCTCAATACATCATGCTCGCATCCATGAGTAACGAGCTTCAGCGTCAGCATGAAACTATGGATACTCCTACTATACTCCTGCACCTTCAAGGAGTTGAAGAGTGAGGAAAGTAGGACTATTAGATATCAGATATCTTAGGAGCTTTTCCGATCTAGAATAACCGATGGCACTACGGTATAGACATATGTCCTAAAATGATTAATCTGATTGAACAATTGGGACAACTGAGTTTTAATGGATGGAGAGTTAATCTAAGATTTGATCTTACAATCACTTCCGGACTCTTTCTCACAAATTGTTGTGAATTTTCACATGAACAAGCTATATGTCAGCCTGCCTGAGTTGCTTAAACATGTTGAAAACTGTAAAGAGTCACTTTTTAACCAAGAAAGACCAAGTCTTACTAGTAGATGATTTTTCTAGGAAGCGGAAAAGGGCCAAAGGATCTTCTTAAAAGAAGAACAATTCGAAGAAGGTAAATAGAAAGTCAAAAATAAAGGACAATAAGAACAAGACTGATGCAGATAGCAAAGGAGTTTGCTTCCACTGCAATAAGCCTGGATACTAGAAAGGAAACTGTAAGGAGAACCTTACAGAAGTTAACCAAAAGAAGCTTAGTGAAGCTTCGGTTACAGATATAGGTTTGTTCATGATTAAAAATAAATCTTTCCGTAAGTCAAGGTTCTACTTGGGTATTGGATACCGGCTGTAGTTCTCACGTATGCAATCCAATGTAGCGACTAAGCAGAAGTAGAAAGCTAAACAAAGAGCAAGTAATCTTATGTGTGGGAATGGAGCAAAGGTTGCTGCATTAACCATAGGAACTTATAGTTTAGCATTGCCTATGGGCAAGCCTATTAAGTTAATAAGTTGTTATTATGTTTCAGTTCTCATTAGAAACATTAGAACTTTCGTTGTTGGACAAGGAAGGTTCTGGTATTATATTTAAGAACAATTGTTGTTCTATTTATAATGATAATGTTTTGTTTGAAACTGGAAGATTACTTGATAGACTTTGTATACTTGACTTATATGAAAAATATTTTGCAAATTGAATAAACTAATAAAAGAAAAGGAGATGGTCATTCAAAGAGTTGAATGTGTGTATTTGATAAAATACAACTCTGAATCATTTGAAATGTTCAAAGAATTCAGAAGTGAAACATATTGACAAAGTATTAAGATTCTTTGATCAGATCGAGGAAGGAATACTTGTGCAATGAGTTTCTAGATCATCTCAAAATGGTATTTTCTCATAATGGACACCTCCTGATACGCAATAATTGATTGGTGTATCTAAAACGAGAAATTGTACCTTGTTGGACATGGTGTAGTCCATGATGATTTTTACCGATATTCTAGTATCCATCTAGGGTTATGCCTTAGAAACGGCTGCATATCTACAAAATAAGGTAACCTCAAAAATCCGAGCCCAAGACTCCATAAAGGTTATGGATAGGGAGGATTCCTACTCTTAAGTATGTTAAGATAAAAGGTTGTCCAGCTTATGTGAAAAGGTTTCAAAGATAAGTTTGGGACAAAATCTGACAAGTGCAGATTTGTGGGATATCCTAAAGAAAGTTTAGGGTATTATTACTATAATCCGACACGCTGCCTTCTTAGATAAAGGTGTTTATCATTGAAGGAGCTAGTGGGAGGATAATAGATCTTGAAGGAGTTCAAGAACCACAAAGCACTTTAAGTCGAATCGAGGAACCTTTAGATAGACCTATTGTACCACAACTGAATCGTAAATCTGGAAGAATACCGAAGATATCTAGGGGTATGCATTCATTATAGAGGATGATGATGAGGTACATATCATAGAGGATAATGATCCAGTTATATACGATGAGGCTATGAGTAGTATACACTCAGAGAAATGGCAGTTGGCCAGGAAATCCAAAATAGACTCCATATAAGAGAACCAAGTATAGACTCTGGTTACTCCACAAAAGGGCATAGTGCCTAGAGGGTGAATATAGGTCTTTAAGAGAAATATTGGGGCAAATGGCAAGGTGGAGACCTATAAGACCAGACCTATTTAAAAGGTTTTTCAAGTCAAGGAGTTGACTGTGATAAAACCCTATTACCGGGTAATGCTCAAGTCCATTTGGATTTTACTTGCGATTACAACTTATTACGAAATCTGGCAAATGGATGTGGAGACGTCCTTCCTTAATGAAGAATTGAGGAGAATGTATGTATGATACAACCAGAGGAATTTGTTTCAAAGGTTGAAGCAAATCATGTATATAAGCTGCAACGATCCATTTATGGATTGAAGCAAGCTTCTCAAAGATGGAACATTCATTTTGATGAGACAATCAAAAGAGTTTGATTTTATTAAAAATGAGAATGAACCTTGTGTGTACAAAAGGGTCAGTGGGAGCGCTGTGATATTCTTGGTATTATATGTTGATATACTACTGATAAGGAATAACACACCAATGCTACAATCAGTAAAGATAAAATTGTCTAAACATTTCTCCATGAATGACTTGGGAGGAGCATCCTATAAATTGGGGATATAAATCTATATAATTAGATTTAAAAGGATGTTCGGCTTGACCCAAGGAACGTATATTCATTTGATGCTATAGGCATTTAGCATGGCAAACTCCAAGAGAGGTCTCATGATGATAAGCCATGGAGTGTATCTCTCTAAAATTGTCCCCAATTGAAATAAAGATCGCATGAGTTACTATCATGTATGCAATGAATATACAAGGCTTGATGTTGATCAGTCATATTTTGGAGATGATCACTACAAGACAGTGATAAACATCTTTAGGTACTTAACCGGTACTGAAGATGTGATCATAATTCATGGTAGGTCTGAATTAAAACTAGAGGGCTAAACAGACTCAAGTTTTTCAGACTGACCAAGACGATAACAAATCCACTTTAAGGTAAATCGTTACCTTGAAAGGTGGTGCAGTGAATTGGAAAAGTTCCAAATAGCAAAGAGTTGTTGGTTTAGTGACAAAGACAAGGTATATAGCTATAAATAAAGCTGCAAGTTGATTATTTGGATGAAAAGTTCATTACAGAACTAGGAATAGTTCTTAAGTCTCATCTTGGATTCAAACAAGTGTTGCGGCACTTTCATTTGATTAATGGAATCATTGAAAGAGAAAAAGTCACTATAGAGATAGTGGACTCTCGAGAACAACATTGCATATCCATCTACTGAAGCTTTATCCAACAGCAGGATGATCGTCACTTAGAGAAGAAGGGTATTAGATACCATGGTGATTGACTTTAGTAAAAGTGGGAGATTGAAAGTAGTATGCACACAAGCCAATCATATTTGATATGATGTAGCATATGCTTTATCTACATGGTGCTGTTATATTAAATGTGATAAACCCATAGTTTTGAGCAATATTTTTAGAATCATGATGGCGATCATGCTAATGAGATCTAAATTCAAGATAGCTCACAAACTGAAATCGTTCCTAATCGATAAATTACTAAAAAGGGAATTAGTGAATCCGGATAGATTAGTACATACGTTGCTTGCTCTTATGAAGAGGATGATTGATCTCATAATCATTTGTGTGGAGACACTAAAGCAAGTATGTAGATGTTTATTAGAGAATAAGTTCACTGAACGTGGCTCGCTAAGGAATACCTAATGGAGTTTTACACACCTGTCAATAGGAATTCCTCTAGTGATGGTAGTACAAGTGATCCTTGGACTTGAGATCATCATAGTATCTTGTGTATGATGAGTTATACTTTGACATGTCTCTTAAGACCTTTAGGGTATATCAAAGGGTATGATTGGGTATAATAAGTTATACATGGAGATAGGTGAATGATCAACAAAGAATCTACCACTTCTAGTAAAAGGAGAGAATCTCCTATGTGATTCGATAAATGACGACTCAGAAGTCTTTGGCCAAAGCAAAATGGAATTAGAAAGGATTTTCTAATTTACATTATCAGAGTTGTTCATTGGAGAATCGAAATACATATAATTAAATAAAATAAGACTTGACAGTAATTCCATATCTTATATTTAATTGGGACATTGTATGGTAGAAGGATTGAATTGTACGGTAACTATGCACTGAAAGGTTCTTTTATGATTAATGTTGAAATCTATATTATCTGGAAAATCGTTGATCGCTAAGGGGGCTTACCCTTATTGTAGAATAAATATTATTTATTTAAATAAATTAAATAGTTTAATTTATTTATATAAATAAGATTAAAATTGTTCTAATTGATTTATTCACAACCGGTTTAATATGGAGAACCTAAAGGGTCACACCGCAAAAGGAAAATATTTATTTAAGAAGTAAATGGCATAATCGTAATAATAAGTTAAGTATATTTAATTTAATCTATGGAGATAGAATAAATTAAATAGCTTAATATTTATTATTTACTATTTTAAAAATATTAAATATAAATTAATAAGATGAGTCTTATTATTATTATTATTACTATTATTATTATTTAATTCCTAAAAAGGTATGGGAATTAATTAATAAAAGTACTCTCATAAATTTCTAATTGGATTAGGAGTTTAAATTAATTAAAGGAGTTTAATTAGAATAAAAACCTTAATCCTAAATAGTTTAGGAGGGTTCCCTATATCTATAAATAAGAGGAGTCTTATCATAATTTGGGTTTAGACAGTTATACACTCTTGCATTAGATTGTGGAGAGTACTCGCAATTTCTATAGAGATAGAAACTAGGGTTTTGCCAACACCCATCTTTTTGAACAACTATTATTCCTTGGTGGATCACCTCTAGAGGCCAAACACTTAGGTGGCTAACGTTGATGAAAGGAAGGAATTTAATCGGTGGAATTCAAGAAGAACACGAAGGAATTGGAGGTGAACTTGTACCTGAGGAAGCTTTGATTCACGAGAGTATAATTCTATATCTCTATCTCTTTCGTTTAATTGATAATTGATCACAAGGATGATCATGGTGATGGTTTGTATGAAAAATTTTAAAATCCGTTTTATTACACTTGCGCACTATTTATGTAATTTGATTGCATGTTCGCGCTACATACAAACCTAACATGGTCCTCTCACTTTGACCGTCTGTTTGTGGGTGATAAGCTGTGCTTAATCTCAACTGGGTTCCTAAGTGTTTTTGGAGACTTTTTTAAAAGTTTGAAGTAAACCGTGGATCTCGGTCTGATACTATAGAGACAGGGACTCCATATCTAGAAATAACTTCATTGACGTAAAGTTTGGCTAACTGGTCAAGACTGAAGTTAACTTTTATAGGTAGGAAATGTAACAATCCGGAATTTTGTATTATTTGAAAATATGCATTGAAGTTGAATAAATGTTTTTTTGATTTTATTGGTTTAAATTAACAAGTGAAGGAATTGTTTTATTTAGATGTGTTTTAATTAAATTTATGTTGGTGTTTTTTTAACTAAATGAGTTAATTAAATTAAAAGAGTTGTTGGTAATTATAATGCTAATATTCTAGTTTAATTTAATAATTAAATTAGAAAGGTGATGATTTATTAAATTAGAATAGTAATTCATTTGTTAAATTAATGTGTTATGTTAGTTGAATTATTTAATAAAAGTAAGTGTGACATGTGACTATATAATAAGAGAATATAAAAATAACTTAGTAGGTGATTAAATTAGCTTTACCAAGCATGGACTTGTGGCCTTTGGTTTATTAAGCTGACAAAACCTTTTATTATTTTTTTTAACTGACAAACTAAATAATACGCATTATGTTGGGTCAGTTTTTATTTTCACGTATAAGTTACCTTAGACTAAGAAGAAGAAAATACAGAGAGGTTGGAAGAGAAAGTTCTAGGAAAATTGAAAGGAATTGGAGGTTCTGTGAATCAAGAGAGGTTCTTAAATTAATTTTCATCATCTTCTCATTATCTACACAAGCATAAACAAGGATTTAAGTTAATAATTTAACCCTTTTGCTCTTAGTTTTTTGTGTTCTTGAGTTTTGTAAACATTAGAGTTTTAATTGATGAATTTGTGAATGATTGTTATATATATATGTTGGAAGGTGTTTATAATTTGTTGTATGTAAGTTACAAACGATTTTCAGAAATTAGATTGTTATAAAACAAGTTTTAAATGGGGAATTTGTGTTCTTGAGGAATATATATATATTATAGTGGTTTTAGAATCAAAAATTGATGATTCAATCATTTATTAATCTGTAAATTGAGAGTTGTTTATGATATTACGTTTAAAAATGAAAAAAATACAAGTGTTGTGGATTGATTTAGTTGAAAATGGAGTAAATATTGAGTTGTTTCACTAAATGTATGAGTTTTTGGAAAAATAGGAAAAATTGGTTTTAAATCCTTTGGGTTTTGTTGGTTTGTTTGTTTTAGGTTGTTAGAATTGGTATATGGGTGCTTAGTAATGTTTCTAAGAGGTTTATGATAATTGGGTATGCTTGAATTGGTGTTTGATGCTAAAAAAATTCGTGTTTTTGGGCTTGAGCATTCTGCAGTTCACGAACTGCAGAATCTTAGATTCAGGTTTACTGCCCCGGCGGGCTCATTATATTAGGTTTACTGCCCCGACGGGCTTATTGAACTAGGTTTATCGCCCTGGCGGGATCCTCGCCTCGGCGGGCTTATTGTGAAGGAAACTGCCGCCCCGGCAGGAAATGCAGAAAATTACATTTTTTTCTCTTCTTTCTTTTTGGTCATGTTATGTTATCCTATGCATGTCTTAGACTAATGTATTAAATGAATACTAACATATTGTGATGGATGGTAAGCATATACTTGATGATTTTAGAATATAAAGTCGATATACCTTAACTAAACGTTAAGTTTTAGGAATTCTTAAGTGTGATATTGTTATAACTAAGCTTGTAACTTCTGAAGTGAGATTAATAATCAGAAAACAATTGAGATATTAAGATGAGGATGGATGAGTGTTAATCCTGAAGTGTTAATGTACGTGAATATTGCAACTAATCATTGTTATTGCTATATAAACGGAATGTGTAGGTTGTTTAATGTACGTGATTTGTAATTACGAAAACTACGGACGAGGCAAGTTTCTTACCCTTAACTCTTTTATATTAAACAAGTTTCTAACCCTAAACCTACTTAACTCAAGTTCTTTATTCATATCTTGTCTACAAATACGCAAGCTTCTAAATCCTATTCTTCCAATTAACAAGCTATCATTGCATATCTCACTTATTATAACATAAACTTCTGACTTTTGGATTCTCATTATTCAAAGCTCAAGTTATTTGAAATCATTATTCTAATACCTTGGATATACAATATCTATATCATCGTATATCGTTGTTGTTGATCTTTGATCATAACTTACGTTGTTTAAATCCTATTTTGTTGAACTGAACTCTTGAATGACTAGTGAACACTCATTGATTCGACTAGTCTATAGTTGATGTACGTTTTAAATTCCAGAATAGTTATCGTTAAATTAATCCAAAATCAAACTTTCTTTGGTGCGGACTCGAATGACAAAACTGAGAAGAACAACCCTAGTATAGGGGAAGTACTTACGCAAAAGCGCTAAATGGTTGTGCACAATATATTGTACAATGGGCTGATCACCCTGAGTACGGGACGGTTAGTCTAGTTATAGTTTATTAAACTGTTAAAGGTTCGGCAATTTACCTGTTAACCTAGGACATTGTTCGTGGTCTTACGACCCTCGGTATATCTTGATGTTCTATTGAGCTTTCTGATGTTTCCATTCTTGATTATTATCAACAGAGAAATTACATCATACAAAAAGTTTATTGTTGAAAATGTTTATTATTATCTTGGTGGACATTTATTTTGCTCACCCTTGCATACTCAACCCTTACAGCTAAAGCCGAGAGGACGGACGGGGCGTCTACTAGTAAAGGAAAAGGAAAAATGAACAAGTGACGATGATTTGCTATTATATGAAGACTTGTTTACTTTTATTTATGTGGTTGTGTGCGTAATTAATACTTATTAGTTATTTATTTTTCCACATTTTAATGATGTAATAAAGGTTAGAAAACCTGGGACTTATTTTGAAAAGCTATGTAACCCTTTTATGGGAGATGTTTTTATTACTCAGATTTCTTTACTTAAATCCTTTTATTTATGGTTAGTTAGTTGTTATGTATGGATAGTGGTTTGAGGTAACTCGGATTTGAGGGTGTCACAGGTTGGTATCAAAGTCGTAGGTTTAAGAACCTTATGTGGGGAGAATCTTAGGAATTAGCCTTTTAGAAAATCGCAAAGATAGTGGTGATCAACTCCTAACGAGAATTAAGGAATTCATTAAAGATAAGAAAACGCTCTATGTGCTTAATATCCAATGAGCTCGCGAGTAGTATCGATTAAGTGATTAAAATATTTTATTGACAGGATGTCGGAGGTTGGACAAACCAGTCAGTTTAGAGTCGAAGAGATCCAGTGCTAAGGGAGAATATCCCAGTGCTTGGAGAGGAGGAGGCCAGAGATGTTCATGTTGACAGCGCACAGTTGGTGATTGTGGTAGCACCTGGGCAGAGGCTGGAGACTGTTCAGGAGGAGGAGGAAGATGAGGAGGATCCCGAGGAGCTGATGTACGAGCAAATATACGATGAGAATATAGAACTTCGGGAACAACTCAGAGTTTTGGAGGAAGTGTCAGAGACACGCCGAGTTACTATCGAGGTGAAGGATGAAAAGATCTACGATTTAGAAGTACGTTTGGGAAATGTAGAATAGAAATTGTTTCACTCGGAGGGTCAACAGGAGCAGCTGTTGGAAGAGAATGAGAAGGTAAAGACAGAGAATGTGGTAGTGAAGACTGAAAATAGAGAACTAAAAACTGAGAATGATGAACTAAAGACTGAGAACAGGCAATTGAAGATTTGCGATGGAGGAGTTGAAAGAAGCTTTGAAGGAGGAAACTGCTAAGGGTATTAGGGCTGAAGACGCTCACATTAGGGTTTCTCAACGCTCGGATCGTGCTGAAGGAGAGGTTCGCGCGAAGAAGTTCAAGATCGATGACATGGAGTATATTTTCCACACGTCGATGGATATGGCTCAAGACTGGGTTTACTATTACCCAACTCAGTTAGAGGATCATCCGTGGTTTGTGGATCGCCGAACTATGGTTCGCATCATGGAGCAAGAACGTGAGGAGGCTGTGCACCGAGGATTGTCTTCTTAAGTTGTTAGGGAAATAATATTATGATAAGTGTTTTAAGTTTATGAAGTGTAAATTCCAGCTTATATAAATAATGGGATAAGATGTTAATGATGAAATCCTGAAGTTGTCTTTTTAGAAAGATGATGTAAATAGTAAAATGCTATCTTTTGAGTTTGAGAATAAATAAATAAAAGACGTTTATTGCAAATGATATGTGTTAAGTTTCAACTTTTGAATATTTAAGTTAAGTTTTTTTTTAATTAATTAAGTCATGAGTACTTAAGAAATTTAGCAATTGTCTAAAAAGCATTGTTTTAAACAGAATTATGCCGCCAAGAAGAATTGGAAGACCCCGTCAACAACCACCCCCTGAGGGGTCTACTAACAACAATAACAATAATCCACCCGATGCTAACCCAGTGCACTAACTAGTGAATCTTTTGACAGGAGCTTTTGCGAATTAACCGCAAGCTCAAGCTACGACCTTTAAGGACTTTAAGGTCGTTGGTCCCCCTGAGTTGAAAGGAACGATGAATCTGATAGAAGCCCAAACCTGGGTAATGGAAATGGAAAAGGTTTTTGATGTCTCTAGGGTTGGCAATGACCAAAAGACTGCCTTTGCAACTTTCATGTTAAAGTCGGAAGCCAGTTACTGGTGGCAAGCCAACAAGACAAGAGCAGGAGAAGGTGCCATACCGTGAGATCGGTTTAAGGAGATGTTCTTTGAAATGTATTTTCTGGCTAGTTCACAAAACCAGATGGAGGTTCAGTTTCTCGAACTTAAGCAAGGAACGGTGACAGTACCAGAATACGCAGCGAGATTCAATGAATTAGCGAGGTTTGTGCTATACCAAGTTAATACATATGAAAAAAAGGCTAGACGATTTGAGCAAAGATTGAAGCCTTGGCTTTATAGTAGGGTTTCTATGTTTCAACTCAACACATTTTCAGTGGTGTTAGAGAAAGCAATAATAGCTGAGGGAGGAAGTGATGCGCTGAACAAATACAATCAGGAGCAAAAAAAAAGAGGAACGAGACTGAGAATAAGCCGAGTGGTAGGAACGGAGGAGGAAATCAAAAACGAAAATGGAACGATGGTGGTTCTATTGGAAGTCAGCAGAGTAACCAGCAGAAGAAAACTGAGGCTTGTGCAACTTATGGTAAGAACCACGTGGGCGTGTGTTTGAAAGGGAAGAAAGTTTGTTACAACTGTGGGCAAGAGGGCCACATTGCTCCGAACTACACTGCTCCAAAGAAGGGCGCCTGTTTCTCGTGCGGATCAAAAGACCATCTTGCTCATGATTGTCCAAGGAAGGCTGCTAGTGCAGGAAGTGGAGGCAAAGGAAACAACAGTGGAGGTGCATTAGCTTTTTCTAGGCCAACTACAACAAATCGCCCAACTGCTCGCACTTTTAATATAACGGTCCAGGATGCGATTTAATCTAAGGAGGTGGTAGCAGGTATCATACCAGTAAATAATTTGGATGCATACGTACTTTTTGATTCGGGTGTAACTTGTTCTTTCATTTCTGATGATTTTGCTGAGAAATTGGAGTTACCCTGAGAAGAGTTAGACTTTCCCTTAAACATAGAGATTGCCAATAGGGAAGTAGTACCTGTTAGGTATGTGTACAAAAATTATGAGGTGGATATTCACGGTCATATGATGACTATAGATCTTATTCCGATAAAACTTGGGGAATTTAACGTTATTTTAGGGATGGATTGGTTGTATAACTATTGGGCGATTATAGATTACCAAAAGAAGTGTGTAAACCTTAAGACTTCATCTACGGTAGTATTTTATGGTAGCAAATCGCCGAGGCAAATGACTGGTCTGACGATTATGCAGGCCAAAAAGTTACTAAAGAAAGGATGTGTAGGGTATTTAGCTCATGTGGTAGATACTTGAAAGACCGGTGCAAAATTGGAAGAAATATCAGTGGTGAGAGATTTTGCCGGGATTACCTCTAAATAGAGAAATTGAGTTCGTTATCGATTTAGTGCTCGGGAATGCGCCTATATCGAAAGCTCCGTACCGAATGGCTCTGGTGGAGATGAAGGAGTTGATGGTGCAACTGCAGGAACTACTAGACAAGAAGTACATTCAACCGAGTGTTTCGCCGTGGGGAGCGCCGATGTTGTTTGTCAAGAAGAAAGACGGCTCAATGCATCTATGCATAGATTATCGCGAATTGAACAAGGTTACAATCAAGAATAAATACTCGTTACCGAGAATTGATGATCTGTTCGATCAACTGAAGGGTGCTACGCATTTTTCAAAGATAGACTTACGAAGTGGTTACCATCAGCTGAAGGTGAGAAGGGGGGATGTTCCAAAGACGGCGTTCAAAACTCGTTATGGTCACTACGAGTTTCTGGTAATGTCATTTTGGTCAAACGAATGCACCTGCGACATTCATGGACTTAATGAATAGGGTGTTTAAACCGTTTCTAGACAAGTTTGTGGTGGCGTTTATCGACGATATTTTGGTGTATTCTAAGTCACGAAAAGACCATATGGAGCATCTGAGGCTAACTTTGGAGGCATTACGGAAAGAGAAGCTTTATGCGAAGTTTTTAAAATGTGAGTTTTGGTTGGATCGTGTTCAATTTCTTGGACATATAATTTATAAAGATGGGATTTTGGTTGACCTGATTAAAGTGAAAGCTGTAATAAATTGGGAGCAGCCAAAGACACCGTCAAAAGTGAGGAGTTTCTTAGGTTTGGCAGGATATTATTGACGATTTATACAAGATTTTTCTAGAATCGCCACTCCGTTGACAAATTTGACTAGGAAAGTGGTTAAGTTTGTTTGGACGGAGAAGTGCGAGGAAAGTTTTCAAGAATTGAAGAAGAGGTTAAGTACGACACCTGTATTATCTTTGCCAGATAGTACAGGAAATTTTGTGGTTTACAGTGACGCGTCGCATAAGGGCCTTGGCTGTGTGCTTATGTAGAACAGCAAGGTTATTGCATATGCCTCACGACAACTGAAAGATTACGAGAAGGGGTACCCGACACGTGACTTAGAATTGGCAGCGGTGGTGTTTGCACTAAAGATTTGGAGGCACTATCTTTATGGTGAGAAGTGTGAGATTTACACGGATCATAAGAGTCTCAAGTACATTTTTACACAGAAGGATCTCAACATGCGGTAGAGGCGATGGTTGGAACTAATTAAAGATTACGACTGCGAAATTCTCTATCATCCAGGAAAGGCGAATGTCATTGCTGATGCGTTAAGCAGGAAGGGTCGGGAGAAACTTATGTTATTGACTACTCAAGAGGAACTTGTTAAACAAATGGCAAAGTTGGAATTAGAAGTGAAGTGTCAGCATGAATCAAGGGAGAAGTTATTTTAGGTAGAGATTCGTCCGATGGTGCTGGATCGAATCAAAGAAGCTCAACTTCAGGATGCGGAGTATGAAAAAATTAAGAAGGAAGTATGTAAGGGACAAGGTGGAAAGTTCAGTATTGATGCCAAGGGATTACTCAGATTTGAACATCGAATTTGGGTTCCATTGATATAGGATGTTAGAAGGGAGATTTTAGATGAAGTTCACAATACACGTTACTCAGTTCACCCAGGGAGTATAACAATGTATCAAGCGTGATGTAGCAAAATGTGGTCAGGAATGAAGCGTGATGTAGCAGAATGTGTTGCCAGATGTTTGACATGTCAGAAAGTGAAGCTGAACATCAGCGACCCAGTGGTTTGTTGCAGCCATTGGAAATACCGGTGTGGAAGTGGGAACATATTATGATGGATTTTGTGGTAGGCTTGCCGACTACACAGAAAGGTTTTGAAGTGAGTTGGGTAATTGTGGACAGACTGACGAAATCAGCGCATTTCTTTCCAATCAAGATTAGATTCAACCTAGATCAGTTAGCAAAATTATACATTAAAGAAATTGTTTCGTGGCACGGTGTTCCAGTGTCTATTGTGTCTGATACAGATTCGAGATTTACGTCGAATTTTTGGAAGCGTCTGCAAGAATGCTTGGGAACTCAATTGAGAATGAGCACTGCGTATCATCCTCAAACTGATGGTCAGAGCAAAAGAACGATTTAAACCTTGGAGGATATGTTACGCGCTTGTGTTATGGATTTCAAGGGAAGCTGGGATGATCACCTACTGTTGGTCGAGTTTGCTTATAACAATAGTTACCACACGAGTATTGGCATGCCGCCATACGAAGCGTTGTATGGACAGAAATGTAGAACTCCACTATGTTGGGACGAGGTTGGTGAAAGGCAACTGCTAGGGCCAGAACTGGTACACCAAACTACAGAGATCGTGAAAGTTATAAGAGCGCGATTATTAGCTGCTCAAGACAGATAAAAGAAGTATGTCGATCAACATCGTCAGAACCGAGAATTTGAGGTGGGAAGCTTTGTTTTTCTGAAAGTTTCACCTTGGAAAGGGAAAATTCGTTTTGAATAGAAGGGTAAGCTTAGTCCAAGATTTATTGGACCTTTTGAAATACTGTGGCGAGTTGGTGAGGTAGCTTATGAAGTAGCTCTACCTCCAGAGCTGGTTCATATTCACAATGTTTTTCATGTATCTGTTTTAAGGCCTTATAAGCCAGACTATAATCATGTGATAGAATATGAACCTATACAGTTTGAGAAAGACCTAACTTATGAGGAAGTCCCAATCCAGATAGTAGACAAGAAGGAATAGGTTCTCAGAAATAAAGTGATACCTTTTGTTAATATAATATAGAGGAACCACAATGCTGAAGAAGTTACGTGGGAACTCGAAGCTGATATGAAGGAGAATTATCCTGAGTTGTTTGTTTAGTCCTAGTTCTATGATTCTGGGGACAGAATCTTTTTAAGAAGGGGAGAAAGGTGCGATCGAATTAAGTGTGTTGTGTGTTGTGCGTTGTGATTATGAGGACAAAATCCTTGTAAGGAGGGAAGGATGTAACAAATCGGAATTTTGTATTATTTGAAAATATGCATTGAAGTTGAATAAATGTTTTTTTTTTGATTTTATTGGTTTAAATTAACAAGTGATGGAATTGTTTTATTTAGATGTGTTTTAATTAAATTTATGTTGGTGTTTTTTAACTAAATGAGTTAATTAAATTAAAAGAGTTGTTGGTAATTATAGTGCTAATATTCTAGTTTAATTCAATAATTAAATTAGAAAGGTGATGATTTATTAAATTGGAATAGTAATTCATTTGTTAAATTAATGTGTTATGTTAGTTGAATTATTTAATAAAAGTAAGTGTGACATGTGACTATATAATAAGAGAATATAAAAATAACTTAGTAGGTGATTAAATTAGCTTTACCAAGCATGGACTTGTGGCCTTTGGTTTATTAAGCTGACAAAACCTTTTATTATTTTTTTTAACTAACAAACTAAATAATACGCATTATGTTGGGTCAGTTTTTATTTTCACGTATAAGTTACCTTAGACTAAGAAGAAGAAAATACAAAGAGGTTGGAAAAGAAAGTTCTAGGAAAACTGAAAGGAATTGGAGGTTCCGTGAATCAAGAGAGGTTCTTAGAGCAATTTTCATCATCTACACAAGCATAAACAAGGATTTAAGGTAATAATTTAACCCTTTTGCTCTTAGTCTTTTGTGTTCTTGAGTTTTGTAAAAATTAGAGTTTTAATTGATGAATTTGTGAATGATTGTTATATATATATATGTTGGAAGGTGTTTATAATTCGTTGTATGTAAGTTACAAACGATTTTCAGAAATTAGATTGTTATAAAACAAGTTTTAAATGGGGAATTTATGTTCTTGAGGAATATATATATTATAGTGGTTTTAGAATCAAAAATTGATGATTCAATCATGTATTAATCTGCAAATTGAGAGTTGTTTATGATATTACGTTTAAAAATGAAAACAATGCAAGTGTTGTGGATTGATTTGGTTGAAAATTGAGTAAATAGTGAGTTATTTCACTAAATATATGAGTTTTTGTAAAAATTGGAAAAATTAGATTTAAATCCTTTGGGTTTTGTTGTTTTGTTTGTTTTAGGTTGTTAGAATTGGTATATGGGTGCTTAGTAATGTTTCTAAAAGGTTTATGATAATTGGGTATACTTGAATTGGTGTTTGATGCTAAAAAAAATTCGTGTTTTTGGGCTTGAGCATTTTGCTTTTCACGAACTGCAGAATTTGGGATTCAGGTTTACTGGCCCGGCGGGCTCATTACACTAGGTTTACCACCCTGACGGTATCCCCACCCCGGCGGGCTTATTGTACTAGGTTTACCCCCCCCCCCCCGGCGGGATCCTCGCCCCGGCGGGCTTATTGTGAAGGAAACTCCTGCCCCGGCAGGAAATGCAGAAAATGACATTTTTTTCTCTTCTTTCTTTTTGGTCATGTTATGTTATCCTATGAATGTTTAAGGCTTAGACTAATATATTAAATGAATACTAAGATACTATGATGGATGGTAAGCATATACTTGATGATTTTAAAATATAAAGTCGATATACCTTAACTTAACGTTAAGTTTTAGGAATTCTTAAGTGTGATATTGTTATAACTAAGCTTGTAACTTCTGAAGTGAGATTAATAATCAGAAAACAATTGAGATATTAAGATGAAGATGGATGTGTGTTAATCTTGAAATGTTAATGTACGTGAATATTGCAACTAATCATTGTTATTGCTATATAAACGGAATGTGTAGGTTGTTTAATGTACGTGATTTGTAATTAAGAAAACTACGCACGAGGCAAGTTTCTTACCCTTAACTCTTTTATGTTAAACAAGTTTCTAACCCTAAACCTATTTAACGCAAGTTCTTTATTCATATCTTGTCCACAAATACGCAAGTTTCTAAATCGTATTCTTTCAATTAACAAGTTATCATTGCATATCTCACGTATTATAACATAAACTTCTGACTTTTGGATTCTCACTGTTCAAAGCTCAAGTTATTTGAAATCATTATTCTAATACCTTGGATATACAATATCTATACCATCGTATATCGTTGTTGTTGATCTTTGATCATAACTTACGTTGTTTAAATCCTATTTTGTTGAACTGAACTCTTGAATGACTAGTGAACACTCATTGATTCGACTAGTCCATAGTTGATGTATGTTTTAAATTCTAGAACAGTTATCATTAAATAATCCAAAATCAAACTTTCTTTGGTGCGGACTCGAATGACAAAACTTAGAAGAACAACCCTAGTATAGGGAAAGTACTTACGCGAAAGCGCTGAATGGTTGTGCACAATACATTGTACAACGGGCTGATCACCCTGAGTACGGGACGGTTAGTTTAGTTATAGTTTATTAAACTGTTAAAGGTTACGGCAACTTACCTGTTAACCTAGGACATGGTTCGTGGTCTTGCAACCCTTAGTATATCTTGATGTTCTATTGAGCTTTCAGATGTTTCCATTCTTGATTATTATCAACAGAGAAATTACACCATACAGATAAGTTTATTGTTGAAATTATTATTATCTTGGTGGGAATTTGTTTTGCTTACCCTTGCATACTAAACCCTTGCAGCTAAAGCCGAGAGGATGGGTGGGTCGTTTACTAGCAAATGAAAAGGAAAAATGAACAAGTGACGATGATTTGCTATTATATGAAGACTTGTTTACTTTTATTTATGTGGTTGCATAATTAAGACTTATTAGTTATTTATTTTTCCGCATTTTAAAGATGTAATAAAGGTTAGAAAACCTGGGACTTATTTTGAAAAGCTATGTAACCCTTTTATGGGAGATGTTTTTATTACTTGGATTGCTTTACTTAAATCTTTTTATTTATGGTTAGTTAGTTGTTATGTATGGACAGTGGTTTGAGGTAACCCGGATTTGAGGGTGTCACAGGAAATGAGCTGACTTGGTAAGACGATCTATAATTACCCAAATGGCAGTGTGACCTTTCTGTGTATTTGGGAGACCTACTACGAAATTCATGGTGATATGTTCCCATTTCCATTCGGGGATTTCTAAGGGCTGCAGTAATCCACTAGGTTTTTGATGTTCGACTTTAACCCTTTGACATATTAAACATTTACTTACCCATTCTGCTATTTCTCTTTTCATGTTTGACCACCAAAAGTGTCAACTTAAATCTTTGTACATTTTTGTACTACCCAGATGCACGACGAACTTAGAACTATGGGCTTCATTCAATATTTCATCTTTTAGTTCTTGCACTGAGGGGACCCAAATTCTATCCTCGTACCTCAGTACCCCACCTTGTCTATTCTGAATTTGATATTCTTTTTATGAGTTATTTCTATTTTACACTTCTGACACTCTTCATCTGTCTCCTGTAGTTGCTTGACTCTATCCAATAAAGTTGAACCACTCTCCACCATGAATAACTTCTGGATAGAGTTAGCTGGAACTCTTACCTCAATCTCAAGTTTATCAAACTCTTTTATCAGTATCTTGTTGTTTGTAATTACATTTAGCTTCTCTTGGTTCTTTCTACTTAATGCATCCGCAACGACGTTGGCTTTTCCAGGATGATATAAGATTTCACAATCAAAATCCTTTATCAATTCAAGCCATCTCTTTTGCCTTATGTTTAACTCCTTCTGCGTGAAAATATATTTCAGACTTTTGTGATCTGTGTGTATCTCACACTTCTCCCCGTACAAGTAATGCCTCCAAATTTTTAAGGCAAATACTACGGCGGCTAACTCAAGATTATGAGTAGGATACTTCTTTTCATAATCCTTGAGTTGTCGTGATGCATATGCAATCACCTTCCCATGTTGCATCAACACACAACCTAATCCCTTGTGTGATGCATCACTATAAACTACAATGCCTCCTGTATCATCTGGTAAAGATAACATTGGTGCCATGCTTAATCGCTTCTTCAACTCTCGGAAGCTTTCTTCACATTTATCTGTCCAGACGTACTTTACCGTCTTTCGAGTTAAATTGGTTAGTGGGGTTGCTATTTTTGAAAAATCTTGTATAAAACGCCGATAGTACCTTGCTAAACCGAGAAAACTTCTTACTTCTGTTGGAGTTGTTGGTTGTTCCCAATTCACAACCGTCTCTATCTTCGCTGGATCTACCACGATTCCATTTTTGTTAATCACATGACCCAAGAATTGGACTCATTCTAACCAGAATTCACACTTGGAAAACTTTGCATAAAGTTGTTCCTTTCGTAATATCTCTAATACGCTCCTTAAGTGTTCAACATGCTCCTCTTTTGTTCTCGAGTATACTAAAATATCATCGATGAACACAACGACAAATTTGTCTAAGCATGGTTTAAACACTCGGTTCATCAAGTACATGAATGCTGTCGATGCATTCGCCAATCCAAAGGACATCACAAGAAACTTATAATGTCCATAGCGTGTCCTAAACACTGTTTTTGGCACATCTTGTTTTCTTACCTTTAACTGATGATAACCTAATCGTAGGTCGATCTTCGAAAAGTGTTCGGCCCTTTTTAACTGGTCAAACAGATCATCAATTCTTGGTAAAGGATATTTGTTCTTTATAGTTAACTTATTTAAGTCTCGGTAATCAACACATAACCTCAAAGTTCCATCTTTCTTCTTTACAAACAACACTAGTGCTCCCCAAGGTGAAATACTAGGTTGTATGTATTTCTTGTCTAAGAGTTCCTATAACTGCACAAGTAACTCCTTCAACTCCACTGGTGCCATCCTGTAAGGTGCCTTCGAAACTGGCGTCGTACCAGGTGCAAGATCGATAACAAACTCGATCTCCCTATCTAGAGGAAGACCTGGTAAGTCATCAGGAAACACATCTTGAAATTCCCTAACTACAGGTATTTGATCTAGCTTTATTCCTTCCTTTCGAGACTCCACTATATATGCCAAGTAACCTGTACAACCCTTCCTAAGCAATTTCTCCGCCTTCATTACTGTCAGACATAGAGATCGTTTAGGTGAATAACCACCGTTGAACACTATCTTTGACTTCGACGCAGTCAACAGATTTACACGCTTCTGATGGTAGTCAATCATTGCATTATGATTAACTAACCAATCCATGCCTAAGATTATATCGAATTCCCCTAGCTGTATATGAATGAGGTTCACAAGAAACTTGTGTCCTTTAATTTCTACGTTACAATTTCTATATATGGTTTTAACAGGAATTATCTCTTGATTTGCAATTTCTACACTGAAAAGTATGTCTAAATTTTCACATGGCATATTCAAGTTTTTAGCAAGCTATTAAACACGAATGAACAAGTAGCACCAAAGTCGAATAACACATATGTATTTAAAGTGTTGATAGGGACGATACCTGTCACCACGTCCTGTGAAGCAACAACATCCCTCATCGTCATATTAAATGTTCTGGCGGTTGGACGACTCTGACCTCCCACTCTTGCTACTATTGGTTTGAATGCGGTGTTTGTGGTTTGATTTCCTTCCCCAGTTTGATTCCTATTCCTTGGACAATTTCTAGATATATGACATGTTGCTCCACAATTAAAACATTTATTATTCTGATTACCCTGATTGGTATTATTATTATTCTTTTTAGGACAATCAGAGGAATAATGTCCCTCCTGACCACAGTTGTAACAAGTAACCACCTTCCTACGACATACTCCCTGATGGTTCTTTCCACACTTGACACAATGTTCCACCTTGTTATTATTGTTTCTGTTGGTGGTGTTGTTGTTATTGTTGTAATTATTTCCCTTCTTCCCAAAGTTAGTGAAAGTGGCATCCCACTTCCTCTTGTTATTATCGTTATTGAACCCACCAGTATTTGCTTCCCCTTTAAACATCCCCTTCATTTTGATTCTTTTTCTCTTTGTGAAATTTTAACAGAGCTTCACTCTCGTTTTCAGCTATGATAGCTTTCGCGTTTATTTCTGGGAAGGTTCTTACCTGGAACACCGACAACTTACTACGGATTTAGGGTTTCAAACCCTCTCCATACCTCTTGGTCTTCCTTGCCTCCAAATCTACTTGATGCGGGGCAAACCTAGCTAGTTCATTAAACGTAGTCATATACTGGGATACAGTAAGCTCCCCTTGTTTTAATTCTCAGAATCGTACCTCCATACGATCCTGCATCGATTGGGGAAAGTAATTTTCAAAGAATAGTTCCTTAAACCTAGCCCAAGGAACCATCACTTCACCTGCACGAACTTAGTAGTTTCCCACCAATGATTCGCCTCACCTTTGAGGAAAAAGGTGGCAAAGACCGTCTTTTGGTCTTCGCTAACATTAGTCACCACAAAGAACTTCTTTATTTCAGTTATCCAAGTTTGAGCCTCAACGGGTTCTGCGGCTCCCTTAAACTCAGGCAGACCTACAAGTTTAAAGTCTTTAAATATGGTGCCTTGTGGGGTAACTGCAGTAGGTTAGTTTGGCTGACGACCTAGTAAAGCTCCTAGGAGTATGTCCAGTAATTGTTGGGTAGGGTTTGTTTCTCTATCCTCATTCTCTCATCCTGTCTGATTTCTTCTTCTTGTTGCCATGATTCTATAAATAAAGGAAAAACAAGTATAAATTCAAGTATATACTACACACAGAGCTAACAACTTGATTTGTACAAACATAACTTGTATATCACATACTGAAAGTTTACATATTCGACTAGTGGTTTATACTACCACTAGTTAGTACAAAAGGATTCCCTACTTTACAACCAAAATCTTTATAATACAAATTGCTGAAAAGAAACCTAAGTACTATCCTATACTCAACGACCACGTGCCTCATCATAAGCATCCTGGACCATGTGGCATACCACTGATCGATCTATCATATAATCCACCTTCTTCTCCTCTACTGGATATTTAAGCACTTGACGCTCTAAGTCGTCGAATGAATCATGACATCCTTTATCAGCTCGGTATAACTACATCTATACATCCTGTTTCTCCTTTTGAGTACTCTGTAATAGTGTCCTCAATGGGCGAGTAGTACCCCTCTCTGACTCCAACAAACCCTCAGCTATGAATTTTCGAAAGTTGGCAGCCTCTAGGTCTTCGGTCGATTGTTGTACCAACCCCGTGACTATTTCTTCATGTCTGTCAACACTCATCATCTGTCTAGCCCCCACCTCCTCATCAGGATCTACTAACTGTCCATCTATAGGATCTTCAGCTTCTTCTGCATCTAATATCTCCTGGTCATGTAAGAGTTCTTCCTCCTCAGGATCCTCCTACTATGGTGATCCTAGTGCTGGATATACCTCTACTGGCTCTTCCTCTAGATCACTATCTGTCACCAACTCCCCCATAGGTAGATCTATCAATGGAAGGTCATTCCAATCTGTCTCTGACATCCTACAAAAGAATTTTACTTGTTCAGTATTATAGTGAAGTAAATTTACACATAATATAAAGCTTTTAAGATTATTTTATATATAATTAAGTATTTTACAGACTCAAAGACTATATCCTAAGGTATTTCCTAACTACCTTAGAGCTATAATTTACAGCTTTGATACCAACTTGTGACGCCCCCAAATCCCTAAACCTCTTTAGCAGATCTGGTGCTCACGTCTAATTTAATGAACCATAAATATTCCATAATATATAACTTCTATCTATCCAAAGTTCACAGCATCCCATAACAGATAATAGTTCTCGTCAGAACGTTAACTGTGTTTGTATACCCTCACTTGGATGTATAGATTTATATCTGATGGATATCTCTTTCATATCAATAGTTCCGATCTATCTGATATTCACAGTATTAATGATAAGATTGTCCCTAGAACTGAGGGGCACATTCCGGTAAATATGGCACCTTACCGGCACTCTCTAGAGCTTGTAGAACTCTCAATATCATTTAAATACCCTCATTCAGATGTATAGTTCATATGGATACTGTATTAACTTAGTATAACTATTCTAAACAATTTAAAGATCAGAATATAACGCATTCGATATACTAAAAGATGATAATATATTTCATAGCATTAAGTTCAGTTACATCGTTCTCAGTACTAAGTTATTATAACATAGCCTTTAAAAGACTTGAATTTATACAAACGATAAAGTAAAACTAATTAACACGGTCGTTTCTGTAACGAATGCGATTTTTGTGAATAAATAAAAATATTTATTGAGTTATATAAATATTTTTATTAATTTATTTATGGAGTAAAATAAATGATTTATAAAGTTATGGTGAAAGAATTTATGTTAAATGCTATTTATATATGATTTGATATGCTTATTTTAATTTAATTTAATAATTAAATTAGATGATTAAATGATTTATTTGAATAAAGGATTTATTTGGGTAAGACAATTTATTTGGTATTATGGTTATTGGTTAAATTGATTTATTGATTAAATTGGTAAGGTTTAATTGAATTTATTTAATAATAAGTTTAATTAAATTAAAAGTGTGACAATTAAAACTATATAGTATAATGAATTATTAAAATAAATGGAAAAGAGTTTTATTATAGTTTAACCAAACAAGGTCTTGTGACCCTTGGTTGGTAAAAATGGGTTTTTTTGTTTTGGTTCAACCAAACACGCCCTTGTAGCCTTTGAAATTCCATTATTCTATTTGGGTTTGCCAAACAAGGCCTAACCCTTTGTTTTCTTTAATTGATTAATTGAAAGCTGAGTACGTTAAAGTAAGAAAGGTTGTCAGTGGTTATCAAAGCCTAAGAGAAGAAAAAAAAAATACAGAGAGAATTAGAAGAGAGAATTTGAGAAGGAGAATTTGGAAATTGGAAGTAAGAATTCAAGCAAGGAGAATTAATCAAGTTTTCTAAGCAATAGAAGGTATAATATTCTTCACTATATTTTTTTAAATTTACTTTACTATATATGAAGTTAGTTGTTCAAAGCATAAATTAGTTGATGTAATTGTTAGTAAGCATGTACTAGATGATTATATGGTGGTTATAAATCAATTTGAAGGTGTTAATCCATGAAAACATATTTTAGAATGAAGTTTTTAAGTTTTACAGAGCTTTATTTTTATGTATGGCTTATGTGTATGAAATTGATGTTTAATTTGGTTATTAACCGGTAAATTGACATTTGATTATGATTATATAATGAAAAACGAAAAGAATGCAAGTAGAATGGATTAAAATGGTTGAAAGATGAATTCACAGTGTTTGATTTCATTAAAATGGCCAAAATATGAATATTTTGTATAAACAGAGAATTTTGGGATTCTAATTGGTTGATTAGGTGTAGTATAATGGCTAGAATGTTTAGAATCATGTTGGGTAATTGTTTTCTAGCATGTTGGATGTCTGGGTGTGTTTAATTTGTGTGTTGGATGGTAAAATTCAAGAAATTTTGACCTAAGTTTTCACTGGTTCGCGAACTGCAGGAGGTGGCTGCCGAGTTTCTCGCCCTAGCGAGAATATTGTTAAGGAAATCTTCGTCCCGGCGAAGTCTCGCCCCGGCGAGAAAATTGTTAAGAAAATCTTTACCCCGGCGAGATTTTTGTTCAGTAAATCCTCGCCCCGGCGAAGGAAAAGTAACTAAAATTTTAAATTTTTATTTTTCTTTGTAATTTTGCTATGATGCTATAAACAAGTTTAAAACTTATATTAAGGTATAAAGTGACTAATAAGATACTACGATGGTTGTTAAGCAAGTACTTGTTGATTATCGAATGACAATCGAGATGTTACAATGAAATAGGATAAGATCGAATTTTAAAGTGTATATTGTTCTGTAACTAATTATTGTTACCATTTTATAATCGAAATGTATAGGTCGATTAAGGAACGTGAATTATTTAAATCTGTAATCTACACTCGAGGCAAGTTTTCCTCCCTTAAACTTGTTATTTCCATTGAGCAAGATTATTAGCCTTAGCTTATTGCTATTCAAGCAAGGTTGTTATCATGATTAAGTACTGAAGCTTTATTCCAGTTATTTGTTATTCGATCGTTGATTGTTGTTCAAACTTTGAACAGAATTTTTATTGTATAAACTTTATTGATGAATCAAATGTTTTAGTGACTAGCAAACCTTAATTGATTCAGCTAGTCCTTAGTTGATGAGCATTCTAAAGACTTTGAATATTTTAAAATTGTTCCGAACCAAGTTCCTTTTGGTACGGATTCTGATGCTAAATTAAGATGAACAACCCTAATATAGGGGATTAATTACGCGACAATGTTGAAATGTTTGTGCACAATACATTGTACAAAGGGCTGATCCCCCGGAGTACGAGATGGATGGTCCATAGTCTATAAGACTGTTAAAGGTTACGGTAGAAATACTTGTTAACCTAGGACATAGTTCGAGGTCTTGTGGCCCTCAGATATAATTTTAAACCTTGGATTTTATAATCAGTTCTTGAGCCAAGTATCCTATTAAGCTTTCATATCTCGATTGGTTATTGATTGAATTCAGAAAACTACAATACCTCAGTTGAAATCTATTTCGTTAATTATTCAATTGTTATCGTTATTATGCTTGTGGGCAATTGTTTGCTCACTCTTGCACTAAAACATTGCAGCTAAGACAGAGAAATCAGACGAGCCGTCCACGAGTAAAGGCAAGGGCAAGATGCCAAAGTAGCAAGAGACCTGTTATTCATTTGATGTTTATTTGTAATAAGACTTGTTTAAAATTATATTTTTAATTCCACACTGATGTAATAGAGGTTAGATAACCTGGGATTTGTTTACTAAAGAGATTTGAGATGTAACCCCTTTTTGTGGGAAGATGTTTCATTCAGTTTAATTATATTACCTTTATCATGGGCAGTTAGTCTTGAATGTGATGAGTGAGTTTTATACCTACGAATCAGGTCTTGTTAGACTTAGTTATTGTGGTCTTTAAGTGTTTTTAGTATTGTTTTATTCGTTTTTGTGTTTATTTATTGTAGGATTGGAGCTGGAGGGGCAAAAGAGTCATTTTAGAGCTTAAAGGGTTAAAATCAGACTTGATGGCATTTTTGTAAATTTGAGGGCATGACCTAGCGCCTGAAGCGCTAGGAATTATACTACTATAGCGCCAGAGGCGCTAGTGCACGAATTTTGTTGATGATATGTGGCTGGATGGAAAAGAGGAAGCCAATTCGGAAGAGGATTCAAGCTATTATTGATAAGAGAGAGAGAAGGAAACCTAGGGAAGGAACTTGGAGACTTTAAGTATTATTATTCCACTTTTCTAGAGAGATAGTTTTTGGAGTTTTACTGTGGATTATTATTGTTCAAGTGCTGGATTTTGATGTGGGTTTGAGCTTACTTTGGATTTTATTCAACAATTGAGTTTGATCAATCTACTTCTTCTTATTTCAATTGATTGTTTATTTCCCTATGTGTAGTTTTGATCCCATAATGGCTTTTGGTTCAGTCATGAACTAATCTCCATTATGGGATTCTAATGGATTTTAATATGTAGTCTAGTTATAAGCTTGAATGTTGGATTGTTTTGCACATCATAAGAAATCTCTATTATGATTGTTTTGCATGTACGAATGATTGATCACCATTCGATTTCAGTGCTTGTATGGAATTGAAAAATAACATATGAGTATGGATTGTAGTCATGATAGCTTGCGAATATGAGGCTTAATTGGATAGCTTAATATTTTGTGAATCAGATAGAAATATACTGTTTCACCGTATGAGTCAAAATAAGGGTTTGTGCTTTAAATCAATATAATTGCAATTTCACATAGAAATATAGTGATTTTGGTTGTAGTGGTGATTACATGGTGTCTATTGATTATGGATATTATGTAAGCATGTCATAATACATTGACAGATGGTTATGTCTATATTAGTGCCCTTGGCTATTTTTCTGTGATACGTGAACTTTCTAGCATGATGGTGGAAATTAGATGAACTATTAAATGAAGTTAGGATCCCATTAATTCCAATTTTGATATATTTCATTATTATTCGCATCTTTAGTTGTTAATTGGTTTAGAGATAATTTTGTCACCAAAATTAAGTCATTAGTTTAGGCAAATAAATATAGTGATAGAACTGATGCATAGTGATTTAATTTAGCACTTTCTCTGTGGGACGATACTCTACTTCTTCTGTATTACTTGCTGACACATGTATGTTTGCATGAGTTAGAGCTCTTTTGTTAAAGACTAAAAGAGGCAACAAGTTTTTGGCGCCGTTGCCGGGAAAAGGCGTTTAGATTTTTATTATTATCATCAGTGTTAAGCTATATTGTTTGACTTAGACAAATCTAATCTTTTCTCTTTTCTATTTTTATTTTTGTTTTGGTTTCAGGTACTTGTAGAATTTTTATGCACACACCATCATCCAACTCAGAATTGACACCAGCACGGGATAATATTGACGGAAGAGGTTGGAAAGCAAGAGTGCATAGGAATTTACAAGCACAGTTAGAAGAAACTATACCGAATATGGCGGAAGAACAAAGAGTAGAGCAAAGAGAGGAGCATAAAGCGTTGAGGGATTATTCCATGCCGAATATTAATGGATTGCAGTCTAGCATAGTCAGACCGGCGATAGCAGCAAATACTTTTGAGATAAAATCGGGCACCATTCAAATGGTACAGAACTCGGTTCAGTTTGGGGGTGCTGCTACAGATGATCCTAATGAGCACTTATTGAGCTTCATTGAAATATGCGATACATTTAGGTACAATGGGGTGACGGAGGATGCCATCCGACTAAGAATGTTTCCATTCTCATTGAGGGATAGAGCGAGAAGTTGGCTTCATTCTTTGCCTTCTGGATCAATTACTACATGGGAGGACCTAGCACAGAAGTTTTTAGCCAAGTTTTTCCCAATGGCTAAAACTGCAAAAATGAGGACAACAATTTCTCAGTTTGAGCAACAACAGGGTGAATCCTTATATGAGGCTTGGGATAGATACAAGGAGATGCTAAGGAAGTGTCCGCACCATGGGATGCTAGATTGGATGGTGATCAACACATTTTATAATGGATTGGGATGGCAGTCGAGGCAAATGGTAGATGCAGCTGCAGGTGGAGCTTTAGGGGAGAAGAGCTATGACGAAGCTTATAACCTTATCGAGACGATGGCAGCGAATGATTTCCAGAATCCTACAGCCAGAATGCCACAGCCCAGAGTTGCAGGTTTGTTGGAAATGGATGCTATTACTCAGTTGTCAGCAGAGATGGTGGCTATGGCGAAGAAAATAGATTTGTTATCAGAAAGCAAAGCCAAGTCAGTTGCCTTCATATGCGAGATTTGTGCGGGGTCACACTCAACAGATCAATGTGCTATCCGCTCGGAGTCGGTGCAGTATGTGAACAGTTATAAGAAAGACCAAGGACAGTTTCAGAACACATACAACCCAAACAACCGCAATCATCCAAACTTTAGTTGGTCAAATAATCAAGGAAATCAGCAACAACAGTTTCAGCAGAATCAACAGTTTCCATCTCAGCCAGCGCAACAACAGTTTGCTCCACGACCACCTTTTCCATCGGGATTTTCTCAACAACAACATCAGACTCCATATGCACCTCAGCAAGAAAAGAAATCAGAAATGGAGGAGATGATGTTAAAGTACATGGCAAATACAAAGGTGAAGATCCAAAGCCAGGCAGTGGCTATTAAAAATCTGGAAACTCAAATGGGGCAAATGGCGACTATGCTTAACAACAGGCCCCAGGGTTCATTGCCAAGTAACACAGAGGCAAATCCATGGAGAGAGGGTAAAGAGCAGTGTCAGGCCATAACACTAAGATCGGGAAAGCAATATGTAGGAACTGTACCAGGCACTATAGCACCTAGTTTACAAGGGGATGACACTGGGGTTGAAACTAAGAAAGAAATTGAGGCTGATCAGAAAATGAAAAAGGATGAGTCCGAGTCGCAGCAAGTGGAGAAGGAGAAAGTGAGTTCAAATAAGAAGCCCGTGAATACAGTACCACAAGTTCACCCTCAGGTTCCATATCCGCAAAGATTGAATAAGCAGAGGGAAGACAATCAGTTCAGAAAGTTTTTGGAGGTTTTTAAGAAACTGCAGATCAACATACCCTTCGCGGAGGCATTAGAACAAATGCCGAGTTACGCAAAGTTTATGAAGGGTATACTGTTAAGGAAGAGAAGATTAGACGAGTTTGAGACAATGCCCTTGACGGAAGAATGCAGTGCAGTGCTTCAGCGTAAACTACCTCCAAAGCTGAAAGATCCGGGCAGTTTCACAATTCCATGTACGATCGGAAAAAATGAACTTCAATAAATGTTTGTGTGATCTTGGGGCAAGTATCAACCTAATGCCTTTGTCTGTATTTTGTCAGTTGGGATTGCCGGAGCCAAGGCCAACAAATATTTCCTTGCAGTTAGCCGACAGATCCATCACGTATCCACGGGGGATAGTAGAGGACGTACTGGTCAAAATGGACAAATTTATCTTTCCGGCGGACTTCATCATCTTGGACTATGAGGAGGACAAGAGTATACCAATCATACTGGGGAGACCATTCCTAGCCACGGGGAGGACTCTGATAGACGTGCAGAAAGGGGAGCTTACAATGCGGGTACATGATTAGGAGGTGAAGTTTAATGTTTTCAAGGTAATGAAGCTCCCAACCGATGAAGAGGAATGCTTCAGAGTTGACTTGGTGGATAATATAATGAATGATGAAGTTGAGAGTTTGTTGGGATATGAACCACTGCAGAGAGTGATTGCTAAAGATTCAGACTTAGAGGATGAAGAATGTGTCGAACTTGTGCAATATCTGGATACTACCCCCAAATTCGGAAAATTCAGAACACCTGTCGAGCCACTTACGAGAGTTGGAGAGACATCGGTAAAGTTAAAACCATCTCTTGAGACACCTCCTGAACTTGAACTAAAACCACTTCCAGATCATCTCAGGTACACATTTTTAAATAAAGATTCAAAACTACCTGTGATTATTTCTTCTGCACTAACATTTTTTCAGGAGGAAAAATTGCTACGAGTGCTTAGAGAGTTCAAATCAGCTATTGGATGGACCATAGCAGATATCAAGGGGATAAGCCCTTCGTTTTGCATGCATAAGATCCTGCTGGAAGATGGTAGCAAGCCGACGGTTGAGCAGCAGAGAAGTCTTAATCCGATAATGAAAGAAGTGGTTAAGAAAGAGGTACTGAAATGGCTAGATGCAGGAATAATCTACCCGATTTCGGACAGTTCATGGGTGAGCCCTGTGCAGTGCGTACCAAATAAGGGTGGTATATCCGTTGTCACCAATGAGAATAACGAGCTGATCCCAACGCGAACAGTAATGGGGTGGAGAATTTGCATGGACTACCGCAAGCTTAACAAAGCTACAAGGAAGGACCATTTTCCATTTCCGTTTATCGATCAGATGTTGGACAGACTGGCGGGTCATGAGTATTATTACCTTCTGGACGGGTATTCAGGCTACAATCAGATTATGATAGCTCCAGAAGACCAGGAAAAGACTACTTTTACATGTCCATACGACACTTTTGCCTTCAGAAGGATGTCTTTCGGGTTGTGCAATGCTCCAGCCACCTTTCAGAGGTGTATGACAGCAATTTTTTTAGACATGATCGAACAGAATGTTGAGGTATTCATGGACGATTTCTCGGTATTTGGTGATTCTTTCGATTTATGCCTTGAAAATTTGGTGATGATCTTAAAGAGATGTGTTGAGACAAATCTAGTACTGAATTGGGAGAAGTGCTATTTTATGTTACAAGAAGGAGTCATACTGGGGCACAAAGTTTCAAATAAAGGAATTGAGGTGTACAGGGCAAAAGCTGGAAACTATTGAGAACCTACCTCCACCTACTTCAGTAAAAGGTGTCTGCAGTTTTCTTGGACATGTAGGCTTTTACCGCAGATTCATCAAGGACTTCTCCAAGATAACTAAACCATTGTGCAGTTTATTGGAGAAGGATGCACAGTTTAACTTCGACGAGGCTTGCATGAGGGAATTTGAGCACTTCAAGAGTAAATTAACCTCAGCGCCAGTTATCACAGCACCAGATTGGGCATTGCCGTTTGAGCTGATGTGTGATACCAGTGATTACGCAGTAGGGGCTGTTTTGGGGCAAAGGAAGGAGAAGATGTTTCATGTGATATACTATGCCAGCAAGACCCTTACGGATGCACAGTTAAATTACACCACCACAGAAAAAGAGTTATTGGCAGTGGTGTATATCTTTGATAAATTTCGATCATATCTGATAGGCACAAAGGTGATAGTGTACACGGATCACTCGGCGATTCGACATTTAGTATAAAAGAAGGATGCAAAGCCCAGGTTAATCAGGTGGATATTATTATTGCAGGAGTTTGACTTGGAGGTCAAGGATAGGAAGGGTACCGAAAACCAAGTGGCAGATCACTTATCCCGGCTAGAGCAGCCGGAAAGGGAGATAGACGGCAAAGTTGCAATTAATGAATCATTTCCGGATGAGCAGTTGTTTGTGGTGCAAGGGGAAGTGCCATGGTTTGCGGATTTCGCGAACTATTTGGTGAGTAAGATGATACCTTCTGACTTGGTGGGGCACCAAAAGAAAAAGTTCCTGCATGATGTTAAATGGTATATATGGGATGAGCCGTATTTGTTTAAACAGTGTGCAGACCAAATGATAAGAAGGTGTATCCCATATAGTGAGACCAAGGGGATTTTGCAGGATTGTCATTCTTCTGTATATGGAGGTCATTGTGGAGGAGAGAGAACAGCGGCTAGAGTACTATAAGCGGGATTCTACTGGCCGACAATCTTTAAAGATGCTTATAGTTTCGTCTAGAGGTGTGATATATGTCAGAGAGTGGGAAACATTTCAAAGAGGAATGAAATGCCTTTGAATACAATCCTCGAAGTAGAAGTTTTCGATGTATGGGGGATTGATTTCATGGGTCATTTTGTCTCTTCGTGCGATAATCTCTATATCTTGCTAGCAGTTGACTATGTGTCGAAATGGGTAGAAGTGGCAGCGCTCCCAACAAATGATGCCAAGGTAGTTCTCAAGTTTTTACATCGAAGTATTTTTACAAGATTTGGGACTCCGAGAGCCATTATTAGTGATGAAGGTAGTCACTTCTGCAACAGGCAGTTTACAGCTTTGTTGGCCAAGTATGGGGTGAATCATCATATTGCTATAGCTTACCACCCACAGACGAACGGCCAAGCTGAAGTATCCAATCGGGAAGTTAAAAGAATCCTCGAAAAAATTATGAATCCGAGGAGGAAGGATTGGTCTTTGAAGCTGGATGATGTTGTGTGGGCATATAGGACTGCCTACAAAACTCCGTTGGGCATGTCACCGTTTTAGCTTGTTTATGGAAAAGCTTGTCATCTTCCTATGGAGCTAGAACATAAGGCATATTGGGCAATTCGGAAGTTGAACTTTTATTCGACAGCTGCAGGGGAGAAGCGCTTACTCCAAATCAATGAGTTGAATGAATTTCGACTACGGGCTTATGAAAACTCGAAGCTGTACAAGGAAAAGGTGAAGAAATGGCATGATCGTAAGATCATAGAAAGAACATTTGAACCGGGACAAAGGGTTTTACTTTTCAACTCCAGACTTAAACTTTTTCCCGGGAAGCTGAAATCAAGATGGTCAGGACCATTCACAGTGAAGACAGTCTTTCCGCATGGTGCGATTGAAGTGTATGATAAATTCTCGGACCAGTCGTTCAAAGTGAATGGACAGCGGTTGAAGCATTATTTCGGGGATGAGGTGGACAGACAGAAAGTCACCTTAATCCTTTCTGCGACTTGAGATTTTGAGACAGTCAAGCTAATTGACTATAACTTAGCACTATCTGGGAGGCAACCCAGCATTTTAGTTTTCTGTTTTGCTTTTGTTTAGTCAATTAATTTTATTTAAAAAAAAAGGGGGAGTTTTGTAACTAATTTTGGGCTTTGGGTTGATTTGTGTGCAGGTAGAAGCTACAACTGGAAAAATTGGCTAAGTATGCATGTCAGCGCCAAAAGCGCTCCACAAGTCATTAAACCAGCGCTAGCGGTGCTCAAATGGGTCCAAGACACTGTATACAAGCGCTCTAGGCGCTTTTCCTTCCCAACTCGCAGCGCTCTAGGCGCTAAGCATAGACACAGCTACTGCATGATAGCGCCAAAAGCGCCCGATCCAGCACTAAAGTCAGCGCCAGAGACGCTCGAGCCAGGGCAAGCTACTGCACATTAGCGCCTTAGACGCTAGGTCCCTTGTTCGCCTAGCCCTCTAGGCGCTATATCAACACTCGAATTGTGCAAGGTAGCGCCAAAGGCGCCCAACCCTTCATAAACCAAGCACCAATAGTGCTACACAAACCAATAGTTACTGTAAGACAGCGCCAGAAGCACCCGACTCTTCACAAATAGCAGCACGACCAGCGCTCGGCAGGCGATTTAGAAAAAAAAAAAACCTAAGTCGGGCTTAATGAGGGTTTCACAACAAAAAGTCAATTTTTTTTTACTTTCAAGCCGCCTCCAGCCGACGCCTTACCCCATTGTTGCGGAGAAAAGATACTTCCTCCCAATCGATCACTAAGAAGTCACCACCCACACTAAAACATATTGCTGGCACATGAGTATTGCAACCAAGGAACACTCTTTCCATAGCCACAAAGGATTGATGCTACTTCTAAATATGGGTATTTTTAATTTCAAGTAAGTTTTACATGATTGAGCAATTGGAACTTGAAATTGTTGGCTAAAGATTGAATTGCTAGTATTTGGAGTAAATTCGTGGTTTTGATTGTGAACCCAATTGAGTTTGTGTTGGCTCAATTGGGATTGGGTTAAAGCTTCAATTTTCTATCTATATTGTTTGAGAAATTGTGGGAGATTACATTGTTGCAAGATTGGGTTACTCTAAGTTTGGGGGAACCATTGTCAAAGGGTTTTTAAAGTGTGCCTACCAAGTGTTCGACAGTTTGCCCCAACGAAGTTTTGAGTTATTTTGGGTTTTGATTGTGCTTAAGTGATTATTCATGGCTCCCAAAAGACATAGAGGGGAAAGCTCCGGCTCATCTGCTGTTAAGTACGATAAGAAAAAGTTTGTTAGCCCTCAAGCGTACGACAGGTATAAAAACTGGTCGTCAGGGAAGTCCCTAATTCTTGAGCGCGGGTTGTTACCGATTGAGCGGGTATATGGGGAATTAGCTCACATGATACGCAGCCGTAATTGGATGACATTTACAGCGCAACCTGAGCCAGCTGCAGTTGAAATTGTAAAGGAATTTTATGCCAATGCGAAAGAAGCTAATGGGAATTTGGTGATGGTTTGTGGTAAGGAAGTAAATGTTGGGCGGAAAGCAATTAACGCGTATTATGGGTTGCAAAAGATTCATAGTGATGGATATATGAAATACATGCAATAGGATTTGGACTATTCTGAGATCATAGCAGCCCTCTGTGAGCCAGAGACAGAATGGAAGTTGACTGACCAACAAGAAGCCGTGTATTTTCCTTCATCCAAGTTGAGCAGATATGGTAAAGCGTGGCATGCTTTTATTTGTGCTAAGTTGATGTCGTGCCGCCATATAAGCGATGTAATTAATCAGCGGGCGGCTTTATTGTTTTGCATTACCAAAGGGAAGACGATGGATATTGGGGAGGTAATTCATGAATCTATCGTGCACGCGCTTGAGGGTAGCACCACGTGAGGATTGCCTCACCCTTCATTGATCACAGATTTATGCCGCCGTGCTGGGGTCCAGTAGGATAAGGATGCACTAATGCAGGCCCCATTGCCTCCAATTGATCATGCTGCAATGGTACGGTACAGAGTATGGGGTGGAGGTGAATCGCACCCGAGGGGCTTAGGCTTCATTATACCACAGCAGCAGCCACAGGAGCAGCCACCACCTGTTGAGGATCCGGTTCAAGCCCCTAATGTAGTTGAGACTATCCGTCAGGACCTCCGGCACCATACTAGACGGATAGACTTAGTGGCAGGAACGATTCAGAGGGGTTTTGATCGCATGACTCATCAGCAGAGTTTACTTGCTCAACGCCAAGCAGAGATCTATGCTTACAATGTTAATTATTCTAGAGCGTTGGCGGATATGTTTGAGCGGTTGAATCCTTTGGCAGGGCCATTTCAGTTTCCACCAGCTCCTCCACTTTCTATTTACCCACTACCTGACTCGCCTCCTGATGCCGACGATGATGATGATGATGCTACCGATGGCAGTGATGACGACTAGCGAGTTCATCAGGGGAGTCCTCTGTTCTTAATTTCTTATTATTTCTCAATGAGGACATTGTTCAGTTTAGTTTGGGGGGTAGGTTTTTTTTTCATGCATTTAGATTGTTTACACTTGTTGCATGGTAGTTACATTGCATTTTAGGGTGTGTCAAGCATTTAGTTGCAAGAATCAGATAACAAATGACATAGTTGAACCATTGTGGTCGATGTTAAGATTCTAGTATTAAGTAAAAGCGTGTTAATAATTGAAATCTAGTGTCGAGCGATAACTTGAACGGGGAAGTCGAATATGCTTATCTGAATTTCATGTTAACAAGGAAAGCATTTAGTCAACTGTTTAATCAATGTGATTCAAATTCTTATATAATCTGCATCTGGTAAGGAACTTGGGATAGAAAGTGATAATATTAGTGAAATGTCTATGAAGGCTCTAGTAAGCAGGAAAATAAGTTTGGGGGAGTTCTAAACAGAAAAAAAAGCAAAAAAAAAGAAAAAAACTTTCTTGGCTAGTTTAATTTCGTGACCATTTCTACTTGAGTAATTAGATCCTTAGGGGTGTCTTGACACCTAGTGCCCTAAAGCCGACTGGTTTAGGAGTCACTGGTTGAAAGCTCGTTACATCGGTAATTTTGGTAAGCCTAAAGAAGTTAGACATTGCACATGCCAAGTAAAAAAAAAGGAAGAAAATGATAAAAAAAAAAGACACGAGATGGAGCGTAAAACGCACTCGTAAATGAAGAAAACATGCCGTAACTCCCCTTGTGCTAATTACATGTTTACATGAGTTGGATTAGTTGTTTTACTGATAGAGGTGTGAAAAAAAATTTGAGTTTCTTTTTAAGATGTTGATTATATGAGTAATTTGGGTTGTGATTGGTTATAACAGTTGACACACACACAGCATGAATGATGACAAGCATGGTTTGATTAATCAGTTTGAGTTGGAGCTGTACATTAGATAGTGGGTTGAAATTGTTTTATGGATATTTGAGGCCTGATTTGGTTTACTATGTTGTTTCAGTTATTTGATTTGTTTGCATTATAGATAGTTTGCATTTTTCATATTGGTATGCATTGCTTGGGGACAAGCAATTGGTTAAGTTTGGGGGTATTTGATGAGTGAGTTTTATACCTACGAATCAGGTCTTGTTAGACTTAGTTATTGCGGTCTTTAAGTGTTTTTAGTATTGTTTTATTCGTTTTTGTGTTTATTTATTGTAGGATTGGAGTTGGAGGGGTAAAAGAGTCATTTTGGAGCTTAAAGGGTTAAAATCACACTTGATGGCATTTTTGTAAATCTGAGGGCATGACCTAGCGCCAGAAGTGCTAGGAATTATACTACTATAGCGCCAGAGGCGCTAGTGCGCGAATTTTGTTGATGATGTGCGGTTGGATGGAAAAGAGGAAGCCAATTCGGAAGAGGATTCAAGATATTATTGATAAGAGAGAGAGAAGGAAACCTAGGGAAGGAACTTGCAGACTTTAAGTATTATTATTCTACTTTTTTAGAGAGATAGTTTTTGGAGTTTTACTGTGGATTATTATTGTTCAAGTGCTGGATTTTGATATGGGTTTGAGCTTACTTTGGATTTTATTCAACAATTGGGTTTGATCAATCTACTTCTTCTTCTTTCAATTGATTGTTTATTTCCCTATGTGTAGTTTTGATCCCATAATGGCTTTTGGTTCAGTCATGAACTAATCTCCATTATGGGATTCTAATGGATTTTAATATGTAGTCTAGTTATAAGCTTGAGTGTTGGATTGTTTTGCACATCATAAGAAATCTCTATCATGATTGTTTTGCATGTACGAATGATTGATCACCATTCAATTTTAGTGCTTGTATGGAATTGAAAAATAACATATGAGTATGGATTGTAGTCATGATAGCTTGCGAATATGAGGCTTAATTGGATAGCTTAATATTTTGTGAATCAGATAGAAATATACTGTTTCACCATAAGAGTCAAAATAAGGGTTTGTGCTTTAAATCAATATAATTGCAATTTCACATAGAAATATAGTGATTTTGGTTGTAGTGGTGATTACATGGTGTCTATTGATTATCGATATTATGTAAGCAGGTCATAATACATTGACAGATGGTTATGTCTATATTAGTGCCCTTGGCTATTTTTCTGCGATACATGAACTTTCTAGCATAATGGTGGAAATTAGATGAACTATTAAATGATGTTAGGATCCCATTAATTCCAATTTTGATATATTTCATTATTATTCGCATCTTTAGTTGTTAATTGGTTTAGAGATAATTTTGTCACCATAATTAAGTCATTAGTTTAGGCAAATAAATATAGTGATAGAACTGATGCATAGTGATTTAATTTAGCACTTTCTCTGTGGGACGATACTCTACTTCTTCTGTATTACTTGCTGACACATGTATGCTTGCATGAGTTAGAGCTCTTTTGTTAAAGATTAAAAGAGGCAACAGAATGTATGGTATAGTGAACACCAAATCTGTGGACTTGAGGTACCTGGATTTGGGGGTGTCATAGGTTGGTATCAGAGCCAGGTTATGAACCTACCTTAGGTGGGGAAAACCTTAGGGTAGTAGCCTTTTAGAAGATAGAGAATATAGTGGTGACAAACTCTTATCGAGTTCTAAGGAATGGATTACGGAAATTCATAAAAGATAATAAAATGATTATGTGTTATGTGCTTATTTGATAACAAACTTATGTACTCGCGAGTATTATCGAGTAGTAATTAAAACTTAAAATTTTGTTGTCAGGATGACTGATAGAGGAGAACCCATCCAGGCTAGAGAGGAGGAGCCCCGGGATATTCATGTAGCTCGGGAGCAGCTAGTGCAGAGGGAGCCATCCCCATTGATCACAGTTGTAGGTCCCGAGTACGAGCCTAAGACTGATCCTGAGGAGGATCCGGAGGAGATGGAGGACGAGGAAGAAGACCCCGAGGAGATACCATTATCTTCCTTAGGTGTTCAGATGTATGAGCAGGTGTATGACCGCAACATAGAGTTGCAGGACAGAGTGGAGAAGTTAGAGGGGCAGCTGGCTGAGCGACAGACTGTCTTGGAGCAGAAGAACAGTGAGATTGAGGAGCTCGATATATGTCTTGGGGACGTGGAGTGGAAGTTGGTTCAGGAAGAGAGCCAAAAGAAGGAGTTAGAAGATCAAGTTATGGAATGTCAAGCCGCTTTAGAGCAGAAGGATGTAGAGATCCAAAACCTTTCATCACATCTTGCAGAGGTCGAGCAGAGACTAGCTCAGTCTGAGTACCGACGAGGCCGGTTATTGGCTAGAAATGAAATTATACGAGATGAATTGAAAGAGGAGACAGCTAAGCGGGCTAGAGCTGAAGACGCTTGGTTGAGGGAGGCTAATCGTGCAGATCGTGTTGAATGTGAGGTGCGGTCAAAGAAGGCCAAGATTGATGAGATGGAGTATATTTTTCACACCACAATAGATAGAGCTCAGGATCGAGTTCATCGTCATCCAGATGTAATGGGTCGAAGAATGGTGATTCGTATTATGGAGTAGGAACGCGAGGAAGCTGTGCGCCGTGGGATGTCATCGTAGATTAGGATTAGAGGTGCTAGTATGAAAATCTATGAAGATTAATAAGTTGTAAATCCCAGTTTTATATAACGGGATAGAATAATGATGTAATCATGGAACTTTACGATTTCAGGATAGATGATGTAAATAACTATGATGCTACTTTATTATGTTTTGAAGCAGTAAATGAATAAAATGCGAAAGCTTATCAGATGTGCTATGTGTTAAGTGTCGTTTATAAATGTTTAAGTTAAGACTTAAATGTTTAAGTAATTGAGTAATAATCTAATAGCTCGAATTCTTAACAGTAAGATGCCGCCAAGAAGAAGACAAACCCATCAACAGACCCCTGAGGGATCTACCAATAACAACAAAGAAGTCAACGCTAATCCAATGCAGCAGCTGGTAAATCTGCTAACGGGAGCATTTGTGAATCAACCCCAAGCTCAGGCCACGACTTTTAAAGATTTCAAGGCTGTTGGACCCCCAGAATTTCAAGGGTCTATGAATCCGATCGAGACACAAACCTGGGTCATGGAGATGGAGAAAGTATTTGATGTTGCTAGGGTCAACGAGGACCAGAAGACTGCATTTGCAACATTTATGCTCAAATCAGAAGCAAGCTACTGGTGGCAAGCTAATAAAACCCGAGGTGGGCAAGGGATAATACCGTGGGAGCGATTTAAGGAAATATTTTTCGAGACCTATTTTCCGTCAAGCGCGCAGAATCAAATGGAGGTGCAGTTTCTAGAGTTGAAGCAAGGTACCATGACGGTACCTGAGTATGCTGCAAAGTTTAATGAGTTGGTGAGGTTTGCGCCATATCAGGTCAACACGGATGAACGAAAGGCTAGAAGGTTTGAGCAGGGACTAAAGCCCTGGCTGTATAGCCAAGTTTCAATGTTTTAACTGAATTCATTTGCTGCAGTGTTAGAGAAGGCAATTATCGCTGAAGGAGGAAGTGATGCTCTGTCTAAATACAATCAAGAGCAGAAGAAAAAGAAGAGTGAGAGTGATAATAAAGTAAGTGCTAGCCATGGTGGCAGCAATCAAAAGAGAAAGTGGAGTGATAGTAACTCTGGTGCCAGCCAGCAAGGAAGTTAGAAAAAGAAGGTGGAGGCTTGTAGTAACTGCGGAAAGAGCCATAGGGGTGTTTGCTTGAAGGGTAAGCGAGTATGCTTTAACTGCGGTCAGGAGGGTCATATCACACCGAATTGCCCTAGTCCGAAGAAGGGCGCATGTTTTATGTGTGGGTCGAAGGATCACTTTGCTCGGGATTGCCCTAAGAAAACTACAGGTGGAGCTAGTGCAGGAAAGGGGAACAGCAGTGGTGGCAATCTGACTATCACAGGACCGACGCAGCCCAATCGACCTACCGCTCGAACATTCAACATGACGGTTCAGGATGCTGTGCAGTCAAAGGATGTAGTGTCAGGTATCATTCCGGTCAATAGTGTAAATGCTTACGTATTATTTGATTCGGGTGCTACTTGTTTATTTATATCCGATGATTTTGCTAGGAAATTAGAGTTACCTCAGGAAGAGTTAGATTACCCTATGAATATAGAAATTGCAAATAGGGAAGTGATTCCTGTTAAGTTTATCCACAAGAACTGTTAGATAGATATTAAGGGTCACGTGATGACGGTAAACTTAATCCCAATTCGTCTTGGGGAGTTTCACATTATTTTGGGTATAGATTGGTTGTTCAACCATGGGGCAGTTATTGACTGTCAAAAGAAGTGTGTAAACCTTATGACTCCGTCAAAGGTAGTGTTTTATGGTAGCAAGTCGCCTACACAAACAAGTTGTCTGACGATGATGCAGGCCAGAAAGATGTTGAGACAAGGATGTGTAGGATATCTAGCCTACATAGTCGATACCCGAAAGGTGGGTGCAAAGCTGGAGGAGATATCGGTAGTTAGGGATTTTGCGGACGTGTTCCCTGATGATTTACTGGGATTACCACCAGATAGAGAAATTGAATTTGTGATTGATTTAGCACCGGGTACAACCCCTATATCAAAAGCCCCATACCGAATGGCTCCAGTAGAAATGAAGGAGTTGATGGTGCAATTACAAGAGTTGCTGGATAAAAAGTATATTCAACCGAGCGTTTCGCCGTGGGGAGCGCCGGTGTTATTTGTCAAGAAGAAGGGCGGATCAATGCGTCTTTGCATTGATTATAGAGAGTTGAATAAGGTCACGATTAAAAAAAAGTATCTGTTGCCAAGGATCGAGGACCTGTTTGACCAATTGAAGGGAGCGAGATATTTTTCAAAGATAGATCTGCGAAGTGGGTACCATCAGTTAAAGGTGAGAAAGGAAGACATACCAAAGACAGCATTCCGAACTAGATATGGTAACTATGAGTTTTTGGTTATGTCATTTGGTTTAACGAATGCGCCTGCAGCATTCATGGACTTAATGAATAGAGTATTCAAACCATTTCTGGATAAGTTTGTAGTGGTATTCATAGACGACATTCTGGTCTACTCCAAAACTCAAGAAGAATACGTGGAGCATTTGAGGGCGACACTGGAGGTGTTAAGGAAAGAGAAATTGTATGCAAAATTTTCAAAGTGCGAATTTTGGCTGGAGCGTGTTCAATTCCTTGGGCATGTTATCGATAAAGACGGGATTTCGGTGGACCCAGCTAAAGTGGAAGCTATGATAAATTGGGATCAGCCGTAAACACCGTCAGAAGTGAGGAGTTTCCTAGGTTTGGTAGGTTATTACAGGCGTTTTATTTAAGATTTCTCCAGGATCGCCACTCCGTTGACGAATTTAACAAGAAAATCAGTGAAGTTCGTTTGGACGTAGAAGTGCGAAGAGAGTTTCCAAGAGCTAAAGAAGAGACTAAGTTCGGCACCTATGTTGTCTTTGCCAGATGATACAGGAAATTTTGTGGTATACAGCGACGCATCGCATAAAAGACTTGGTTGTGTGCTTATACAGAATGGTAAGGTTATTGCATATGCATCGCGCCAACTAAAAGACTATGAAAAAGGGTATCCGACCCATGATTTGGAGTTAGCAGCCGTGGTGTTTGCTTTGAAAATCTGGAGGCACTATCTCTATGGGGTGAAGTGTGAAATATATACAGACCATAAAAGTCTGAAGTATATTTTCACACAGAAGGATTTGAATATGCGGTAGAGGAGATGGATAGAATTGATCAAAGACTATGATTGCGAAATTCTATACCATCCAGGGAAGGCTAATGTGGTTACCGACGCTTTGAGTATAAAAGGTCGGGAGAAACTATTTTTATTAACTTCTCAGGAGAAGCTCGTAGCGAAAATGGCTAAATTGGAGTTAGAGGTGAAGGGTCTGGCAGAGCCTAATGAAAAATTGTTTCAGATGGAAATCCAACCAACTTTGGTGGAAAAAGTGAAGAAAGCGCAACTTCAGGATGAGAAATGTGTTAAGATACGGAAAAGAGTGCTTGAGGGAGAAGAACTTAAATATAAAATCGACACCGAAGGGTTACTGAGATTTGAAGGCAGAATCTGGGTTCTGTCAGTGCTGGAGATTAGAGAAGACATTTTGAACGAAGCTCATAGCTCAAGATTTTCGATACACCCGGGAAGTACAAAGATGTACCAGGATCTTCGCCAACATTTCTGGTGGCCAAACATGAAAAGGGAAGTTGCTGAGTGTGTTGCGAAGTGCTTAACTTGTCAGAAAGTCAAAGTAGAGCATCAACGACCAAGTGGTTTGTTACAACCCTTGGAGATACCAGAATGGAAGTGGGAGCATATCACAATGGACTTTGTGATAGGGCTTCCAATTACTTAGAAGGGTTATGACGCAATATGGGTCATAGTTGACAGACTGACGAAATCAGCGCATTTCTTGCCAATCAAAATCAGATTCACTTTGGATCAGCTGGCGAAGTTATACGTCAAAGAGATTATCTCAAGGCACGGAGTTCCAGTATCAATAGTATCAGACAGAGATCCACGTTTCACATCAAAATTTTGGAGGAGTCTGCAAGCTTGTTTGGGAACACAGTTGAGAATGAGTACAGCTTACCATCCTCAAACCGATGGTCAGAGTGAAAGAACAATTCAAACGTTAGAGGATATGCTGAGAGTGTGTGTTATGGATTTTAAGGGCAATCGGGATGATCATTTACCTCTGGTCGAGTTTGCCTATAATAATAGTTATCACGCGAGTATTGGAATGCCTCCATATGAAGCGTTGTATGGGAGGAAGTGCAGAACTCCGTTATGTTGGGATGAGGTTGATGAGCGTCGCCTATTGGGACCCGAGCTAGTACAGCAAACTGCTGAAATTGTCAAGGTGATAAGAGCCAGATTGTAAGCTGCTCAAGACAGGCAGAAGAAATATGCGGATCAGCATCGTCAAAATCGTGAATTTGAAGTCGGGAGTTTTGTGTTTCTCAAAGTATCTCCCTGGAAAGGAAAAATCAGGTTTGGTAAAAAGGGTAAACTCAGTCCGCGGTTTATTGGAACCTTTGAGGTGCTAAAAAAAGTGGGTGAGGTAGCTTATGGGGTAGCTTTACCTCCCGAGTTAGACCACATTCATAATGTCTTTCACATATTGGGACATTGTATGGTAGAAGGATTGAATTGTACGGTAACGGCAAAACTAATGAATTACTCACTGTAGTTGACACATTTTACTGATTACACCATTGAACTTTTAATTTTTTGAATTACCCCAATAAACTAATTATTATTTTGAAATTAGGCCATTTCGTAAAAAAAATTAAACGGACGTTAATTTTTTATTGGCAAAACTAATAAATTACCTGTTATAGTTGGCACGTTTTACTGATTACACCACTGAACTTTTAATTTTTCAAATTACCCCAGTAAATTAATTATTATTTTGAAATTGGGCCATTCCATTAAAAAAATTAAACTGACATTAATGTTTTTATCTGCGTGACTCTGGAAAAGAAATACAAAAATCAAAAATATTACTTATGTGGTAAAAAAATAATAAAAAACTTGAAAGTGAAAACAAAAAAATTAAAATATTTTATGTACTTGGATCTCAAATGTTTATCAATAGAAGAAACTTCCTCGCGAATGGAAAGTAATGCATCAACAGCAAAAATGAAAGTGCGATAATTGGCAACAGCCACCTCTTGCATCTGCCTCTGAATTCTCTCTACATCCACTCGTAAAAGCTCTGGCTCCTATCAAATCATAAATACAATCCCAACAAAATCAATTTAACCAAATATTACTACCACGTGTGTGTGTATATACACACACACACACACACACACACACACCCATATATATAGAGAGAGATTGGGGAAGGGGTGGACCTTGTGGAGGCGATGGAGAGTGAATGAAAGGAGTTCAGAGACATAAGGCTGCTGAGAGTCGGAAGTGAGAGGGAGGAAACCTACTGCAATACCATTTACTTCATCTGTTGTTGTTAGGGATTTGGACTCCATTATTATATCTAATGCTAAACTTTGAAGCTCAATTCAATGTTTTGGGTACTCGGATCTCAGAATTTTCATAGATTTTAGAGAGAGAAAATACACAGATCTATTTGATCTGGAAGAAGGGTGAGAAGAGAGAGCTGGGAGGAAGGAAGAGAGAGAATAAATCAAATTTATTTATTTTCTTTTTTCTATTTTCTTTTTTCACGTCCACGTAGGATAAAAACTAAAACGATTTAACAGTCGTGAGGTAGAGATAACAGAATGACCTAATTTTAAAATAATAATTAGTTTATTGGGGTAATTTGAAAAATTAAAAGTTCAATGGTATAATCAGTAAAACGTGTCAACTACAGTGGGTAATTCATTAATTTTGCCGATAAAAAATTAACGTCCGTTTAATTTTTTTAACGGAATGGTCTAATTTCAAAATAATAATTAGTTTACTGGGGTAATTTGAAAAATTAAAAGTTCAATAGTGTAATCAGCAAAATGTGCCAACTACAGTGAAAAATTCATTAGTTTTGTCGTACGGTAACTATTCACTGAAAGATTCTTTTGCGATTAATGTTGAAATTTATATTATCTGGAAAGTCGTTGATCGCTAAGGGGGCTTACCCTTATTGTAGAATAAATATTATTTAATTAAATGAATTAAATCGTTTAATTTATTTATTTAAATAAGGTTAGAATTGTTTTAATTGATTTATTCACAACCGGTTTAATATGGAGAACCTAAAAGTCACACTACAAAAAGAAAATATTTATTTAAGAAGTAAATGGCATAATCGTAATAATAAGTTAAGTGTATTTAATTTAATATATGGAGATCGAATAAATTAAATAGCTTAATATTTAATATTGTGAAAATATTAAGTATAAATTAATAAGAGGAGTCTTATGAAAGTAGTATGCCCTCAAGTCAATCACATTTGATGTGATGAGTATTTACTTTGTAATTTTATTCATTTATTAATAAGAGAATTTATTTAATAAAAGGCATTCTTTATCCATGTTAATTAGTTGAATTAATAAATGTGATAAACTCATAATTTTCGAGCAATGCTTTTAGAATCATGATGTTGATCATGCTAATGATATCTAAATTCAAGATAGCTCAAAGCTAAAACGTTCCTAATCGTATGGATCACTAATGCGGGGTTACTGATTCTGAATAGATTAGTATATATTATGCTTGCTCTATTGAAGAGGATGATTAATCTCATAATAATTTGTGTGGAGACACTAAAGCAAGTATGTAGGTGCTTATTGGAGAATAAGTTTACTGAACGTGACTTGAATAAAAGAACCTTAATGAAGTTTTACATGACTGTCAATAGGTGTTCCTATAGTGATAGTAGTACAAGTGATTCTTGGACTTGAGATCATCATAGTATATTGTATATACTGAGTTATGTTTTGTCATATTCCTTAATACTCTAGGTATGTTGTAGGGTATGTTCGGATATAATGAAGTATATATGGAGATAGGTGAATGATCAACAACGGACCTACCACTTCTAGTAAAGGGAGAGAATGTCCTATGTGATTCGATAAATGATAACTCAGAAATCCCTGGGCAAGGTTGAATGAAAATTAGAAAGGAGTTTAACTGGAGTTGTGCATTTTAGAATCGAAATACATATGATCAAATAATTAAAACTTGACAGTAATTCCATATTTTATGTTTGATCGGGACATTACATGGTAGAAGGATTGAATTGTGCGGTAACTATTCACGGAATAAGTTCTTTGTATTCATTGTGATAATTCTTTATGATTGAATGTTGAATTCATATTATCCGGATAGTCATGATACATTATTTATAAGGTGTCACTCATGATGTAGAATAAATATTATTTATTTATATTTGAATTAAAGGAGTTTAATTCATTATAAATAACATTAGAATGGTTTTAATTTATTTATTCTACTTACCGGCTTAATATTGAACCTAGAGGGTCACACCATTAAAAGAATGAAATATGATTTTAGAAGTGATTGATTTAATAATAATAAATTAAGTGTATTTAATTTATTAGTGGAATAAATTAAATAGCTTAATATTTATAATTAAGTATTTAGAAAGAAATACTAAATTATAAATTAATAAGAGTAGTCATCTTATTATTATTATTATTATTATTATTATTATTATTAAATTGACTAAATAATAATAATTAAGTATTTGGAGAAATACTAAATTATAATTAATAAGTGTAGTCATCTTATTATTATTATTATTAAATTGACTAAATAATAATAATTAAGTATTTGGAGAAATATTAAATTATAATTGACTAAATAATAATAATTAAGTCTTATTATTATTATTATTATTATTATTATTATTATTATTATTATTATTATTATTATTATTATTCATAATTAGATTGGGAATTATATAAAACCCTAATTTCTAAAAGGTTTAGAAAAATAAGGTTGGTCTATAAATAGGATTAGTCTTATTGTGGGATAGACTAATGCAATTTTGCAAGTATTCTCAAAACCCTAAATAGTCAGGAGAGAAAACTAAGGTTAGCCACCCAAGGTCTAGTAGAACCTAAATTTTTCTTCTTCAATCAATATACTCTTGGTGGATCACCTCTTGGGCGTTGCACACTATTGTAACGAATGTTTGATTCGAGGAATTGGAGAAGAACGCGAAGAAGCAAGGGAGGTGAAGTCATAGCTGTTAAAAGGTTGAATCTGCAAAGGTAGAATTCCTTCTTCTTCGTTGTTGTTTAACTAATAATATTGCATAAGGTGATTCCTGGGATTGCAGAAAATTTTAAATTGCTTTATTGCATGTTTCCGTTACGTTTCAAGTAGATTGTATGCTTTGATCTTATTTCTGCAAACCAACATCTTATTATTATTATTATTACTATTATTATTATTTAATTCCTAAAAGGGTTTGGGAATTAATTAATAAAATTACTCTCATAAATTCCTAATTGGATTAGGAGGGTTTGAGAATTAATTACTAAAAATACTATCATAGACTCCTAATTGGATTATGAGTTTAATTAATTAAAGGAGTTTAATTAGAATAAAAACCCTAATCCTAAATAGTTTAGGAGGGTTCCTTATATCTATAAATAAGAGTAGTTTTATCATAGATTGGGGTTACACACTCTTGCATTAGAATTGTGGAGAGTACTTACAATTTCTATAGAGATAGAAATTAGGGTTTTGCCAACACCCAACTTCTTGAATACATGTTATTCCTTGGTGGATCACCTCTAAAGGCCAAACACTTAGCTGGCTAACGTTGATCAAAGAAGGAATTTAATCGGTGAAATTCAAAGAAAACACGAAAGAATTGGAGTTGAACTTGTACCCGAAGAAGCACGGTTCTACGAGGGTATAATTCTTATTCTCTATCTCTTTCGTTTAATTAATAATTGTGCATAAAGAAAGATCATGGTGATGGTTTGTATAAAAATTTAAAATCTGATTTTATCGCGCTTCGGCTATATTTGTGTAATTTGATTGCATGCTTGCGTAATATACAAACCTAACAAAGCAAACTTCTTTGCTATCCGCATCAGTTTTCATCTTATTGTCCTTTGTATTTGCCTTTACTTTTGCCTTCTTTGAACTTTTCTTCTTTTCAGAAGATCCTTTGGTCCTCTTCCTTTTCTTGGAAGACTCATCTACTAGTAAGACTTGGTCTTTCTTAGCTGAAAAGTGACTCTCAACAGTTTTCAACGTGTTAAGCAAATTAGGCAGGCTAACATCTAGCTTGTTCATGTGAAAATTCACAACAAAATATGAGAAGGAGTCCAGGAGTGATTACAAGATCAGATCTTGAATCAACTCTCTATACATTACAAAACACAATTGTCCCAATTGTTCAATCAGATTGATCATTTTGAGGACATATGTCTGTACTGTAGTGTTATCGGTCATTCTAGATCGGAAGAGCTCCTTAGATATCTGATATCTAGTAGTCCTACTTTCCTCACCATACAACTCCTTGAGGTGCAGGAGTATAGTATGAGCATCCATAGTTTTGTGCTAACGCTGAAGCTCGTTACTCATGGATGCGAGCATGATGCATTGAGCCACGGTTGCATCATCTTGCCACTTTCTAAAAGTTGTAATCTCTTTCTCAGAGGCTGTTTCTGCAACAGTTGCAGGGACAAGCATATTAAGGACATAAGATAGCTTTTCAGCCATAAGAACTATTCTCAAATTTCTTAACCAATCCGTATAGTTCGGTCCGATTAACTTGTTAGCATTCAATATACTTCACAGTGATAGTGAATTAGACATTTGTAAAATTCTGTAAATGAAAATTTTAATTTTACAACATTAGCATACATTCATTTTATTAATCACCAGAATAATTTAGGTCTTTATTAAAATAGTGTCTCCCACTATTTTCATCAAACTATATTACCCTCATTATATAGTTCGGCAAATTTAATTAAAGATTTGCTAGTAAGAATAAGGATCCCATTTCAAATGTATATAGCCTTGTGGTGACACAACAAACTATATATAAATAAATAAGTAGACAACTATTGTCAATTACATCACCATGTAACTCCTTTTATTTTGCCTCTTAAATTATTTTGATCAAGTGGTGACACATCCGAATTAAAATTGTCCAAGTTAAGTCCAACCTAGCAATTCCATATAAGTAAAGAGAAAAACATCGTCCTTGTGGTGACACAACAAAACATCATCATTCAATTCCTTTATAAGTATCAAATGTGATAAAACATTATCTCAAGAAATTAAAATAAGTCTTGTGGTGACACAACAAATTTATAATGATTAATTGATACTCTATCGTTTTATCATGCTAGAAGGTGACGTTCGATATTCTAAATATCTTTGAACGTTACAACTTAATATGATTTCTTTGAGGGTTTTGTTATTATTTATCTCATCTTGTTTAGCGCGCATGCATATATATATATATATATATACACACACACAATACGCGTCATATTATTTAACATGCGAAGCATGTGTATAATATAATATATATATATATATATAATAATAAATATGCACATATAGAATACTATATTCTACCCGGATTGATTATGGACTTTTATTCTAGTTTGGTTCACTAGAGCCACCAAGTGAACTAAAAGGTCAAACTTACGGTGCGTGAACTGAATTTAAATATAACTATTACATTTAAACCCGGGTTCCATTACAAAGGGTCTTCAAGCGCTCCTTACTCTTTTGTCTCTAATTCTTCAAAATAATTCTAACTAATCTTATTACAAAAAACTATTTACAATAAATAGAAATCTTGATTAGCAGTCAAGGGGAAGTACATAGGAGAAAGATAGAATTTACATCAAAAAAAACTAGAGAAGACGAGGTAAGCAGACCTCATTTATAAAACTCATTCATTCAAGCATCTTCATAAAATAAATCCAATCATACATTGGTCAATAGTCCATAATCAATCCCATTTATTATCATACATATCAACATATGTATTAATAAATAATATTCATCTCATGAATAATAAAACCATTACATATATGCGTTGATATCATTTAATGGGTAATATTAGTTAGTATGAAATCCAATACCAAATCAAATTAGTTTGCATGAAATCCAATTTCAACTCCAATTTGTTTAGTTTAAAATCTAATTTCAACTCCAATCAGTTAGCATGAAATTCAATTCCAACTCTAATTAGTTAGCATGAAATCAAATTCTGAATCAAAATAAACTCCTTTATTTTAATCTAATTTTAAATCAAAATAAACTCCTTTATTTTAATTTATCTAATTTTGAATAAAAATAAACTCCTTTATTTTTAATCAAATTCCAAATCAAAATAAACTCCTTTATTTTTAATTTAGAATTACTGAAAAAACATGGAATCCAATTTCAATTAAAATAAACCTTTTATCTTAATTTGAAATTAATGAAAATAATAAAAATAAAATTTTCAATATTCTGGGATGCGGCGCCGCAAATGAACTAGGATCGAGCGCTGCGGCGCCAGAATAAATTTTTTTTTAAATTACGTTGCGGCGCCACAATTATACTGTAATCCGGCGCTGCGGCGCCGGTTCCCAATATCCGTTTTCCAGATTTTTAAGATTCGCGAATTTTGAATTTTCACTAAAAAAATAAGATTTTATACCAACAATTATGCCCAATAAATTGTTTTAAACACATACCCATGAATATATGGAATCAAAACCATTAATAATTCGCATTAAGTTTGGCTCTGATACCACTGTTGGTTTGTAATATTCACGAACATACAATCAAATTGCATATAAATAGCGAAATCATGGTAAAATCAGAATTTAATATTTTTACAAGCCATAACCAGGATCATACTTTATGCGCAATTATCAATTAACAAAGGAAGATAAAGAATTATACCCTTGTAGAACAAAGCTTCCTCAGGTACAAGTTCAACTCCAATTCCTTTGCTTTCTCATTGAATTCACCGGTTAGATTCATTCCTTTGATCAATGTTAGCCACCCAAGTGTTTGGCCTCTAGAGGTGATCCACCAAGGAATAATACGCATTCAAGAAGATGGGTATTGGCAAAACCCTAGTTTCCATCTTTATAGAATTTGTAAGGACTCTCCCAAATCTTATGGAAGTGTGTGTGTGTATAACCCTAATCCATAATAAGACTTCTCTTATTTATAGATATGGGCAACCCTCCTAAACTATTGAGGAATAGGGTTTTATTTTAGTTTCATCTCCTTTTATTCCCTCTATCTCTTCTAAGGTTATAGCTTAAAGTTTTCTCCCCTAAGGTTTATAACCTACAACTGTGATACCAACATGTGACGCACCCAAATTTAGATACCTGTACCTTGAATTTAGTGCTTTATGATTTACCTCGTACATCATACTATAAATATTTCACAGCGGAATAATAAAAATATTTACATTGATATAATATAAATATTCTCGTCCCAGTCTCAAAACCATTACTAATACATAACACAACTTAGTCCATAATAGTAATAAGTCTTAATACATATAAAGACCATTATCCTAACATAGCATAACAAAGCTATTATGTAGCCTTGCATTTGCCCTTATCTTTTTTGGAGCTTCCGCCTCGTTCTGTCTTAACTGTAATGTTTAAAGAAAGCAAGATTGAGCAACAAGTTTGCTCAGCAAGTAAAATGACACTAAAATGAGTGATCATATGTAAAGTTTCATAATCTAAAAAGTTATAACGATCATTTTATAGCTTAGGATATGAAGTATGAATATTGCGAACAAAGTAAGTTTCAATGGTTCCAATTCTGTTCTTTACTACTACTGATGAGTCATTATGGACCGAAGGATCATTAGGAGAATTCAAAGATTCCATTATTTCCAAGCTGATGAATATTTAATTCTGAGTGGTCGCTACGGACCGTGAACTTCTACTATAATTAACAGCATTTCACTTATAACCCATGATATAAACAACTACAATAGGTGATCAGCCTAAAGTACACTATGTTATGCATAATATTCAAACATGTTGTTCGCGCGCGTGTCGGTCTCCCGACGTTATATAGTTTCCCCTTCTATGAGCGTTGTTCATCTTAGTATATTATAAGAGCTCGTACTAAAGTAATTGGTTTGGATCGCTTTCTAACTCATGGATATTGGTCTAGCCGAATCAAATGGCATAGATACTCTTCTCAACACATTTAGGAACAATTAATACGTTCAATGTTTGTAACAAGATTCAAAGAATCATTCAAGAATATAATTATGAATTAAATCAGGTTTCAAAGTATAAATAATAATTTTCGCGAATTTGGATAACACAATAATCATTCTATCAATTAACTTACTTGCACGATCAATAAGAGTATAAGTTTAGGTACGTGCCTGGGTAGTCGACTCTATCTGACTTTGACTCCTTATCTTTTGAACAACCTATGATCAGTATAATCATCTAACGATTAATCTCTATTGATCCCCAAATATAAATCTAATTGATCTAAGTTACTAATCTCATACAATTAGGACTCACAAATAAATCGACTCTCATTTCATTCGATTAATACTTCTTTGCTCATCACTCTCTTTATTGTATTCATTAGTCTTCACACATTTATTCTAATTACTACAAATAAAATAAACTCTTTGTTATTATATTTAATTAATGGTTCACACTTTATTTTATTTATCCACGTATTATTACTTTATTTGTTTAATCTGTAATTAGAGTTTTCTTTATTCTTACTTTACTTATTTATGTTCCACAATTAAATAATCTTTAAAATTATTTAATTGTTTATTTTTCATTAATCCACAATTAAAATGATCTCTAATATTATCTTAATTGTTTTACACTTTATTAACCTTCAATTAAAATAACCTTTAATATAAATTTAATTACTTACAATTTATTAATCCACAATTAAAATAGTCTTCAATATTATTTTAATTATTTAATCATAGTTAAAGTAATCTTTAATGTACAATTAAAATAATCTTTTAATTGTTTATTATTAATTAATTTTAATTATTATTTTATTCAAAGAAAATCTGATCTGACCCAGTTTGGCCCAACCCGGCCATATTTGACCCAACCCGACTTGGTTTGACCCAGATCCGGTCAACTGGAAAACTGGCCCAGCTCCCCAGCGCTAGATTTTTTTCTTAGGGACAGCACCCTGGCGTTGCTCGACAGGGAACCCTAGTTCAATTTTCAATCTTTTTGGATTTTTTTGCCTCTTTTGATTAAATCTTCCATAACTTGCTCATTTTACATCCAAATGAGTTTAAACTAGTTTCATTATCCCATAAACTCATACATCCTCAATATTTAACTTCTTAAATTATTTTCCCAAAATATTTATTTAGTCAAAATGTTGGTTCTTTAAGCTAGGGTTTTCATTTTGATATGTTCTACTAAATGATTCGCCATAAGTTCATTCTAACTCCGTTTTCGATGATTCTACTTGAGTTTTGTTCGTATTTCATAGATCTTCAACATAAAATTTTTAAATCAAACAAATAGCTTGCAGATTTTAGTTCATTCAACACGAATCTTATGTTTTCAAGTAGTTTATTATAGGTTTTAAGCTCACATGTATTCTTCTTGTTTATTAAGATATGAAATCACCTACAAGGCATACAAATCACATATTCTCCATCCAATTTCCATCCTTATACCTTCAGATCCTTCATGGTCTCACAACAAGCAAAACTACCACAACCAAGCATGCATTTTCTACTAGAACAACATATACTAACTTAACTTACAAAAATTAAAGCTAGGTTATGATTTTACCTCTGTGATGCTTTTCTTCTCTTAGCAATGAACTTTAAGTAGCTCTCCACCTTTTCATTCCTTCTTGAGCTACTCTTGAACCACCAAAGTGCAAGAGTTTCCTCTAGACTTTCTCTCTAACTCCCTCTATACTTGTGATTTTCAAGAAACCTTTGAAAACAAACTAAGGTGACCTTATTTATAGGCAAGACTCATGTAAACATACATGTACAAATACATGTACGTATTTGTACACCCAATAGGTTAATAACCAAGGATAAAAGCTAATTTGGTGAAAAGCTTCACCAAATCCTTACTTTAAGTACTCCTAGCCATTGGCTTATATCATCATTTCCTTTACATGGCCTAACTTGCAAGATTTAAGGAAGATTTTCAGCATTCTATCCAAATGAGGGAGGAGATTTTCGGTCATGGGGGGTAGTATATATGTATATAATATATATTTTTATAGTAAGCTTACTTAGTATCATACATATATATATATATGTATATATATATATATACATATATATATATATGTAACCACACACACACACACACACACACACACACACATATATATATATATATATATGTACCCACATATATATATACACACACGCATCTTACTCATCCCATTACACATTGGGCTTGTCCAACATAATGTCCATTGGGCTACTAATTTAATTTAATTTGGACCATGCACAAATTCCTTTACACATTGGGCTCAATTTCAATTCTAGCCATCCTAACAACTTAGTCTATAATTCCTAACACTTTAAACACATCACATTGGATCTAATTGTATACTTGCAATATAAATCAATTGGGCTAATTTTAATTACCATCATTAGTCCATTACATTATTTAATCATCTTTCAACTAATTAAATTAAGCAACTAATTAATCCATCTTAAACATTATGCCACACAAGGCATATTACATACGCGTAATCAAGCTCATCACCATTACTACTATATTTCTCAATTATCATATACTTAATTCAATTTAAATTGAATTATTGAGGCTCATAACATATTTGTATATATATATATATATATATATATATGCACACAACTCATTTTTAAACATTTTCATTTTCATTACTAATATTATTTACAAAATTCTTGGGTATTACAACTTCTGGTTCAGAAGCAAGCTGAATGACTAGAGATTGAAGTTGAGGAGGGCTACTAAGAGTGTTTTTGATGTCCTGCACCACTGAGTCAATGATCTTGGTGAGCTCCAAGAAATCATCAAAAGAATTTACATCCATTTTCTCCCCTTTAGATGTGGCATTTTCTTGCTCTATAGGCTTATGAGCCTTTCTAACCTTTTTCTACTTCAAAGACTTTTTCTTCAATCTTCGTCTTTTAGGTTGTGGCTCAGGCTCAGAGGCCTTCTTAGCCATCATTGTGTCTTCATTTGGCTCTGGCATATCAGCCATCCCAACCATTTCTTTGGCAGCAGCTTCAGACTCTACGATCAGAGAGCTAGTATGCTCTACGATCTGTTCAACATCAATTGGTTCTTCAACAAGAACCAATTTTCTCTTGTCAGCTCTTGGCTTTTTCAAGCCCTTCATTATAGCATCCTGCTTGTGCCATTCTTTTGCCTTCTTCTTCTTCTTCTTTTCAAAGCTCATATTGAAGTATTCTTCAATTGAAAGATCTTCTTTAGGTATAGTTTCAGCAAGTTCTTGGTTCCATACTTTAATGACTTTTTCAGCATGATCATCCATTTCTTCGCATCCAAAAATAGGTTGAGGTTTTAAAGTAAACTTCCTTCTTTTTTGTACTTTCCATGTGCGTTGGCTTGCAATTAACTAATTGCTTAAGCTGCATCATCTTTAGGGCTCTTAGGAACTACCTCAGGGACAACTTCTATTTCTTCTCCACCCTTATTTAATGACTTCTTCTTTTTCATTATACCACACTCCTTGGTCTTAATGCCTGTGGGAATTATCTTGATTTTCTTCTTCTTAGGCTAATCTGCAGTAGAAGCTATATGTGCTGATGTCTCATGCGTAGCAGAACCTTGAGACTCTTTTTTTTCCTCTTCTTCAGCCAATTTCCTCTTCTTTTCCTTCTTTTCTAGTTTCTAGACTTCACTTACAGTCTTTTCTCTTCCTTTAGACTGTTTGGATGTATTAATCTCAACTAGATTTCTCTTCCAGTTCTCAAAGAGCATCTTTGTTATCTTCTTGTTGACATTGAGAGCATTTCCTTCTTTCTCTCCAATGTGCTTCTTCATTTTCTTCTTAAGTAGGATGCTGATAAATCTTCCATAGAACATCTTAGGAAGAGGTTTTCCAGCAGCCTTTCTCTTCTCCGTATCCAGTCCATTAAGACTGTTCCGGAATTGATCTTGATCTCCATGGTAATGGCTGACATAATATTCAGTTGAAGCTCACTAACAGAGTCGTGAGTAGAGTCCTTACAGATTATGCACTTCCTTACTATATCTGCCAAGAACTCGAAGTCTTGAGGGAATTCCTTCTTTTTAATCTCTTTGGACTCAGGATTCTTTTTAGTGTAACCCATGAATCCTAGTCCTTTCTTTGTATCAACATCTTCGAAGTTGGCATCTCCTTCGTTCACAAAACTAAGTATATTATTGATCTCCACAATGTTATAAGTAAGAGTAATGTCTCTTACTTTGGTCGTGAGGACTCTATACACAAGAGCCGTTAATGTAGAATTCTTCCACGTTCTTTGTGAAGATTTTGGTGTCGGTGCTCAAAGCTTCATAAAATCCAGCTTTCTTCACCATATTCAAAATTATACGAAAGTGAGACTCCACGCCTTCGAATTCATCAAAACATAGGAGATTTCCAGGGATAACTTGGTTGATCAATATGATTATGAAGGATGATTTAAGCTAGAAAAGAGAAAAAATAAGTTTAAGGATCTGAAAGTCATAGAGTAAACTAGGGCTTAGAGAGAGAGAAAGTATAAAGAGTAATATTAACCGATGAAGTGTAAATGAAAATTTTGAAATATATGTATACTTCCCTCTTCTTCTGGTCAGTGGCACACAAGTTGAGCTTTAATTGGTTGTGTCGTCTGTTATACCTGCAACTTTGAATTATGTGGTAGTTATTAACACGCTTAAGCTTGATTGTGTTGACACACGCCTTGAACCCTTGGTATTCAGTCAATGATTTCATCTGTTATCGTAGAGTTCTCTTTCGAAGAGTAAACTAACTCAATGATTATGCACTGCTTTACGATCTACTCTACGATTTTTTCTTTGTTCTACGATCTCATATCTGCATGATTAGTCTTACAAGAAAATATTATGAACCTAAGTTTAACATTCCTAACTTATTTATTAACTTAGTAAATCTGGATTCATCTAATGACTTAGTAAACACATCAACTAATTAATTTTTTGTTGGGATAAAATATAAGGTTATATTACCATTTTGAACATGATCCCTAATAAAATGATGCCTTATGTAAATATGTTTAATTATAGAATGCAAAACAAAATTATGTGTGATTGCTATAGCACTAGTATTATCATATAATATAGGAATAGACTTGAAATTAAACCCATAGTCAGCTAGTTAATTATTCATCCAAAGAATTTGAGCACAATAGCTACCAGCAGCAATATTCTCAGCTTCTACAGTTGAAGTTGGCACTGAGTTTTGCTTCTTGTTGAACCATGATGCTAGTCTATTTCCAAGCAATTGGCAAGTTTCACTAGTACGTTTCCTGTCTATTTTGCATCCTGCAAAGTTAGCATCTGAATATCTAATTAGATCAAAGAGGAGATTCATTGGGATAACACAAACCCAAATTTCGAGAGTCCTTGAGATATCTAAAATTTATTTTAACAGAAATCAAATGAGATTCTTTAGGATTAGCTCAAAATCTAGCACAAATACATGTAGAGAACATAATATCGGGCCTACTTACAGTTAAATATAGGAGAGAGCCAATCATACCTCTGTATTGAGTTATATCAACACTTTTACCTTGTTCATCTTTTTCTAGCTTAGTTGTAACTGCCATAGGAGTTTTCATGGGGGTAGCTGATTCCATGCCATAATTCTTGAGTACGTCTTTGATGTACTTGGCTTAAGTGATGAATATACATTCATCATATTGCTTCACTTGAAGTCCAAGGAAGAAGTTCAGCTCTCCCATCATGCTCATTTCAAAACTTGCTCTGAATAAGCTTGGCAAATCTCTCACACAACTTTTCATCAGTAGAGCCAAATATAATATAAGGAGGACATGCCTAGCTTAGATTCAAATGGAGGTCATGGATTGAATCCGGTGCAAGTTCCTATAACGAATGCAATTTTTGTGATTAAATAAAAATATTTATTGAGTTATATAAATATTTTTATTAATTTATTTATTGAGTAAAATAAATAATTTATAAAGTTATGGTGAAAGAATTTGTGTTAAATGTTATTCAATTGTGATTTGATGTGATTATTCTAATTTAATTTAATAATTAAATTAGATGATTAAATGGTTTGTTTGAATAAATGATTTATTTAAATAAGATAATTTATTTAGTGTTATTGTTATTGGTTAAATAGAATTATTAATTAATTAGTAAGGTTTAATTGAATTTATTTAATAATAAGTTTAATTAAATTAAAAGTGTGACAATTAAAACTATATAATATAATGATTTATTAAAATAAATGGGAAAGGTTTTATTTTTGTTAAACCAAACAAGGCCTTGTGACCCTTGGTTGGTAAAAATGGATTATTTGGTATTTGGGTTTGCCAAACAAGGCCTAACCCTTTGTTTTTCTTTAACTGTCAAATTGAAAGCTGAGTACGTTAAAAACTAAAAAGGTTATCAGCTATTATCTAAGTTTAAGAAGAAGAGAGAAAATATATACAGAGAAGAAGAAAGTGTTAGAAGAGAGAATTTGAGAAGAAGAATTTGGGAATTGGAAGTAAGAATTTAAGCAAGGAGATTAATCAAGTTTTTCTAAGCAATAGAAGGTATAATGTTCTTCACTGTATTTCTTTTTACTTTTACTTTACTGTATATGAAGTTAGTTGTTCAAAGCCCGAATTACTTGGTTATAATTGTTTGTAAGCATGTGTTAGAGATTATGTGACGATTATAAACTAATTTGAATGAATTAATCCATGAAAGCATGCTTTAAGATTGAGTTTTTATTTTTACAGAGTCTTATTTCATGTATGGTATATATGTATGAAAATTGATGTTCAATTTGGTTATTAACCGGTAAATTGATGTTTGATTATGATTATATAATGAAAAACGAAAAGAATGCAAATAGAATGGATTAAAATGATTGAAAGATGAGTTTATAGTGGTTGATTTTATTAAAATGGCTAAAACATGAATATTTGGTTTAAACAGAGAATTTTTGGTTCAATTTGGTTGGTTATGAGTAGTATAATGGTTAGAATGTGTAGAAACATGATGGGTAATTGTTTTATATCATATTGGATATCTGGGTATGTTTAAACTATGTATTGGATGGTAGAATTCGAAAAATTTGGCCTATGTTTTCACTGGTTCGCGAACTGTAGGAGGTGACTGCCGAGTCTCTCGCCCCGGCGAGAAAATTATAAGGGAAATCTTCGCCCCGGCGAAGTCTCGCCCCGGCGAGCTATTTGTTAAGTAAATTCCCGCCCCGATGAGGTCTCGCCCCGGCGAGAGTTTTGTTAAGTAAATTCCCGCCCCGGCGAGGGAACAGTAACTGAAATATTTTTATTTTTATTTTATTATGATGATGTGTACATGTTTAAAGCTTAGATTAAGGTATTTAATGATAAATAAGATACTACAATGAGTGGTAAGCGAATATTTAATGAATATCAAATGACATTTGATATATTAAATGAAATAGGATAAGAACGAGACTTAAAATGTATATGAATCTGTAACTAATTATCGTTATCGTTTTGTAATCAAAATGTATAGGGTGATTAAGGAACGTGAATTATTTAAATCTGTAATCTACGCACGAGGCAAGTTTTTCACCTTTAATCTTGTTATTTTATTTAAAGCAAGTTTACTTTCATTGAGCAAGCTTACTAGCCTTAGCTTACTATTATTCAAGAAAGGTTGTTGTTCATGTCAAGTGCTTACATTTATTCCAGTCTCTTATTGTTCGATCATTGATCGTTATTCAAACTTTGAACAGAATTTCCATTGCACAAACTTTATTGATGAATCAAATGCTTTAGTGACTAGAAAACCCTAATTGATTCAGCTAGTCCTTAGTTGATGAGCATTCTAAAGACTTAGAACATTTTAAAATCTTTCCAAACCAAGTTCCTTTTGGTGCAGATTCTGATGATAAACTGAGATGAACAACCCTAATATAGGGAATTAATTACGCGACAACGTTAAAATGTTTGTGCACAATACATTGTACAAAGGGTTGATCCCCCTGAGTACGAGATGGATGATCCATAGTCTATAAGACTGTTAAAGGTTGCGGTAGAAATACGTGATAACCTAGGACATAGTTCGAGGTCTTGTGACCCTCAGATACACTTTTAATCCTGAATATATATTCAGTTCTTGAGCTAAGCATTCTATTGAGTTTTCAGATCTTGACTAGTTATCGATTGAATTCAGAAAAACTATTATACCTCAGTTGAAATCTACTTCATTGGTTATTCAATTGTTATTGTTATCACATTTGTGGGCAATTGTTTGCTCACTCTTGCACTAAAACATTGCAGCTAAGGCAGAGAAATCGGACGAGCCGTCCACGAGCAAAGGCAAGGGCAAGATGCCAAAGTAGCAAGAGATTTACTATCCACTTGATGTTTATTTGTAACAAAGACTTATTTAATATTATGTTTTATTCCGCACTGATGTAATAGAGGTTAGATAACCTGGGATTTGTTTATTTAAGAGATTTGTGATGTAACTCCTTTTTGTGGGAAGATGTTTTATTCGAGTTAATTTAATTATATTATATTTATCATAGGTAGTTAGTCGTGAATGTATGGTATAGTGAACACCAAATCTGTGGAGTTGAAGTACCCGGATTTAGGGGTGTCACAGTTCCAGTTGGACCAGTGACGAGGGCTAGAGCTAAGTGTTTCAATGATGGATTACTTGTTCTTATTCAAGCCGCTTGAAAGAGAAAGGAATGAGTTCAAAAGCGTTGGAGGTGGAATCTAAGTTCGTGAATATGATAGGAGTGATTGGCCAAAACATTGATCTTGATCCAAACGATGTACAGACCAAAGCTAGGAAAGCAAACTCGGAAGTTGGAATTCAGGGAGCTCGCTTCGGCGAGCTCAGCAAGCCTATTGAACTCACTCCACCGAGTTCGTCTCTATCCAAGCGCGCCCCAGCGCGTTCTGAAGAAGCCCCGGTCAGCTGCTCTCTGTTGCTATTCGCCCCGGCGAGCTCATGCAGTATAAATGGATTCACCCCAGCGCGAATTCGCCCCGGCGAGCTCCTTAAGCCTGGTGAACTTGCCCCGGCGAGTTGAGCAAGTTTTGGTTGACGCGTTTTGGCTAGATGTGGACGCAGATTTCCTTAGTAAATTAGTTATTTTCTGTATATTTTTATATTCCTATTGTAATTAGGTTACTTTTAGATTGGATTTTGATTCCAAGTCAATTGTTATTACCTTTTTTAGATTCTAGGGTTTCATAGATACTATAAATAAGCTTTATGAATGTAATTAATACAACATTCAATAATATTCAGATTTTATCATATTCTTGTGAGATTATTCTCTACTTTTGGTTCTTTGAAGAATTCCTAAGTATCTTCTTAGTTTTTCTTTGAGATTCAATCTTTGACTTATCATACAATAATACATAGTTGTGTGTGGCGTCTTCTACCGCAACAATCGTTGATTGTACCAAGATTATCGCTTATATATAAGCGAGGGGTTAAGGTGTTGCGAGCAATTGACCATACAACCAACTCTATACGATATAGTCATAACCCTAATCCTAGTAAGATGGGATCTTTACCTAGTAGGGTATACAGCGACGATACGACCGCGACTTCTTTCGAAATGATACGATTTTTCTTTAACCATGACAACCAATATTGATGCATTCTTTTCTTAATATTAACAAGTCACAAATACGATGAATAAGTTATTTCATTACAAAACATCGAGGCATTCCCAGCTATGCGAAATCGATTCTCATTTGCATTTTAGTTCATCATTCATTGTATATGAACTACGGTCGTGCCTGATTCTTGATTGAAGAGATACGTAGGTAGCCTTGTCAGGGTTCAACATTTGCATTCATGTACATTATATATCTTATCATGCATTGGGCGTCTACGTCTTTGTCATGCTCATTTCATTGCATTACATAAGCCCGACAAAGAGGGATATCTGTAGATACCCAAAATTTACATGTATTTTCTCTAATGATGGCAGGAGAGAAATAATATCTTTTCACATTGAGGCAAAGATCTCAAAGTTCAGAACAATTACTTGGAGGCCACAAACTGATCTTTAAGTACCAAATTGGAAAAAGGAAGATGAATGATTGTTGAGCGTATTCAGAAGGATGGTTTTTCCTATTTTTCTCCATTATCCCAAATCCAAGATTAATCAAATTTGATGTCATTGCATAAGCTTCAAAAATAGCTTTCTGGATTAGGTAGAAATGTTTTTAATTCATCTCGGTTTGAAAGTTATGAACATTTCAGTACACGACACAAAAACCGACGGCATGACACCAAAACAGACTACGTGGGACCCATCCAGACCAATCTGCTACAGGTAAACCTGTAATTGCCATAGGTAGACCTATGGTAGGCCCTCTATAAATAAGTTTTTTGCTTTATTTTCTTAGAGGAAAAAGAAGTAAATGGAGAGAAAAGGTGTCATTTAGAGAGAAAAATAGAAAAAAGTGACATAAAACTCTTCTAAATTAGATGTAGATGTAGTTTTTTTAATCAAATCTTCCATTAGAGTATATTCAAGTAACCTATACGATCACTTTAGCTTAAGTTTACGATTATGTTGTTTGGGTTTTGTTTTGTTTATTTCAGTTCTTCATTTTTAGGCTCTCCTAACATCCTAGATCATATCTAATGGTGTTTAGAGCCTATTTTGAGTCATGAACAGTTAGGAAGGATTTCTCATAATAGAAATTCCTCCTAACCAACCTACAAAGTCCTTTTAATGGTTACTTGATTTCAATCTCAATTTAGCTCGCCTTGTCATTTATTGTGCTTGGGCTTCTGTTATTCATCTCGTTTTTTCTCATTTTTTAGTTACCCAAGCATCCTAGACTCTCTCTAGTGATGTTGGAATTCTATTTTTGGCCACCGAGGAATTCTCTCAAATAGAATCTCTTTTTACCCTATTTGAGATATATTTTTACTCGATTTTGTTGTCGTTATTTCTAGATCTATGAAAATCTTAGATCTATGGGTCTCACTCCCTAAATTCTAAATTCTCGTAGTAAATCTCTTCGGCATATGATAGATTATCGCGATGTCGATAGTATTTGGTGATGTAATTCGATTCTTACGATGTTATTAGTTAGATAATTACGATATTATTGATATGTTACGGGATCTATGGATTTAGATTCATGGAAGTTCTTTCCTAAACTTTAAACTTTGTTTATAGGTCTTGATATTTTATTGGGTGTAATTACGAATTATGTGAGCCTAGGAATGAATTCAAGGCTAGTAAACGCCGTGTGTAACGAAAATTAAAGGATATTCCCATGATGGACGTAGACGATAGTTGTAATTTTGTGATTCGATAATTGTAAATATAATTTGGGCCTTTCGAGGGTTTTCATGACCACAAAAATTAGGTTTAAGGCCCCTTGATAGTGAATTTTATTATTTCGATGTGCTTGGAGTTATCCATTTACATGTCCATGGGTAGCTCTGTAAGTTTGCAAAATCACAATCTAATTGTAATACGCAACGGAAAATGGAAATTAAAATTTTTGTAACTTACCCATTAATCACCTTATACATAGCTATTAATTGATGAAGATTAATAAGAGATAATACCTTTGGTGATTCAACTCTTGAACCGCTACAAGATCTACTCCTCTCTTGATTTCTTCAAGCTCCTCCAATCTTCAATCCTTGGATCAAACCCAAGCTACAAAGTGTATGTAGCACTCTAAAGGTGATCGACCAAGAAATGATTAATGAAAAAACAAATTATGATTTCCTAGAAATCAAGGATGGCTAATCCAAATAGTTCTTTCTTTCTTAACTCTTAAGAAATCCAAGAACAACAATTATTGATTTAATTCTAATCTCTATTAGGGTTCATCTCATTATCTCCACCCAATCAATAATGCAGGCATTCAATCTATTTCATTCTTATCATCTGATAATGCTTGTCGTATACTTACAAGTATACATATTCTCCTAACCTACATGTAGGCTTCATTTCACACATAACACATGTTACTTGTTTAATCAACATTAAACAAGTAACACATATTAATCTAGAAATTGAATTTCACTTGCATTTGCATTTCATTTGCATTTGCATTTGTAGGAGCACTTATTACAACTAAACTTTTTAGCAATAAATGTATTAATTCAATTCCCAATCTAATTAGGAATTAAATAATAATAATAATAATAATAATAATAATAATAATAATACGATTTCTCTTATTAATTTATAATTCAATATTTCTACAAATATATCATTGTAAATATTAAGCTATTCAATTTATTCTACTAATAAATTAAATACTTAATTTATTATCATTAAGCCAATTGTTTCTAAATAATATATTTCCTTTTGCGGTGTGACCCTTTAGGTTCAATATTATGTCGGTCGTAGAATAAATAAATTAGAACTATTCTAATATTATTTACAATGAATTAAACTCCTTTAATTCATATATAAATAAATAATATTTATTTTACATCATGAGGGACACCTTACGATAATGTATCATGACTATCCGTATAATATGAAATCAATGTTTAATCACATAGAACCTATTCAGCAGTAGTTACCGTACAATTCAATCATTCTACCATACAATGTCCTGATTAAATATAAGACATGGAATTACTGACAAGTCTTATTTTATTTAATCATATGCATTTCGATCCAAGAATGCACAACTCCGATTAATGTAAATTAGAAACTCCTTTCTAATTTTCATTCAACCCTGGCCAGGGATTTCTAAGTTGTCATTTATCAAATCGCATAGGACATTCTCTCCCTTTATTAGAAGTGGTAAATCCTTTGTCGATCATTCACCTACCTCTGTGTATACTTTATTATACTCGTACATACCCTATGACATACCCTAAGGTATTAAGGAATATGACAAAGTATAACTTAACATACACAAGGTACTATGATGATTTCAAGTCCAAGGATCACTTGTACAACTATCACTTAAGAACTTCCCTATTGACAGGTGAATAAAACTCCATTAGGGTTCTTTAAGCGAGTCACGTTCAGTGAACTTATTCTCTAATAAGCACCTACATACTTGCTTTAGTGTCTCCACACAAATGATTATGAGATCAATCATCATCTTCTAAAGATCAAGCATAATATGTACCAATCTATCCGGATCAGTAATCCCAATATTAGTGATCCAACGATTAGGAACATTTTAGTTTTTGAGCTTTCTTGAATTTAGATCTCATTAGCATGATCTCATCATTATTCTAAAAGAATTGCCCGAAAACTATGGTTTCATCACATTTATTAATTCAACCAATTAACATGGATAAAATATGCCTTTTATTCTATTATTAATATTTGAATAAGATTACAAAGTAAATGCTTATTACATCAAATATAATTGGCTTGAGGGCATATTACTTTCAATCTCCCACTTGCACTAAAGCCAATCACCTTGATATCTAATACCCATTTTATCGAAATGGCGATTGAATTGATCTTGCGATAATGCTTTAGTAAATGGATCTGCAATGTTGTTCTGGGAGTCCACTCTTTCTAAGGTGACATCTCCTCTTTCAATTATTTCTCTAATTAAATGAAATCGCCGCAACACGTGTTTGGATCTCTGATGAGACCTGGGTTCCTTAGCCTGTGCAACAGCTCCAGTGTTGTCACAATAAACCGGTACTGGTCCTTGAATGCTAGGAACCACTCCAAGTTCTAAACTGAACTTCTTCATCCAAACAGCTTCCTTTGCAGCTTCACTTGCAGCTATATACTCTGCTTCTGTCACTGAGTTAGCAACTGTTTGCTGCTTGGAACTTTTCCAACTCACTGCACCACCATTCAAGATAAACACATACCCTGAAGTGGATTTGTTGTCATCTTGGTCAGTTTAAAAACTTGAGTCTGTATAGCCCTCTAGTTTCAAATCAGACCCACCATACACTAGAAAGACATCTTTAGTTCTTCTCAAGTACTTTAAGATGTTTTTCACAGCTTTCTAATGTTCTTCTCCAGGGTTAGACTGATATCTGCTTGTCACGCTTAGTGCATAAGCAACATCAGGCCTGGTACATATCATTCCATACATGATAGATCCTATTGCAGAAGCATAAGGTATCTGACTCATGCGATCTCTCTCTTCAGGTGTCTTTGGGGACAATTTCTTAGAGAGATTTACTCCATGACTCATCGGTATGAGCCCTCTCTTGGAGTCTTGCATTCTAAACCTTTTTAGCATCGAATCAATGTATACACCTTGGGTCAAGCCGAGCATCCTCTTTGATCTATCTCTATAGATCTTTATCCCCAATATGTAGGATGCTTCTCCCAAGTCCTTCATGGAGAAGTGTTTAGATAACCAAATTTTAACTGACTGTAGCATCGGTATGTCATTCCCTATAAGTAATATATCATCAACATATAATACCAGGAATGTCACAGCACTCCCACTAACTTTCTTGTACACACATGGTTCATCCTCATTTTTGATAAACCAAACTCTTTGATTGTCTCATCAAAACGGATGTTCCAACTTTGAGAAGCTTGCTTCAATCCATAAATGGATTTTTGTAACTTACATACTTGATTTGTTCCAACCTTTGAAACAAAGCCCTCTGGCTATATCATATATACATCCTCATCTAGTTTCCCATTGAGGAAGGTTGTTTTCACGTCCATTTGACAGATTTCGTAGTCATAGTAAGCTGCAATCCCAAGCAAAATCTGGATAGACTTGAGCATGGCTACTGGTGAGAAGGTTTGATCATAGTCAACTCCTTGTCTTTGTTTGAAACCTTTTGCAACCAGTCTGGCCTTATAGGTCTCCACCTTGCCATCTGCTCCAGTCTTTTTCTTAAAGACCCATTTACACCCTATAAGCACAATGCCTTCAGGTGGAGTAACCAAAGTCCATACTTGGTTTTCATACATGGAGTCCATTTCGGATTTTATGGCTATTTGCCATTTCTCAGAGTGTTTACTACTCATAGCCTCATCGTATATTACTGGATCATCATCAGTTATGATGCGTACCTCATCATCATCTTCTATAATGAGTGTATACCTTTTAGATATTTTCGGCACTCTTCCAGATTTACGACTCGGTTGTGGTATAGAAGTTATATCTACTTGAACATGTTCATCCACTTGATCTGTAGTGATTTGTGGTTCTTGAATTTCTTCAAGATCTATTTTCCTCCCACTAACCCCTTCAAGGATAAACTCCTTTTCCAGGAAGGTAGTGTGTTTGGCAACAAACACCTTTTGCTCGATAGGATTATAGAAATAATATCCTAAACTTTCTTTAGGATACCCCACAAATTTGCACTTGTCAGATCTAGCCTCAAGTTTGTCGCTTTGTAACTTCTTTACATAAGCGTTACAACCCCAAATTTTAACATGCTTAAGACTGGGTTTCCTCCTTGTTCACATCTCATATGGAGTCTTGGGGACGGATTTTGAGGGAATCTTATTTAGTAGATATGCAGCCGTTTCTAGGGCATGACCCCAGAATGATATGGAAGGTCGGTGAAACTCATCATGGACCGCACCATATCTAACTAGGTACGATTCCTCCTTTCAGATACACCATTTAATTGTGGCGTACCAGGAGGCTTCCATTGAGAGAGAATACCATTTTCTTTGAGATGATTAAGAAACTCATTGTTCAAGTATTCTCCTCCTCGATCTGATCGAAGAATCTTAACACTTTTGCCAGTTTGTTTCTCTACTTCACTTCTGAATTCTTTGAACTTTTCAAATGATTCGAATTTGTATTTTATTAAATACACATATCCAAATCTTGAATGATCAACAGTGAATGTAATGAAATACGAATACCCTCCTCTAGCATTTGTTGTCATAGGTCCACATACATCTGTGTATATCAACTCTAACAACCTTGCAACTCTTTCTCCATGTCCACTAAATGGAGATTTAGTCATTTTACCCATGAGACATGATTCACAAGTGGGATATGATTCAAAATCGAAAGGTTCTAAAAGACCATCAATATACAACTTGTTTAATCTTGTTTCATTGATGTGATCGAGTCTACAGTGCCAAATGAAAGTATGATTTACTTCATCTCTTTTTCTTTTACAAGTTTGTTCAATTTGAAAAATAAAATATTTTCATGTAAATCAAGTAAGTAAAGTCCATCAATTAATCTACCAGTTCCAAACAAAACATTATTATTATAAATAGAACAACCATTGTTCTTAAATATAACATCGAATCCTTCTTTGTCCAACATAGAAATAGATATAATGTTTCTAATGAGAACAGGTACATAATAACAATTTATTAAATTGATAGATTTTCCAGTAGGCAGTGCTAAACAATAAGTCCCCACAGCTAATGCAGCAACCTTTGCTCCATTTCCCACTCGTAGAGTTACTTCTCCTTTGTTTAGCTTTCTACTTCTGCTTATTCCCTGCAAAGAATTGCATATGTGAGATCCACAGCTGGTATCCAATACCCAAGTAGAATTTTGACTTACAGAAAGATTTATTTTAATCATGAACAAACCTGTATCTGTAGCTGAAGCTTCAACAAGCTTTTTCTGCTTTGCCTCTGCAAAGTAATCCTTGCAGTTTCTTTTCTAATGTTCAGGCTTATTGCAGTGGAAGCAAACTCATTTGCTATCCGCATTAGTTTTATTCTTATTACCTTTATCAGTTACCTTTCCTTTTGCCTTCTTAGAATTTTTCTTCTTTGCAGAAGATCCTTTGGGCCACTTCCTTTTCTTGAAAGATTCACCTATCAGTAAGACTTAGTTTTTCTTGGATGGAAAGTGACTCTATGCAGTTTTTAACATGTTAAGCAATTCAGGCAAGCTGACATCAAGCTTGTTCATGTGAAAATTCACAACAAATTGTGAGTAGGAGTCCGGGAGTGACTGCAAGATCAAATCTTGGCTCAACTCTCCATCCATTACAAAATTTAGTTGTCCCAATTGTTCAATTAAATTGATCATTTTAAGGACATGTGCCTGTATTGTAGGGCCATCGGTCATTCTAGATCGGAAGAGCTCCTTAGATATCTCATATCTTGCAGACCTACTTTGTTCACCATACAACTCTTGCAGGTGAAGCAATATAGCAGGTGCATCCATTTTCTCATGTTGACGTTGTAACTCGTTACTCATAGATGCGAGCATGATGCACTGAGCTACCATAGCATCATCTTGCCACTTTTTAAAAGTAGCAATCTCTTCTTCAGAGGCAGTTTCTGTAACAGTTGCAGGAACAGGCGAATTAAGGACATAAGATAATTTTTCAGCGGTGTGAACAATTCTCAAATTCCTTAACCAATCCGTGTAGTTCGGTCCAGTTAGTTTATTAGCATCCAATATGCTCTGCAGTGATAGTGAATGGGCCATTGTAAAATTCTGAAAATGAATTTGTGATTTAAACAACATTAGCATGCATTCAATTTATTAAACACCAATTTAATATAGGTCTTTATTAAAAGGTGTCTCCCACTATTTTATTCAAACTATATGACCCTCCATATATAGTTCGACAAATTTTTGAAAAATCTGTTTAGTGAGTAAAGATCCTATTGACATAAATATATACAGTCTTGTGTGTGCACAACAAACCATATATTTATTCAAAGGGTAGACAACTCTTGTCAATTACCTCAACTATGTAACTCCTTGTATTTTGCCTCTTAGATTATAATAGTCAAGTGTGTGCACGTCCGAAGTAAAATAATCCAAGTTAAGTTTCACCTAGCATTTCCCTATAAGCGAATAGAAAAATATAGTCCTTGTGTGTGCACAACAAAACTAGTATTGTTCAATTCCTTATAAAACATTTTTAATGTAATAAAGCCAACATCTTAAAATTTTAATATGAGTCTTGTGTGTGCACAACAAACTAATATTAAATAATTAATACTCTATTGCTTTATCATGCTAGAAGGCTACGTTTGATATTTTTGAAATACCTTTAAATATATTCAACTTAATATTTTGAAATGAGGATTTTGTTATTAATGGTCTCATCTTGTTTAGCGCGCATTCAAGTATATATATATAAATACGCGTCATATTAAATATTCATCAACATGAATAATAATATATTTAATATATATTATAAGCATGCATTCATAGAATACTATATTCTATATGGGATGATTATGGACTTAATCTAATTTGATTTACTCGAGCCACCGAGTAAATCAATAGGTCAAACCTAGGGTGTACGAATAAATTTGAATATAACTATTACATTCAACCCAGACTTCATTACAAATGGGTCTTCAATGCTCCTGCTCTTCGGTTCCAATTTCTCTAGTAACTCTATTAAATCTTATTACATTCATTTTAACAAAATAGAAACCTTGATCAATAGTCAAGGGGAAGTACATAGGAGAGAGATAGAAATTACATTTAGAAATTTAGATAGGCGAGGTACGCAGACCCCATTATGAATAAAATCATTCCTTCAAGCATCCATTCAAATTAAATCCAATCACATTGGTCAATAGTCCTTAATCATCCCCTATATATATCAACATATATAAATACCATTCATCTCATGAATAATAAACCATTCAATATATATATATATATATATATATATATATATATATATATCGTTTAATGTGCAATTGACCAGTAGAAATCCAAAATCCAATTAAAATAAACTCCTTTATTTTAATCCATTCCAAATTAATATAAACTCCTTTATAAAAATTTAGAATCTTTGTTCAAAATTGAAATCCAATATTAATTAAAATAAACTCCTTTATTTTAAACCAATTCCAAGTCCAAAATAAACGTATTTATTTTTAACATTGAAATTTTAAAATTAGAAAATCAAAATATTTTTTTATTGCCGGTGAACAGTGTCCGGTGAACAGTTCCGGTGAGCAGTGTCCGGTGAACAGTTTTTTTTTTTTTTTTTTGATTTTGATGTTTTTCCAAAAAAACATAATTTCATACTAACAATTATACCCAAAACAATTGTTCTAAACACATATCAACATATATATGATTGACACAATTTATAGTACGCATAAGGATGGCTCTTGATACCACTGTAAGTTTACAAAATCACAATCTAATTGTAATACGCAACGGAAAATAGAAATTAAAATTTTTGCAACTTACCCATGAATCACCTTATGCATAGCTATTAATTGATGAAGATTAACAAGAGATAATACCTTTGATGATTCAACTCTTGAACCGCTACAAGATCTACTCCTCTCTTGATTTCTTCAAGCTCCTCCAATCTTCAATCCTTGGATCAAACTCAAGCTACAAAGTGTATGTAGCACTCTAAAGGTGATCCACCAAGAAATGATTAATGAAGAAACAAATTATGATTTCCTAGAAATCAAGGATGGCTAATCCAAATAGTTCTTTCTTTCCTTACTCTTAAGAAATCCAAGAACAACAATTACTAATTTATTTTTAATCTCTATTAGGGTTCATCTCATGATCTCCACCCAATCAATAATGCAAGCATTCAATCTATTTCATTCTTATCATCTAAGAATGCTTGTTGTATACTTACAAGTATACATATTCTCCTAACCCACATGTAGGCTTCATTTCACACATAACACATGTTACTTGTTTAATCAACATTAAGCAAGTAACACATATTAATCTAGAAATTGAATTTCACTTGCATTTGCATTTCATTTGCATTTGCATTTGTAGGAGCACTTATTACAACTAAACTTTTTAGCAATAAATGTATTAATTCAATTCCCAATCTAATTAGGAATTAAATAATAATAATAATAATACGATTTCTCTTATTAATTTATAATTCAATATTTCTACAAATATATCATTGTAAATATTAAGCTATTCAATTTATTCTACTAATAAATTAAATACTTAATTTATTATCATTAAGCCAATTGTTTCTAAATAATATATTTCCTTTTGCGGTGTGACCCTTTAGGTTCAATATTATGTCGGTCGTAGAATAAATAAATTAGAACTATTCTAATATTATTTACAATGAATTAAACTCCTTTAATTCATATATAAATAAATAATATTTATTTTACATCATGAGGGACACCTTACGATAATGTATCATGACTATCCGTATAATATGAAATCAATGTTTAATCACATAGAACCTATTCAGCAGTAGTTACCGTACAATTCAATCATTCTACCATACAATGTCCTGATTAAATATAAGACATGGAATTACTGACAAGTCTTATTTTATTTAATCATATGCATTTCGATCCAAGAATGCACAATTCCGATTAATGTAAATTAGAAACTCCTTTCTAATTTTCGTTCAGCCCTGGTCAAGGATTTTTGAGTTGTCATTTATCAAATCGCATAGGACATTCTCTCCCTTTATTAGAAGTGGTAGATCCTTTGTCGATCATTCACCTACCTCCGTGTATACTTTATTATACCCGTACATACCCTATGACATATCCTAAGGTATTAAGGAATATGACAAAGTATAACTTAACATACACAAGGTACTATGATGATCTCAAGTCCAAGGATCACTTGTACAACTATCACTTAAGAACTTTCTTATTGACAGGTGAATAAAACTCAATTAGGGTTCTTTAAGCGAGTCACGTTCAGTGAACTTATTCTCTAATAAGCACCTACATACTTGCTTTAGTGTCTCCACACAAATGATTATGAGATCAATCATCATCTTCTAAAGATCAAGCATAGTATGTACCAATCTATCCGGATCAGTAATCCCAATATTAGTGATCCAATGATTAGGAACATTTTAATTTTTGAGCTTTCTTGAATTTAGATCTCACTAGCATGATCTCATCATTATTCTAAAAGCATTGCCCGAAAATTATGGGTTCATCACATTTATTAATTCAACCAATTAACATGGATAAAATATGCCTTTTATTCTATTATTAATATTTGAATAAGATTACAAAGTAAATGCTTATTACATCAAATATAATTGGCTTGAGGGCATATTACTTTCAGCTCCAACCTTATTTTTTGTGTTTGATTTGATTTTTCGACCTACAAAAATGATTTTCGAATGAAGTTAAAAGGATCTTTTAAAATTGAATCAAATTAGGTTATTAGATTAAGTTTAGGCTAAAATTGGAAGTAATGAGAGTCTTGATTCCTATTTGATTCACGGGGCGCCCGTGCTCTTGTACTTTATATCAGCCTATATATTTTATTTAGATCGTATTGTTGCATGGATGAATTTTATATTTATGTATGGATGGATAAATATTCGTGTATGGATTTATTTTATTTATTTATCATCATCATGGATTCTTATTCGGTTATTTATCATTATCATATACGTTTATTCGTTATTTACTACTAGAGATAGTCTAGGATGTTTGGGTAGCCTCAAAGCGAGAAAAACGAGACGAATAATCGGAGCTCGGGCACAACACGTGACAAAATGATCTAAATTGATATTGAAATTGAACAACTGTTAAAATGACTTTATAAGTTGGTGAGGAAGAATTTTTATTGTGAGAAACCTTCTCTAACTACCCATAACTCAAAATAAGATTCAGACACCACTAGATATGATCTAGGAAGCTAGGAGAGCCTTTAAACAAAGAAACAAACTAAACAAAACAAAGCCCAAACAACGTAATCGTAATCACAAGTTAGAAGGAGTGTTAAGACAATAAATGGACCTTGGGAATGAGAGTTTATTCCTCCTTAAGCTTTCTATGGATTGTTTGAATATATTTTTATGAAAGATTTGATGAGAAAAACTAAATCTAGATCTAATTTCTCTTACTGTTGTTATTTCTCTCTCTAAAAAACACATTTTTTCTATATTTTCTTCCTTCTTCTCCAAGCAAATGAAGCAAAAAGCCATTATATAGAGGGGCTAGGCCTGCCGCAAGTCTACATGTTGCAGCCTAGCTTGAGTGGGCCCCACGTGCTTCGTATTCGTGTTGCACTGTCGGTTTTCATGTCGTGCACTGAAACGTCCATAATTTTCAAACCAGGATGATTTAAAAAATATTCCACCCCAATTTGCAAAGCTCTTTTTGAGACCTATACAGTGGCATAAGTTTGATCAATTTTGGATCTAGAAAAATGGAGAAAAATGAGAAAAACCATCCTTCTGAATATACCAGCTAATCGTTCGTCTTCGTTTTTGCAATCTGGTACCTAAAGATCCTTATGTGGCCAACAAGTAATCATCCTGAGCTTTATAATCTTGACTTTGACATCCGTGTCATGATATAAAGTGACATTATTTCCCTCCTGCTATTGTTAGAGAAAATATGTATAAATTTTGGGTGTCTAATTTTTGAAAAAACTGACTTATATCATCGAGTTTCGAAAGTTTGATTTTAAAGTGGGCCAATTAGATAGAGTCGCCAATTGGAAAAGTTTTAAATGGATGTACTAACTCATTCAAATTTTGAGGTCTTGATAATCGAGATAGCCCACTACGTAACTCCATAAAATTGGTTCGCAACTGAGATTCATAGAGTTCGGGGGCTTGCTTAAACTAGGAGAATGTGTTAAGCATCCTCCGACTTCCGTGAAACACAATTATCGCTTTCTTAATATTTTTTCAAGAGTTTAAATAAATTACCTAGAGAAACGTGAGGTGTGTGCATTGTATTATGTGCCTAGGTGAGTCGTGTCATCGGAAAAAATCTAGGGTATCGTCTCCTAGAATCAAGTTGAATCGTAATTTAAAAAATATAAGATAGTGTCTCCTATGTCGTCTAAGTCATGGTGAAAGAAGGAGATCTAGGCTATCGTTTCCTAGAGTCCAATCGAAAGAATAATCAAGGGTATCATCTCCTAAACAATACAAGTCGTCTAGGGTTTCGTCTCCTAGAGTCATCTAAGTTTTAGTGAGTGCATTATTTTGAAAGCAACTTTTAAGTCTTCTTGAACCTATGCACGAAGGATTTGATTCATAAAAAAAGTTTCGTCTTAGCTTGGAAAGCGTCTTAATTTAATAAAAATTTAGCATTTCATTTGGGAAAAACATCGTTTGCAAACCCTTCGTCAAATAGGAATCAAGACTCTCATTACTTTCATTTTTAGCCTAAAATTAATTTAACAACCTAGTTTGATTCAATTTTAAATGATCTTTGCAACTATGTTTGAAAATCATTTTCGTGTGTCAAAAAATAAAATCAAGCATCGAAAAAGGGTTGGAGCTACTCGTGGGCATATACGCCATCTAAATAACTCCAAACACCTCGAAATAATAAAATTCATTATCAAGGGGCCTTAAACCCAATTTTGTTGGCATGAAAACCATCGAAATTGTTTTAAGGCCCAATTTATATTTACAATCATCGAGTCGCAAGATTACAACGATTAACTACGTCCGTCGTGGGAATATCTTTCAATTCCCGTTAAACACGACATTTAAGGGACTTGAATTCATACCTAGGCTCACATAATTTGTAATCACATTCAACAAACTATCGAGATCTATAAACAGAATTTAGAGTTTAGGAAAGGACTTCCATATACCCTAAATCCATAGATCGCACAACATATCAATAATATCACAATTATACCGCTAACTATATCGCATGAATTGACTTACATCTCCAAATACTGTCGACATCTGAGAGTCTATCATATACCAACGAGATTTATTAAGAGAACTTAGAATCTAGGGAGTGAGACCCATAGATCTAAGATTTCATAGATTTAGAAATAACGAAAACAAATCGAGTATGAATATATCACAAATCGGCTAGAAGGAGATTCTATTTGAGAGAATTCATCGGTGGCCAAAAATAAGATCCAAACACGCTAGAGAGATTCTAGGATGTTTGGGTAGCCCAAAACGATATGAACGAGATGAAGAAACGAAGCCCAAGCAAGATAAGTGACAAAACGAGTTAAATCGAAATTGAAATCGAACAACTATCCAAAGGATTTTATATGTTGGTTAGGAGAAATTTCTATTATGAGAAACTCTCTCTAACTATCTATGACTCAAAATAGGATCCAAGCACCACTAGATATGATTCAGGATGCTAGGTGAGCCTAAAAACGAAGAAACGAGACAAACAAAACAAAGCCCAAACAACGTAATCGTAAACGTAAGTTAAAGTGAGCTTAGAGTCGAGAAATGGACCTTGGAAATTAGAGTTTCTTCCTCCTTAAGCCTCCTATGGATTGCTTGAATATACTTTGATGGAAGATTTGATGAAAAAAATTTGATCCCGATCTAATTTGGAAGAGTTTTATTTTTGCTATTTTTCTCTCTAAAGGACACCTTTTCTCTCTATTTTCTTCCTTCTTTTCTAAGAAAATGAAGCAACAAGCCCTTTTATAGGGGGGTTAGGCTTGGTGTAGGTCTACCTAAGGCAGCCGCAGGTTTACCTGCAACAGCCTAGCCTGCTGGGTTCCACGTGATCCATTTTTGGGTCACGCAATACGTTTTCGTGTCGTGTCCATAACTTTCAAACCGAGAAGAATTAGAAAATGCTCTACCCCAATCTGGAAAACTCTTTTCGAGGCCTATGTTGTTGCATATAATTTGATTGTTTTTGGATCCGGGATGAGAGAAAAAGGGAAAAAACCATCTTTCTAAATACACCGATCAATCGTTAGTCTTCTTTTTGCAGTTTGATACCTAAAGATCCTTTGGGTGACCTCCAAATAATTGTCTTGAGCTTTATAATCTTCACTTCGACATCCTCGCCTCAATGTAAAATGACATTATTGACCTCCTGCCATCGTTAGAGAAAATACGTGCAAATTTTTGGTGTCTACAAGAAGATAAAAGGTTAATTCTTTTATTTGATTGTTTGATATTTAATTTATTTTGTTTGATTTTGTTAAAATACAAATAGAAAAATTAATTGTTAGTTTATTTTATTATTTAATTGTTTGTTAGTAAAAGTTATCTCCTGAATTTTCACCTTATATGATTTTAAATTTGCTTAAGGCTTTTTTTTTAATTCATACTACTTGTTTCAAGAGGCCATTCTTCTCATCTCTTTAATTTTGACATGCCCATTTCCCAAAAACAGTCTTTTGGCTTACAAACATAAATTTTCACATTTTTAAGTTTCTAAGCTGATTTTGAATGTTGACAATCTGCGCTCATGATAAGATAATTTTGCTTTTGATGGTTTCTCATATGGGTAGATTTTTGTTTCATCAACATATGAATCTATTTTTTTAGCTCTTGATTAAAAACTGAGTTATAGTCTCATAATTTTATCTTCATATTCTGTATAGACAAGTTTGATAGTACGTACAAAGCATAGTAAATTTATGAACAACTTATCGGATATTTTTATTTGCACAAAGAGCTACGCGTAATTTTAGCATCTATACTAATTTGTTGTTCCAATTGTATGTATAAGATAAAATACAAGTAGTTTCCTATAAGACAAGCAAAAAGAGAAAAAATAAAATAAACCTTGAGTTGTAGAGTTAACAAACCTTGAGCTGATTATTGTCCTTGGTTTACAAAAAAGATGCCACTATTTTGTTAAGCAGATGGTGAACCTTAGTTCTGCAATAAAAATGTCATTACTGACTGCCTATTAGCTACTCGACGCTGAGCATTACGTTCATTTATATCATGTTCAAATTCACGTAGGACTCGTTTTTGGTATCTTTCTCAATGCAAAGCGTGGCGTGTAGCTTTAATATCCATGATAATTTGATCCTCTAATTTTATGTATATGATAAGATATGAATACGACATTTTTTTTTGTTTGATTGTAGATATTTATATATTATAAGATACTAGAAGTATGGAATGATTTTATTTTTATTTTTTTTGGGGGAGGGGGGATGAGATGTCTTTAAAGGAGTAAGTTTGATGTTGAGATGCATTGAAATACCAAAATCAAAAACGCAAGAAACATGAAGATCAAAAAACTTTTGAGTCGTTGACCCGTTGAGTTTGCCCAAAAAAAAAACAAAAAAAAAACTTTTTTTGGAATACCAAAATTTATAACCAAGGAAAACAGTAAAATCCTTAAAAAGAAAAAAAAAACATCCTTTTGGGTTGCCAAGTAATCAAAATTAGATTGTTGAGTTAGTTAAGGACCAACTAAAAATGACTTGATATTTACCTTGTTATATTTTAGTATTGATTGATATTGATGCAGCAAGACTCTGTTCATGTTAGGTACATCACTTGATTTGTATTTTATTAATGAAAAATTTTGCAATACTTAAAACTGAAAAAATGTTTCTCTTGCAGGTTGTATTTCTATCCTTCAAAAATAATTGTATTTGTAAACGTATTATACGTAATGTTTTATTTTAAGCTTGAAATAATTTACTATTTGAATTTTAAATAAAGTATAATTGTTTGATTTCTTTTAAAAGTTATATTTGCTATAGTGATTACAGTATTAATTCGTTCAAGATGTTCTGCTGTGTTTTCAAATAGGATAGTTCTAGATCATTACCCATCAAGGGAAAAAAAGTTTTGAAGGAGACCTCGCTAGAGAACATCCAAAATTTATATTGTAGACATCCAAAATTTATATTTTTAAACTAAAAATAACATAAATGTACAATTAAGGCCAAAATTGCCAAACATCATGATGATTTAATTGAAAAAATTAGGAGGATCTAAGGAGGTAGAGAGAAGACCTAAACCAAATCATCATGTACGGGCCATTGGGGTCTGCACCCAAAAGTTGCTATCATTATGGCGGCTTTTGCCAAAGCCCGCCGACATGATGGCGGCTTGGCTCCTGACTATTGCACGAAATTCTACTCTTTTCTTTCGTTTCTATAAATATTTGATGAAGTTTTTTTTGGGAAGAGAGTACTCGGTTTTAGCCTTTTAGAGAGAATCCTTCATATTTAAGACCAATTTAGTGAGAAAAAATCAAAAACATATCCAAACTCTATCAAAATCAAATACAATTTCTAATTCCTTGAAGATAAAGGCTAGCAAGTAAGAGTCTCTATTGAAGGTCCTTCTCCTTTGAATTTGCAAGGTCCAATTATATCATTCTCAATTTTATTTTGAAATTCTATTGGTGGCTATTCAGTTGTGATATAGAGATGTATCTTTTATAATTCCTAATTCATTTACATGCTAGATTGTTTACTTTAAATTACTTAATATGTAATTTGGGTGTCATTTTGAAGCATATAAGACCATATTTCCATATTTTGGTGTTAGATTTGTTTGAGTAATTTTTGTATTATAATTTTGTGACTTCCTAGTGAATCTAAGGTTTGTGCGTCTGTACCCATAAAAAAAATTAGACTTAACACAGTGGATTTAAGCTTAGAAAATTATGTAATGCATTGATTTGGTTAATTTTCATGATTGTGAGCCAAGGATGAGGCCCAATGCCTTTAAATCCATATTTAAAGGAATCAGAATCCTTTTTTAGTGATGGGCTTTTGCTAAAACTGTAAGATTTATTGGTGGGTTGAATTTATTCAAATTGTAACTCTAGAAAAAAGCCTAAGGCCTCCAAATTCATATTTGAATGAATTAGGGTCTTCCTCCCATGATGGATCTTTGAATTGGGTTTGTAAGTGACCATTGGTGATTGCAAACATTTTTGAACATTAAAATCATGGGACAATTAAATATTATAGTACATTTTTAGAAATAATTACAACAACAGTGCATAGATAAAATAATTACAAAAGTAATAATTTTTCATATTTATTTACAAAATTAATGTAATTGGGCTATCTTCAATTTGAATTGAAAACAGAATCCTTTTTAAAAACTCCTAGACCACCACCGACCTAAAAGCTTGTACTGTAGCAGCATTCTCTTTCTCTCTCTCTATCTGCATTCTCTGTATTTTTAATTTTTTTTTCTTTCCTTTCTTCTTCTTCTTCTTCTTCTTTCCCTCTCATCTCTGTAAAACCCTCTTTCTCTCTCTAGAAAATCTCCATCAAACAAACGAACTCACATTCATTCTTTGTTTCTTCCTTTTAAATCACGAGATCCCCATCTCTGTTTTTTTTCTCTCTCTCCATCTCTTATATGTCTTCCTAAGTACCACTCTGTTTTTGTTTCTCTCTAATGTCGAATTACCCGGTGGTGGTCTTGTAGTCATTGCTGAAACACTTAGACCCAGAAACAAATTCCTAAAGAGAGAAAGCTACGATTATTAAATTTTGAGAGAGAGAGAAAATGTCGAATTCTGGGAAACCCATTTCGGAATTAGGGCTTGATACACTCACCCATCGGATTCGACGATGGTAACCAAACATTCATATCAAGGTAACCAAACATTCATACCAAAGTAACTAATCCACCTCCACATCTGCAGTTTTTTCATAGTGTAGTTGGTAACCAAACCTTCATACCAAGGTAACCAAACATTCATAATAAGGTAACCAACCCTTCATATCAAGGTAACCAATCCACATCCACACTTGCAGTTTTTTCATAGTGCAGTTGGTAGCTAAACCTTCATACCAAAGTAACCAATTCAGTTTTATTAGGTTACCAATTTATTTTGAATGTGATGCAGTTGGTAGCCAACCCTTAATGCAATTGGTAGCCAAACTTTCATACCAAAGTAACCAATGCAGTTGGTCCAGTAAGATTCTGGTGTAGATCCTGGCAGCGGCAGAGGAAGATGACGAGTGTAACGACCGGGAATTCTGAAATTTCCTTGTAATTCGAATTTTTGAATATTCATGAATATTTTATAATTTATTAATATTATATTTGTGTTACGTGTTTAAAGGTTGTGTGACAATCTAGATCATGTGAATGTATGAATTTTATGTGTTATAGTTTTGTTTTAAGTGAATAATTGATTTCGCGTAGCGTCGCTAAATCACTATTCACGGGGCACGTTTCCCGAGGCACTATTCACACCATAACATTTTTGTGTCTTTTTCGATGTTAATAAATTTTATAAATACGTGTATGCGTACGAATAATTTTTCCAAGTGTCAGAAATTTTATTTGAGCTGATACGTGATTTTATCCGTATCCGAAATGTGTTATATGGGTGTTCCGAATAAATGGACAAATCCCATAATAATTATTTTTATACATCCCAATAATTATGGGAGTACCCATTTTAATTTTGGGTAGAGTTATTTACCAGTTTTGGTACAAAAGTGGGAGTTTTCGGATATATTTTTGGTATTTTTTGGTATTTAATTTGGCTTATTGCTTCAAGTGAGAACCACCAAACCACTTTCAACCAATCAAATGAGAGCTTGGAGAGAGCATTGCCGGCAAGCCTTTGAAAATTGGCCACCTTGAGCCTTACACCCATTTCTCCCACTTCTCCTTAATTTCCTCCACTTCCCCAATAATCATTCATTCAACTCTCAACCCATTCCATTCCATTCCAAGTTGCTCAGCTGATAGAGCGAGAGAGAGAGAGAGTGAGGGAGAACTCGCCGGAAAAAGGAGAAGGAGAAAGAAGTCGTCGGAGCTCGCCGGAAAAAGGAAGAAACTCGCCGGAAAAGAAAGGAGGAAGAAGAAGAAGGCACGGGTGGAGGAACCAAGCAAGGAGAACCCCCAAAACAAAGCCTAGCCGAGCTTCTTAACATCTAGGAAGGATTTACAGAGGTAAACAATCAACCAAATCCTTTCCATTCGATTCCTTGCCAAGTTTTTCAAGTTTTTCTTAGTTTTAAGCTCTTAAGCTTATGGGTCGGATTTTTGGCGATTCTTGGTGTTTTTGTTTGTTGTGATTGTTTGTAAATGTTGTTAAGAGACTATGTAAGCCATTAATAACATCAAAGCGGAACAAAAACACAAGAAATCCTTACCTTGGCTTAATGGAGCAAGAACAATGGACTTTGGACATGAACTTGGACATTCGAACTTTTTAGAGGACTGTAAAGCTATGATTTTGTGTTTGTTAATTTTATTTGTTGCTATGGTGTTGTAGTTCCATGGGTTATGAAGCTAACCCAGTTGGAATGGAGTAAAAAGGAGTTAAAACGAGTTCGTAGTAATGATTCTTGTAAAACATGTCAAGAACTCGAAGAACAGAGTATGAACTTTATACTTTTGCTTAGAATTTGACCATATTAATGTTAATGGGTAGCTCTACATTTTTGATATGTTGTAGCCCCATGCGATAGGAGTCCATAGAGTCCGAAATGGACCAATTTGCTTGTGTATTGAAGGAGATATGGAGGTTGGAGTGGCTGGAGGTCGGAGTCGCGTTCTGGAAACAAACCCAGAATCCGGCTACTGCAGAATGACACCGCAGCACCACCCATATGCCCTGCAGCTCACGCTGCAGCGAGGGGCAAGTGGGGAAAAACCGGGACTCGCGCCGCAGCGTGAGGCCCAAGCTTTAAGGCTCACGCCGCAGCGTGAAGCCCGGTCATGGAGAAGACACGGGACTCACGCCGCAGCGTGAGGTCCAGTGCTTGAGCTTGGCGCTGCAGCGCCAGCTCCGTTTCCGGTCCAGGTCGGGTTAGTCAGACCGGGTCGGATCGGGTCGGACCTAATGAGCCCACTTCAGCATGGTCCAACACTTATATCTTTCCTTGTATTAAATGATTAGACAGGTTAACTAAGCATATTTTGTTAAGCCCTAAATGCTTAATTATTTATTAAATGTCAACCAAATTAGTATTGTCTTAAGGCGGAAATTATTTAATCTAATTGCAATTTAGGCTTGGTTTTAATGATGCAACGTCCGTTTTGAACCATTATTTGGTATGTGACTAATTGTTATGTAAATATGTACTTAATTGTGTAGGATATTAAGGAGCGTGTGTTATAATATTGTAGCAGCGCATCAGGCAAGTTTCCTATCCCTTGTCTAACCCTTGTGTTGGGCAAGTTTCTAAACCTTATGCACTATTCTTTTTATTTCGTGCAAACAGGTGTATGTTATGCAAGTTTCCTAACGCTTGTCTAACCCTTGTGTTGGACAAGTTTTCCTTAACCTTACTCGAATTATATTTTGAGCAGGTTTCATATTTTATACAGGTTGTATATTGTTGCAAATTTCATGACTCAAATTGAGTTATTACTTTTGAATCATATTAGTGGACTAATTATTGTCAATTACTCCACCTCCAAGATAATTATTGATATTCGCAGCTTATGCATTTGAATTCATTATCTATTGTTGGATTGTGAAACGTTTAAGTTTTTCATTCATGAACTGTTTAAGGAGATAGTCTACGCCATTTGTTTCGGTTAGACATGTACAGGTTATTATTTTAAAAGCTATCCAAACCGATTGTTGGTGCGGATTCTTGGACTGAGAGAGCAACCCTTATGTAGGGGATTATAATGTGTCGATTATTCGATGCAGTCAGAGTTAAATGTTATGCATATACATGGTGTACGAGAGGCTGATCCCCTCGAGTACAACTGACGGGGCCAGGTTTTAAAAGAGTTAGTCGAATGATTGACTCTTTGGCCAAAAGTTCATGGTCGGTTGGACCACTCAGCAGTAAATAATCATTATTCATTGATTCATTTGGACTTTGATTATGTCATTTCAGCTATTTCATCAACGTTCATAAATTGTTGATCTATGCAGCTATTATTCTTATTCATTCATGATATATCTTCATTCTTGCTTTTAAACTTGCTGAGCAAAGTAGTTGCTCACCCTTGCTATATCATGAACCTATTGCAGTTAAGCCGAGGAGTTCCAAAGCGGATAAAGGCAAAGGAAAGCTTAAGGAATAGTTATATATACTATCCCGTTGTGTAATCGTGGAATAGTTTTATATTATTAATGTATTCTGCGATGTATTTATTTAAGGTTGTAGACCTTGGGACCGTAGTGAACCTTTTGTAATGAACAACATATTTTATTTTATTCCGCATTAGTTGATTTATGTTGTTTAGAGGTGTATGGATGCATTTTATCGTGAGCACCAAATTCGAGGTATTGGTACCTGAATTTGGGGGTGTCACAGGTTGGTATCAGAGCTTTAGGTTATAAACTTTAGGATTTGCGAAACCTAGGTTATAACCTTAGTATTAAACTCGTATTGAGTACGCTAGGTGATGGATCTGGGAGATTCATTTGATGGTCATGTCTGGAGGTGGATTGTGGAAATCCATCGAGCCGAGTTGTGCATGATAAAATATCATTTCATTTTATCAATGAATATATTTTATTGTGACACTGACATCTTGCTATCTATTTGTTTCTGTTTGTGGCTGTACGATGTCTGAGATGGGAGAGTTCAGTCCTGCTAGAGAGGTAGAGTTCACAGACATACATGTGGACGAAGGGCAGTTAGTGGAGGTGCAGCCGAGTGAGCCAGAGATGATGGACACTAGGGATGAGTCCGAGGCCGAGTATGGTTCTGAGGAGGAGCCAATTACCGGAAGAGTGCGGAGGCTGTTAAGCGACGAGGGGGAGGATGAGGACCCCGAGGAGGATCCATTGACGGAAGATGATGAGCCACCTGAGTATGCAGATGGCATGGGCACTACTGCTAGTGATATTATCGAAGAGCTGACAAATAGGAACGAGGAGCTCGAGAATCGAGTAACTCACTTAGAGGAGCAGAACCAGGAGCACCAGGACCGAGCAGAGCAGTACAGGTCATTGGCATATCAGACTTTGGGGAAAAAGACTGAGTTGACCCAGAAGTTGCAGGAAAAGGACCAGAGGATTGCCGAATTGGAGGCAGAGGTTCACGGTTGCCGAGGGGTTTCTGTACAGTTTGGTGTGATGGTTTATGAACTCCTAGAGAGGAATGTGATGCTGGTAGGACAGATAGAGCGGGTGGATGATCAGCTAGAGACTACTCGTCTAGAGCGAGATGAGGCTATGGAGCACTTTGCAGCCCTGACTGCAGAAATTAATTCCCTCAGGTCAGGCTTGACTACTTCCATAGGCAGGCTGAGGGACAGGGTGAGGAGGTACCCCAGAGACGAAGGGAGTAGCAGGCGCGTGATTAGGCGTCGAGTGGTCGACAGGCTGGCTCGACGGGAGCTCCGAGTTGCACTCCGCCACAGCAGGCGGTGATGTGTTGTTTTTAGCATTATGTTTGCAGTAGGTCCCACTTTTGTTGTATTAGGGGCTTACTTATGTTGTAAATCCCTCTGCTGGTAGCGTGCGTGGGATAGTAGTTGAACCCCAATTTTGCTTCTAGTATAGGCGTGGAAGGTTATTATTCCCCAATTTTGTTCTTTAGGGGATAGTTAATGGTTGGCAGGCTATGTCATTTAGCATTTATAGAAGTATGGCACTGCTGAGTTGTATTAAGACAGTGACATATGGTTATAAATGCAGTTGTTTTATTTAAATCAAACGTGTTTGATAGATGCTTTTACTTTTAATTGTTGACTTAAATGACTTGTTGTATGAGGCCTAGATCTATTAGTAATAGCCGATGGTTTTCTTTTAGCAGATCATGGCGCCAAGAGGACGACCGCGTAACCAAAGGGTTGAGGAGTCGGTGAATAACGAGGAGGGTCAGGCAGACCCTATGAGGGCTTTTGTTAACTTATTAGCAGAAGCAATGCAGGGCAGACAAGCCGCTGCAGTTGATCAGCCAGGAAGTCACATGGCGAATTTTAAGGACTTCAAATTAGTAGGACCACCGGAATTTCGTGGGACTACGGATCCGATTGAAGCCTAGACATGGGTAGAAGAAATAGAAAAAGTTTTTGAGGTCGCAAGGGTGGCCGAAGAACAGATGACGTCGTTTGCCACCTTCATGATGAAAGGTGAGGCAAATTACTGGTGGAAGGCGAACAAAGGTCGAGCCGGGGAAGGCACGATTACATGGGCTCGTTTCAAGGAGCTGTTTTTCGAAAACTACTTTCCAGCGAGCATGCAGGCAAGCATGGAGATAAAGTTCCTGGAACTAAAGCAAGGAAGCATGTCAGTTACGGATTATGCCGCAAAATTTAACGAGTTAGCTAGGTTTGCTCCACATCAGGTGGACACCGAAGCTAGGCGGGCAAAGAGATTTGAACAAGGACTGAAACCTTGGGTGTATAGTAAGGTTGCGGTTTTGCAGATCAACACATTTTCTACGTTACTTGAGAAAGCAATCATTGCTGAGGGAGGAAGCGAAGCTTTGGCCAGGCACAACCAAGATCAGAAAAAGAAAAAGAGTCATGATGGTCATAAGGAAGGTAGCAGCGGGGGAAGTAACCCAAATAAGAGAAAATGGAACGACAGTCAGATGACAGAAAGCAAATCTGGAGGGGATACAAAGAAGGGTAATAAATGCGAGAAATGTGGAAGGAATCACTTTGGAGAATGCATGAAAGGAAAAGGAGTTTGTTTCAACTGTGGTCAACCAGGGCACTTTGCCCCACAATGCCCAAAGGCGAAGGCAGGAAGTTGTTTTTCTTGTGGCGCTTCAGATCATCAGAAGAAGGATTGCCCAAAGAGGAAGAGTGATGCAGGCAGTGCTAACCAAGGGAACAACAGTAAGCTGACTATTGGAGGACCAACACAGCAGAACAGACCAGTAGCGCGCACCTTCAACATGACAGTGAAGGATGCGATGGAATCAAAGGATGTGGTGGCAGGTATTATTTCGATCAATAATATTAATGCATATGTATTATTTGATTCGGGAGCTACCTGTTCTTTTGTGTCGAATGAATTTGCTAAACGGCTAAACTTACCTCGTGAGAAATTAGAGAACCCAATGAATGTGGAAGTAGCTAATAAGGAAGTTATTCTTGTAGAACATATTCATAGAAATTGTTGTGCTGAGATAAACGAGTATAAACTGAGCGTAGATTTGATTCCGATACGACTAGGAGAATTTGACGTAATTCTTGGGATGGATTGGTTGTCTAGTCACGGGGCTATGATTGATTGTCAGAAGAAAAGTATACACCTAAAGACTCCGAATAAGTCGAAGGTCGTATTTTACGGTAGTAAATCGCCGAGACAATCTTGTTGTCTGACGATGATGCAAGCAAAGAAATTGCTACGGAAAGGTTGTATAGGTTATCTGGCTCACGTGGTTGATACCCGAAGAGTTGAAGGTGAGCTGGGTCAGATACCTGTAGTAAGGGAATTCCCAGATGTTTTCCCAGATGAGATACCGGGATTGCCGCCGGATAGAGAAGTGGAATTTGTGATCGACTTAGTACCGGGAACTGCACCGATCTCAAAGGCACCGTACAGAATGGCACCGGTGGAAATGAAAGAACTGATGGTTCAACTGCAGGAGCTGCTAGATAAAGGATATATTCTTCCGAGTGTATCTCCGTGGGGAGCGCCAGTATTGTTCGTAAAGAAGAAAGACGGATCGCTTAGGCTTTGCATCGACTATCGAGAGTTGAATAAAGTCACGATTAAGAACAAGTACCCGTTGCCCAGAATTGATGATTTGTTCGATCAATTAAAGGGAGCGAAATACTTCTCAAAGATTGACTTGAGGACAGGATATCACCAACTAAAGGTAAGGCAGGAGAATATTCCAAAGACAGCATTCAGGACTCGATATAGACACTTTGAGTTTTTGGTGATGTCGTTTGGGCTGACGAATGCGCCAGCAGCATTTATGGACATGATGAACAGAGTGTTCAAGCAATACCTAGATAAATTTGTCGTCGTTTTCATAGATGACATTCTTGTTTACTCGAAGACGGAGGAGGAACACGTCGAGCATTTAAGGATAGCCCTGGAAACGCTGAGAAGGGAGAAGTTGTATGCAAAGTTTTCCAAGTGTGAATTTTGGCTACAAAGAGTGCAGTTTTTGGGGCATGTGATTGACAAGGATGGTGTATCGGTGGATCCTGCCAAGGTAGAAGCAGTAATAAACTGGGAGCAGCCGATGACACCGACAGAAGTCCGAAGTTTCTTGGGATTAGCAGGTTACTATCTGAGGTTTATTCAGAACTTTTCAAAGATAGCAACACCGTTGACAAATTTGACAAGGAAGACTGTGAAGTATGTATGGACAGATAAGTGTGAAGAGAGTTTCTTAGAGTTGAAGAAGAAACTTAGTGAAGCACCTGTGTTATCCCTACTAGATAATATAGGGGCATTTGTGGTGTATAGTGATGCGTCACACAAAGGCCTTGGGTGCGTACTGATGCAGCATGGGAAGGTCATTGCGTACGCGTCACGGCAGCTGAAGGACTATGAGAAGGGGTATCCGACTCATGACCTGGAACTAGCGGCAGTAGTGTTTGCTCTGAAGATTTGGAGACACTATCTGTATGGGGAGAAGTGTGAGATATACACAGACCACAAAAGTCTGAAGTATATCTTCACTCAAAAGGAACTAAACATGAGGCAGAGGCGATGGTTGGAGTTGATCAAGGATTACGACTGTGAGATTCTATACCATCCCGGTAAGGCCAATGTAGTGGCCGATGCTCTAAGTAGGAAAGGCAGAGATAAGTTGATGATGCTGACAGCTCAAGAGGAACTGATCAAGGATATGGAAAGACTGGAGTTGGAAGTCAAATATCCGACGAATGTAGATGAGAAACTGTTCGCAGTGGAGGCGAGTCCGACTTTATTAGACAAGATAAAGGAGACTCAAGGAAAGGATGATGAATGTATCGCCATAAAGAAGCGAATCTCAGAATGAGAGGACCTTAAGTACAAAATTGATAGCACGGGACTGCTAAGGTTTGAAGGGAGAATATGGATACCGATGGTTCCGGAGTTAAGGGAAGAGGTTCTGCAAGGAGCTCATTCTACAAGGTATTCGATACACCCTGGTAGTACCAAGATGTATCAGGATTTACGCCAACACGTCTGGTGGCCGAACATGAAAAGGGAGGTCGCAGAATGTGTTGGGCGATGCTTGACATGTCAGAGGGTAAAAGCAGAACATCATAAACCGAGTGGACTGCTACAACCGCTGAATATTCCAGAGTGGAAGTGGGAGCATATCACGATGGATTTTATGACTGGGCTTCCACCAACTCAGAAGGGTTACGACGCGATCTGGGTGATTGTGGATCGTCTGACTAAATCTGCACATTTTCTACCGATCAAGATAAGGTACAGGCTGGAGTAGCTAGCAAAGTTATATGTGAAAGAGATTGTGTCACGACATGGAGTACCGGTATCTATTGTATCTGACAGAGATCCGCGCTTCACGTCCAATTTCTGGAAGAGCTTACAAGAAAGATTGGGAACTCAGTTGAGGTTGAGTACGGCGTATCATCCTCAAACGGATGGGCAAAGCGAACGAACGATTCAGACGCTGGAGGACATGCTTAGAGCATGTGTGATGGATTTTAAAGGTAGCTGGGACGATCACCTACCACTGGTGGAGTTTGCCTACAATAACAGTTATTATGCAAGTATTGGCATGCCGCCATATGAAGCATTATACGGAAGGAAGTGTCGAACACCTCTGTGTTGGGACGAAGTCGGTGAACGAATACTGTTGGGACCTGAATTGGTGCAACAGACTGTGGATGTCGTCAAAGTGATAAGAGCTCGATTGGTAGCGGCTCAGGATCGACAGAAGAAATACGCCGATTTGCATCGTCAAAAGCGAGACTTTGAAGTTGGCAGCTTTGTGTTTTTGAAGGTATCTCCCTGGAAGAGGAAGATCAGATTTGGTAAGAAGGGAAAATTGAGTCCCAGGTTCGTAGGACCATTTGAAGTTTTAAAGAGGGTAGGTGAAGTGGCGTACGAGGTAGCTCTACCTCCTGAACTGGAGCATATTCATAATGTGTTTCATGTTTCTGTGTTGCGGCCATATAAACCCGACTACAAGCATGTGATATCCTATGAACCAATTCAAGTGGAGAAGGACTTATCATATGAGGAGATTCCTATCCAGATATTAGATAGGAAGGAACAGAAGTTAAGAAATAAGGTCATTCATTCGGTTAAAGTACTTTGGAGGAACCATGCAGCTGAAGAAGCTACGTGGGAGCTAGAAGAGAGGTTGAGGAAGAATTATCCGCATCTTTTTGAGTGAACCCGTTAAGTTTTCCGTACCTAGACTGTAATTCTGGGGACAGAATTCTTATAAGGGGGGGAGGATGTAACGACCGGGAATTTTAAATTTCCTTGTAATTCGAATTTTTAAATATTCATGAATATTTTATAATTTATTAATATTATATTTGTGTTACGTGTTTAAAGGTTGTGTGACAATCTAGATCATGTGAATGTATGAATTTTATGTGTTATAGTTTTGTTTTAAGTGAATAATTGATTTCGCGTAGCGTCGCTAAATCACTATTCACGGGGCACGTTTTCCGAGGCACTATTCACGCCATAACATTTTTGTGTCTTTTTCGATGTTAATAAATTTCATAAATACGTGTATGCGTACAAATAATTTTTCCAAGTGTCGGAAATTTTATTTGAGCTGATACGTGATTTTATCCGTATCCGAAATGTGTTATATGGGTGTTCCGAATAAATGGACAAATCCCATAATAATTATTTTCATACATCCCAATAATTATGGGAGTACCCATTTTAATTTTGGGTAGAGTTATTTACCAGTTTTGGTACAAAAGTGGGAGTTTTCGGATATATTTTTGGTATTTTCTGGTATTTAATTTGGCTTATTGCTTCAAGTGAGAACCACCAAACCACTTTCAACCAATCAAATGAGAGCTTGGGGAGAGCATTGCCGGCAAGCCTTTGAAAATTGGCCACCTTGAGCCTTACACCCATTTCTCCCACTTCTCCTTAATTTCCTCCACTTCCCCAATAATCATTCATTCAAATCTCAACCCATTCCATTCCATTCCAAGTTGCTCAGCTGATAGAGAGAGAGAGTGTGAGGGAGAACTTGCCGAAAAAAGGAGAAGGAGAAAGAAGTCGCTGGAGCTCGCCGGAAAAAGGAAGAAACTCGCCGGAAAAGAAAGGAGGAAGAAGAAGAAGGCACGGGTGGAGGAACCAAGCAAGGAGAACCCCCAAAACAAAGCCTAGCCGAGCTTCTTAACATCTAGGAAGGATTTACAGAGGTAAACAATCAACCAAATCCTTTCCATTCGATTCCTTGCCAAGTTTTTCAAGTTTTTCTTAGTTTTAAGCTCTTAAGCTTATGGGTCGGATTTTTGGCGATTCTTGGTGTTTTTGTTTGTTGTGATTGTTTGTAAATGTTGTTAAGAGACTATGTAAGCCATTAATAACATCAAAGCGGAACAAAAACACAAGAAATCCTTACCTTGGCTTAATGGAGCAAGAACAATGGACTTTGGACATGAACTTGGACATTCGGACTTTTTAGAGGACTGTAAAGCTATGATTTTGTGTTTGTTAATTTTATTTGTTGCTATGGTGTTGTAGTTCCATGGGTTATGAAGCTAACCCAGTTGGAATGGAGTAAAAAGGAGTTAAAACGAGTTCGTAGTAATGATTCTTGTAAAACATGTCAAGAACTCGAAGAACAGAGTATGAACTTTATACTTTGGCTTAGGATTTGACCATGTTAATGTTAATGGGTAGCTCTGCATTTTTGATATGTTGTAGCCACATGAGTTAGGAGTCCATAGAGTCCGAAATGCACCAATTTGCTTGTGTATTGAAGGAGATATGGAGGTTGGAGTGGCTGGAGGTCGGAGTCGCGTTCTGGAAACAAACCCAGAATCCGGCTACTGCAGAATGGCGCCGCAGCGCCACCCATATGCCCTGCAGCTCACGCTGCAGCGAGGGGCAAGTGGGGAAAAACCGGGACTCGCGCCGCAGCGTGAGGCCCAAGCTTTAAGGCTCACGCCGCAGCGTGAAGCCCGGTCATGGAGAAGACACGGGACTCACGCCGCAGCGTGAGGTCCAGTGCTTGAGCTTGGCGCTGCAGCGCCAGCTCCGTGTCCGGTCCAGGTCAGGTTACTCAGACCGGGTCGGATCGGGTCGGACCTAATGAGCCCACTTCAGCATGGTCCAACACTTATATCTTTCCTTGTATTAAATGATTAGACAGGTTAACTAAGCATATTTTGTTAAGCCCTAAATGCTTAATTATTTATTAAATGTCAACCAAATTAGTATTGTCTTAAGGCGGAAATTGTTTAATCTAATTGCAATTTAGGCTTGGTTTTAATGATGCAACGTCCGTTTTGAACCATTATTTGGTATGTGACTAATTGTTATGTAAATATGTACTTAATTGTGTAGGATATTAAGAAGCGTGTGTTATAATATTGTAGCAGTGCATCAGGCAAGTTTCCTATCCCTTGTCTAACCCTTGTGTTGGGCAAGTTTCTAAACCTTATGCACTATTCTTTTTATTTCGTGCAAACAGGTGTATGTTATGCAAGTTTCCTAACGCTTGTCTAACCCTTGTGTTGAACAAGTTTTCCTTAACCTTACTCCAATTATATTTTGAGCAGGTTTCATATTTTATACAGGTTGTATATTGTTGCAAATTTCATGACTCAAATTGAGTTATTACTTTTGAATCATATTAGTGGACTAATTATTGTCAATTACTCCACCTCCAAGATAATTATTGATATTCGCAGCTTATGCATTTGAATTCATTATCTATTGTTGGATTGTGAAACATTTAAGTTTTTCATTCATGAACTGTTTAAGGAGATAGTCTACGCCATTTGTTTCGGTTAGACATGTACAGGTTATTATTTTAAAAGCTATCCAAACCGATTGTTGGTGCGGATTCTTGGACTGAGAGAGCAACCCTTATGTAGGGGATTATAATGTGTCGATTATTCGATGCAGTCAGAGTTAAATGTTATGCATATACATGGTGTACGAGAGGCTGATCCCCTCGAGTACAACTGACGGGGCCAGGTTTTAAAAGAGTTAGTCGAATGATTGACTCTTTGGCCAAAAGTTCATGGTCGGTTGGACCACTCAGCAGTAAATAATCATTATTCATTGATTCATTTGGACTTTGATTATGTCATTTCAGCTATTTCATCAACGTTCATAAATTGTTGATCTATGCAGCTATTATTCTTATTCATTCATGATATATTTTCATTCTTGCTTTTAAACTTGCTGAGCAAAGTAGTTGCTCACCCTTGCTATATCATGAACCTATTGCAGTTAAGCCGGGGAGTTCCAAAGCGGACAAAGGCAAAGGAAAGCTTAAGGAATAGTTATATATACTATCCCGTTGTGTAATCGTGGAATAGTTTTGTATTATTAATGTATTCTGCGATGTATTTATTTAAGGTTGTAGACCTTGGGACCGTAGTGAACCTTTTGTAATGAACAACATATGTTTATTTTATTCCGCATTAGTTGATTTATGTTGTTTAGAGGTGTATGGATGCATTTTATCGTGAGCACCAAATTCGAGGTATTGGTACCTGAATTTGGGGGTGTCACAACAAGGGAGGAAGATGACGAGAAAATATTTTTTTGTTTTTCCTCCTTTTGATTTGAATTTTGAATTATGGATTTGTTTTTGTTGTTAGATCCCAAGTATTTGAATTTGAATTATTAATTATGGCAGTTATTTTCTCCTTGATTTTAGGGTTTTTTATTGATGTGAAATTGAATGGTTTGAATTTATTGTCTTATTTTTGTAATTATTTTGTAGATGCACTAATGTTGTAATTACTTTCTAATTGTTGTATATTAATGTAAAGGACCCTAAAATCATTTAGGTGACTTTTAACTCTCAAGGTGGAGTTTAAGGCCCAAATAGTGGATTGTTAGTGTATTTTGGTTATGGACCCAATGGGATGACTTTTATGTCCTAAGTTGGACCCCAGCCCATTTACTTGTTTTGTGCAATTATAAAACAATTTAGGCTTTCTAAAATTTGAGCAATTCATAGGATAAAAGCTAAATGCTTGGAAAAGTCTTGGATGGAATCTAAAATACACGTTTTAAAATAAATTTGAGAAACACACTTTATAATTTTTGAGAGTACACATTTTAAAATAATTTTGGACAAAAACACGTCTTAAAATGACTTTGAGAAACACATTTTAAAATAATTTTTTATAGTACACATTTTAAAGCGATTTTGTACAAATATATGTTTTAAAATGACTTTTGAAAAACACATGTTTTAAAATGATTGTTGAAAAAACACACACACATAATTCATTTTGGGAAAACGAACTTTAAAACAAAATTTTGAAAACAAACTCTAAAATAAATTATTTTCATAAAATCTGAAAGTCCCTTCCTAACGCAATTGAACCCTACTAGGATAAAAATAGACTTACTCACAAAGCATGACAATAAATACCCATCCACAATGGAATGACACAAAACACTTAAAACACACAATTAAGACCAAGTCAAAAGAATCGTTTTCCAAAAATCTCACGTAAATCACACCAATTTCTTAAAAAATTTAAAAAGATGATTTTTTGCAAAATTTCTCAGTTCGACAATCATTTCTAATAAAAAAAACCATTTGATTTTGATTAAACTTCCCCATGCAAAGTTGTGAAGGATGAAATTTTTGGTTTTTGAGTTGGAAAAGAAGAAAAATTATTATTAACTTTTTAAATTTTAAAATTTTTGAAAATTATAATTAATTTTTCAATAATTATTTTGAGCTAAATTTTGGTGAGCAATTCTATATGGATGAGTATGTTTATGGTGAAGTGTGATAATGTTTTTAGTTACAAAAAAAATTAGAATTTTCTAAGTTAATAGCTTGAAAATTATAATTAAAGATTGGCAATAGTTTGAGTTTATTCTGAATTAGGGTTTTAAGTCGGATTGTGCCCGAGTTTGACTTAATTATGGACGATAGTTGAGATTAGAGACTATAAGTAAATTTGGTAAGTTATATTATGCTATTATACGCTTATATGTGTATGTCGTTGATGTTATACATGATTTATATGTTTGCGTATATGTCATGAGTTGTTGTGGCTTATTTGACGTAGTGAGAACTTGGTTAGCTTAACATACTAACACAAACGTGGGGATTAGACAACATTCCAATGTCGACGAAAGAATAAAACTTGATAAAACCTTGAATTAACAAGAAGGATAGATAATTCTTCAAGAGAAACAATAAGTATATTATTATGAAATTGAATGAATAAGAAGTCTCAAGAAAACTGGTTACACCTAAATCCCAAACTTTAATTTTGGGTTAAGTAATTTTCAGTTAAGTGCTTTAATCAGTTAACTAGACATGACTTGAGGACTAAAGTTAATTGATGGCATTCAGACAAATGCATCCAACTAGGCAAAAAATTAAGAAAATTGTAACGCTCCAAAATCCGTGTGCTTTCCACAGCGAATCCTGTGCGTACCAATCAACATCTTTCTTAACGTCTACCAATAATTCTCTTGGTTTAACTAGTCTATTATAGACATTACATCAAATTCATCCTTGGATTGCAACATGATCTCTACTTCTTTCTTTAATACCAAACTAATGGCTCACATTGTAACAATTTGAATTTTTGGTTAATTATTAAAAATGAGAATTTAATAAAATAAATTTTTATTTTTAATAAGTTATTGTATTATAATGCATATGTGAATACGTGCGGTGTAGCATTTGTATACTTATGCTAAAGTGCATATATAATTATATATTTACTGTATGTAAATACATTGTTAAGAATAATTTATACAGGAAAAAAAGGAATAATTAAATTTGTGTATACCAAATTAGTGTATACATTAAATAAGGTGAGTTAAAATAATTTATGATAGTAGATTATGGTGAAATTATAGCATTAAATAAATTATTTTTATTTAATATATAGTTTCTATTTTTATAAGAAATATTATGGGATATAATACATTATAATATTTAATGTATTAATTTCATTTTATTGAAAAGATTAAATAATATGTTAATTGAGTTATGTATTAATAATATATATGTTTAGGTTATATGATATAGGTATAAGTGTATTATGTATGTTAATGTATGTGATATATGTATGTATGTAATAAGAGTAACTTGCAAGCTAAATAGAATGAGTCAGTTGATGGAATAGCAGGAGCTGGCAATTGAATTAGCATCATAGGTTTGAACCTCAACTATGTTATGAACGTGGTGAACAAGTGTTGTGCTCTGCAAGAATAGGAACCTTATATATACAGCCTAAGTTTCATACAATATTCTTTGTTTCCTTCATCTTAGTAAATCAATTTCTCACTTACTCTAAATTGAAATACCTAGCCTCTTCTCTAAACAAATTATTGAAGAGGAGTATAGTATTAGTAAGAGAAGAGCTGAAGATTATCAGAAAGGAGTTACTCAAGAAATCAAGAGCAAGAGGTGATACATATCTCTTATTATAAACTAGTTAAGTAAAATTACTATGAGTTTGTTGATTGAAATTGATACTAAGAAGTCAATTGGTAAAGTAAATTCATATATAAATGTTGGGTTATATTAAAAACTAAATTCAATTGAAATCTGGGTTAAGTATACTTAAAATGTCCTGAATGGGATTCCTAAATTTTATGCTTTCTAGTTATTTGCTTAAATGCCCAAGTGAGAAGTTATTTCTAAAAACTTAGAAATTAAAGGAATTTAATTAAGGAATGTGGAAATTTATAATGTGAATTAAAAGTAAAGGTTAGTCCAGAGTTCTGGAATGATGATAAATAGCTATGAAGTATTAAACGAAGTTGGTGTTTTGAAATTCAAGCTGCAGAAAAACAGAGCATGCTGGCTGCCGAAGTGGCGTGGCTGCGCCACTCCCCAAGCCAAAACCAGTGCGGTCGCGCTGGTTCTTAGAAATGAAAAAATTAATTTCTTTGTTATGTAAGCTTCTGAGCATGTTTGTTAGACTTAGTTAAGCTTAAGAATGTACCTGAAATGATGTCCCACTTAGCTATGCATGAAATGAGTTGTTAAATGAAAATTTTGAGTATTTTGAAAAGTAACCTAAGTTTGGTTTAAACTTCTCAAACTTTTGAGTTTGCATGTTGAATTAGATGCTGTAAGACCCTAACACACTAAGAAGTTAGCTATACATTGAACAATTCAGTTCGGGGCTGAAAAGAGAGTAGCGCGGCTGTGATGCCCCCAAATTCGGGTTCCAATACCTCGAACTCAGTGCTCACGATAAAGTACATCTAAACACCTCTAAACAACATATAACAACTAATGCGAAATAAATAAACATATATTGTTCATTACAAAAGGTTTACTAGGGTTCCAAGGTCTACATCCTTAAACAAATACATCATGAAATACACTAATAATACAAAAGAGTTCTATGATTACATAACTGGATAGCAACATATAAATATTTAATATGCAACTATTCCTTAAGCTTTCCTTTGCCTTTGTCCTTTTTAGAACTCTCCGGTTTAACTGCAATTAGTTCATGATATAACAAAGGTGAGCAACTACTTTGCTCAGCAAGTTTAACAATGAATAATGAAGATATATCATGAATGAATAAGAATGACAATCGCATAGTTTAACAATTTAAGATAATTGATGAAATAGTTGAACAATATAATCAAAGCTCAAATGAAGGAGTGAATATTGATTATTTACTGCTGAGTGGTCCAATAGACTATGAACATTGCCAAGGAATCAATCATTCGACTGACCCCTTTTATATTTTAATCCTTCAGTTTGTACTTGAGGGGATCAGCCTCTCGTACACCATGTGTATGCATAACATTAAGCTCTGACTGCATCGGATAACCGACACTTATAGTCCCCTATCAAGGGTTGCTTTATCAGTCCAAGAGTCCGCACCAACTATTGGTTTGGATAACTTTCAAAAATATTAACATGCATGCGTCTAGTCGAAACAAATGGCGTAGACCATTTCTTAAATAGTTCATGAAAAATTTTAAACATTTCATAGTTCAACAATAGGACAGGAATTCAAATGTACAAAGTTTGAATATCAATAATTATCATTAGTATAGAGTAATTAACAATAATTAACCCACTAACATGAGTGAAAAATAATAACTCGAGTATGAGTTAGGAAACTTACCTCGTATGTAGACTACGGCTTACGAAACTTAAATTACTGTCCTTGATAGACCTATTGTTAATAAGTTTCATCTTTCAATTAGTATCTCATATAATCGATCACATAATTCACTTAATTAAATTATCATTTAGTCACATAATGCTATTCTTAATATCACATCTAATTCCTAATAATATTACCCTCCTTGGATAATATTTTAAGTATTTATTAATCATTTAATATTACCTAAATTATTTACTAATGTTATTAATTATTTAATAACATTGTAATTGGCTACCAATATTATTAACCCCCTACTAATATTTAAAATTCCTTTCTAATATCATTAACCTTTAATAATATTTTAATTCTTAACTATTATTATTAATCCCTTAATAATAATCTAGTTGTTAACTATTATTATTAACCATTTGATAATAATTTAATTGTTAACTATCATTATTAATTATTTAATAATGATTTAATCATTAACTATTAGTATTAACCCTTTAATAATAATTTAATTACTTACTATTATTATTATTCATTTAATAATAATTTAATTCTTAACTATCATTATTAATTATTTAATATTGATTTAATCGTTAACTATTATTATTAACCCTTTAATAATAATTTAATTCTTATCAAAGATTATTTAATAATTAATAATCATCATTATTAATTATTTAATTATAATTTAATCCTTAACTATTATTATTAATCATTTGATAATAATTTAATTGTTAACTATCATTATTAATTATTTAATAATAATTTAATCGTTAACTATTATTATTAACCCTTAAATAATAATTTAATTCTTATCAAATATTATTTAATAATATTTTAATTATTTAATCATCATTATTAATTATTTAATAATGATTTAATCATTAACTATTATTATTAATAACCTAATAATTGTTTTAATTACTTACTATTATTATTATTCATTTAATAATAATTTAATTGTTAACCAATATTATTAATTATTTAATAATATTTTAATTAATTAATTAATTAATCATTATTCATTATTTAATAATAATTTAACTATTATTATTATCCCTTTAATAATAAATTAATTATTAATTATTTAATAATATTTTAATTAATTAGTTATCATTCTTAATTATTATAATTAATTATTATTAGGAGTCAGCGGCAGTCCCTGGCAGCACAAGATATTTTGTTCAATAATTTTTTTTTTCTTTGATACATTAGATTCCAACTTGTATAAAAAAATCTACACATCCAAATGATACAAGGCTAATTTTGTTGGATTCTTAACTTGATGTCTACCATATAACATGAAGCAAGTAGCATTTGATCAACTTTTCAAAATATTTTGGATCAAAGTGTTAGAGTTTCAAACTCACTTATTTTGCTAGAAAAAATTATATATTCATCAGTATAAAGATCTCTACATGAAACAAACTTTTTTTTACTTAATATTCTAAGATCTATTTATTTACACCATATATCTAATATTTTAAAACTCCAAAATAATTTTTAAACAATCGAAACACATTTTTATACATAAAAATACATTTTAACCATAGAAATTCATTTTCAACCATAGATCTAACTATATATCCCCAAATACACATTTACCACATTATAAAATCTTAATTATACCACAAACAACTTCAACAAATATCACATATATATCCCATATATAACTCTAAAACTAAAAGATTTAAAGATAGAACACTTTTCAACCTTCTAGTACTTGATGCCCTCTTTCTCTCTCTTCCAAAGTAGGTGATGAAAGTTGATAATATCCAAAGTTCCTCTCCTTGATGGCTTTAATACTTCCTAACCACCAACACTTGAAGGTTTAATGAATTTCTAGGGTTTTTTTCTCTCTCTCTCTCTCTCTCTCTTTCTAACTCTCTCTTTCCTTTTCTTGAGAGTTTCTCTCTCTAAAGCTACTAGCAAATGTGAACAATAAAGTATTCTAAGTGGTCAAAGATGGTCTAGGGTGATTTAAATCTCATCTTCTAAAAACATTACATACAATCCATGTATGAATAGGTTTATCACCAACTTAACCCTATCCAAGTATCTTGGACTTGATATTCTTAAGCAAGTATCTTAGACTCCGTTCAATCTGTATATTGAAAAGAATTTGCGTGCTATGCAAAGTTATCAAAAGCTTTGATATAAATTGTCATGGTGCGTACTTGTTGAAATTCAGTATGCATAAACTGTTCAAAAACAGTCTAAGCCATTTGACTCGGCTAGACACAGATTAAAGTATTTTAATTCTTTTATATTAAGTCTTGAAATATTATTGCTGAATAAATAGCGCTGTCCAACTAAATTGCTTTGGTTTGGACTCCAGACTGAGAATGAACATCCCTGAATTAGAAAATTTTATATTGCACCAAAAAGCAGCGACGATGAACGCAAAGGTTATTCCTATAAGATAGTATTGATCAATACAGGACATAACGAGTTGATCACCCACCGTACCCGTAAGTTAGACAGTTTACAGATAAATTTTTGTTAAAACCTTTTCAAAAAAATGAAAAAAAAAAGTTCATGGTCTTGTGACCACTCAGCAATTAAAAGTCAGTATGTTGTTTCGAAAATGCAAACAAGACATGTTTCAATTGCTTTACAATCTTGTTCTACTGTTAAAGCATATCTCAAAAAAATATATTTATTTCCTGCATATGTTATTATTAACTGCTATTACTTGCTAAGCAATTGAATGCTCATTCTTGCTTTGAATATAAATGTTTTTAGCTAAACATGATGAGGACATCCTTAGCTCAGGAATGCATGGCAACTATGAAACGGATTCGGTGCGCATTCCGGTTGGACCCATGACGAGAGCTCGAGCTAAGCATTTAAAGGAGGGACTTGTTGGTTTGATTCTAGAAGTGTGGGACGAAGTTAGATCGAGTTCAAAGGCTATTAAGATGGATTCCAAGTTCGTGAATGTGTTACAAGTGGACAAGGCAAGACAAGAAACAAAAGAAATTAGTTTGCATGAAACAGTGAATTCGGACCGGTGGATTCACCAGGCCTATTGAATTTGCCCCTGGCAAGTTCGCCTCTGCCTAAATTGCCCCAGGTAGCTCTGAACGCGCCCCGACCCTTTCATCTCTGTCGAATTCACCCTGGCGGATTCCCACAGGCATAATTAATTCGCCCCAGCGCGAATCCACCCCGGCGAGTTCCTGCAGTTCAACAAATTCGCCCCGGTGAATTAGTCGAATTCCAGCTAACGTGTTTTGGCAAGATTTTGACGCGGATTTACTTAATTAATTAGTTATTTTTTGCATATTTTCATATTCCTATTGTAGTTGGGGTACTTTTAGATAGGATTTTGATTCCAAGTCTATTGTTATTACCTTTTATAGATTCTAAGGATTCTTGGTTACTATAAATAAGTTTTATGAATATAATTCATACACGATTCAATAATATTCAGATTTATCATATTCTTGTGAGATTATTCTCTACTTTTGGTTCTTTGAAGAATTCCTAAGAAATTCTTAGTTTATTTTTTGAGATTCAATTTTGACTTATCATACAACAATACATAGTTGTGTATGGCGTCTTCTACCGCATCAATCGTCAATTGTACCGAGGTTCCTGCTTCATATAAGTATGGGATTTAGGTATCTTTGGTGTTCCATTCAATGCAGATTCATTGCTTGATGGATTATACCAAGGTCCTCGTCTCTTAATAGACGTTGGGTTGCGGTGTCGAGAGAGTTCCACTCTTAAAGCTTTGCTAGAAACGATCCAGGCAATGACCACCTCACGCAAGCGTGCCGTGGAGTCTAACATTTGGTATCAGAGCTAAGTCTTCTAGCGAGTTACTAATCTTTAATTTTCCTGTTTGAATTGTTGAGCAAAAAAAAAGATTATTGAAAATTATTTTAAATTTTTGTTCAATTGTTGCTAATCATATCTTTAGAGGCTTATAAGAAGGGTCCAAGGCGATTAAATCCGTAATAATTGTGGAATTCCGAAATTTACACACTCTATAATTGTTTCGTGATAAGTTATTTTTGAATTGATTTGAAAACTGTGATATTATTTAGTGAATTCAAAAAGAACCTATAAGAGAGAATTGGAATGATAAAAGGCAAGAGTTGTGAGAATAGTTGAGGGTAAAAGTCTATTGAGTGCATACACGAGCGATACATTAATTCGAGCGAAACACTTAAGGGAGCAGTGAGGAAATTTGTTTTCTACTAACCCTTGTTTTGTAGTGAATCATGTCTAACTCAAAGGATAAAACTATTTTTGAAGAGTCTACATCCAATTTTGATTCAAAGTTTATGATGAAGGCTATGATAAAAGAATTTTCCAGACAGTTGGGTGTGGCAATGGAGCAGGTGCACGAGCGCATTGATTAGATAAGCGACACCTGAGTGGAACAATCTCAAAACCCCCCTGGTGGACGTCCAAAGGGAAGGACTAAGCAAAGGGAAGCTAGAACGGAGGATACTTAATTTAATGGTGGGTATAGTGAAGAGGAAGAACAAGAGTTTGACTTCATCCATCGGAGGCAAAGAGTTGATAGAGTTAGAGGTGATAAAAATCGGGTGGACACTAATTTGGATAACATTAAGATAAAGATTCCAGTTTTCTAAGGGAGGAGCAATCCAGAGGCATATTTAGAGTGGGAAAAGAAGATGGAATGGATATTTGATTTACATAACTATTCAGATCTCAAGAAAGTCAAATTGGCCGCTATCGAATTTTCAGATTATATAGTTACTTGGTGGAATCAGTTAATGACTAGCCGAAAAAGGTGCGGTGAACGTCTAATTAAAACATGGGCGGAGATGAAGGCAGTTATGAAAAAGAGATTTGTACCAAGTCACTACCACAGAGACTTGTTCCGAAGTTTGTAGAATTTGAAGCAAGGAAGTAGGAGTGTGGAGGTTTACTTCAAGGAGATGGAGACGCTAATGGTTAGGGCTAACATAGATTAAGATAGCAAGGCGACAATGGCTCGATTTTTAGCAGGGTTAAATTGGGATATAGCTGATTTGGTAGAGCGACAACATTATGTGGCATTGGAGGATATGGTACACATGGCCATCAAAATCGAGAAGCAGCTTAAGAGAAGAGGTGGTCAAAGATTAAATCCTAATGCAAGTTCATCATGGAAATCTAATATTGCGAAGAGCGAAGAAAAACCAGCTATGAGCAAGCCTAAAGTGGAGCCAAAACAGGGAACGACTAATCGGGGAATACAAGGTAAAAATGAACTACCTTCTTTTAGTCGGAATCGAGATATTGTGTACTTTAAATGTTAAGGCAGGGGACATATTTCTAGTCAGTGTCCAACTCAACGAACTATGTTATTACTTGACAATGGAGTGGTTGAAACCGAAGGAGGAAGAAAGTGATACCGACTCTATGCCACCATTAGAGGAGGTAGATGATAGGGAGATGACTATACATGGTGAGGTTTTAGTCACAAGGAGAGCCCTTAGTACGCAGGTGAAAGAAGAAAGTAGTGAGTAGCGGGAGAATATTTTCCATACTAGGTGTCTTGTGAATGAAAAAATTTGTTGTGTAGTGATAGATGGAGGTAGTTATACAAATGTGGCAAGTACTATCATGGTTGAAAAGTTGGGGTTAACTACATCCAAACATCCCCAGCCGTACCGTTTGTAATGGCTCAATGACAGTGGAGATGTGAGGTTGACAAAGCAAGTATTGGTGCCGTTTACTATTGGTCGCTATGTTGATGAAGTCTTGTGTTATGTGGTGTCGATGCAAGCAGGTCATTTATTACTTTGGAGGCCATGACATTTTTACAGGCGTGTGAAGCATGATGGTTTACAAATGAATATTCTTTTGTGCACAATAAACGGAAGGTTACTCTTTGTCCTATGTCACCAAAACAAGTGCATGAGGACCAACTACATTTGCAAAAAGATTTTGTTCCAAAAAAAGAGAGTGAAGAAATGAAAAATCAAGAGAAAAAAAATAATGAGGGAAAATAAGAGAGAAAAAGAAAGACAAAAAAAGAGAGATGACGAGAGAAAAATAAATATCTATGCAAAAAAGAGTGATGTGAGGAGGGCATTAGTTTCTAAACAGCCGATGATTATACTTCGGTATAAGGAAGCGCTTTTGAATACTAACGCTAACAATTTGTCTTTGTCTAGTGTTGTTTCATCTCTTTTGCAGGATTACGTGGATGTGTTTCTCGAGGAGCTTCCTCAAGGATTACCACCGATTCGGGGAATTGAACATCGAATTGACTTCGTACCCGGTGCTACCATTCTGAACCGTCCAGCGTATAGGAGCAATCCCAAGGAGACGAAGGAGTTACAAAAGCAAGTTGGAGAGCTTATGGAGAAAGGGTTCGTGAGGGAGAGCATGAGTCCATGTGCAGTTCCAATGATCTTAGTGCCAAAGAAGGATGGGAAATGACGGATGTGTATTGACTGTCGAGCAGTAAATAACATTACGGTAAAATATCATCATCCCATTCCTCATTTAGATGCATGTTAGATGAATTGCATGGGTCATGCATATTTTCAAAAATTGATTTAAAAAGTGGTTATCATCAAATAAGAATGCAAGAGGGCGATGAGTGAAAAATTGCATTTAAAACAAAATATGGTTTGTATGAGTGGTTAGTGTTACCTTTTGGTTTAACTAATGCGCCTAGTACTTTCATGCGTCTAATGAATCATGTTTTGCGTCCATTCATTGGGAAATTTGTTGTGGTATATTTTGATGATATTTTGATATATAGCAAAAGCTTGGGTGAGCATGCATTGTATTTAAAATATGTTTTAGATGTACTTTGGAAAGAAAAGTTGTTTGCTAATATGGATAAATGCACGTTTTGTACGGATAGAATTGTGTTCCTTGGATTTGTTGTTAGTTCACAGGGAGTACAGGTGGATGAAAAAAAGATACGTGTAATCCGTGAATGACCGAGTCCGACGAATATGAGTCAAGTTCGTAGTTTTCATAGACTGGCTAGTTTTTACCGATGTTTCGTGAGGAACTTGAACGACATCACAACACCACTAACGGAAGTGATCAAGAAGAGTGTAGGTTTTAAATGGGGTGATGAACAGGAAAAGACGTTTAATTTGATTAAAGATAAATTGAATAACGCTCATTTACTTATCTTACCTAATTTTACTAAAACCTTTGAAATTGAGTATGATGCTTCAGGTTTAGGAATTGGAGCTATTTTGATGCAAGAAGGAAAGGCGATGGCGTATTTCAGCAAAAAGTTAAGTGGGGCAGCTTTGAACTATCCTACTTATGACAAGGAGATGTACGCATTGGTGCGAGCATTGAAGACTTGTCAGCACTACCTTTGGCCTAAAGAGTTCGTGATTCACACTGATCATGAATCATTGAAGTACTTGAAGGGTCAACACAAATTGAATAAGAGACATGCACGATGGATGGAATTTATCGAGACATTCCCATATGTCATTCGATACAGGCAAGGTAATGAGAACGTCGTTGCAGATGCTCTTTCGCGGAGGTATGTGTTGTTAAATACTCTTGATATGAAATTGCTTGGTATTGAATGAATCAAAGAATTATATGTTGATGGCCATGATTTTTGTGAAGAGTTTAAAACTTGTGAAAAAAATGCTGTAGGTAAATCTTCAAAGTTGATGGGTTTCTTTTTCGTGAAAATAAGTTGTGTATACCTGTATGTTCTTTACGTAAGTTATTGGTTAAAGAATCACATGGGGGTGGTATGATGGGTCATTTTGGTGTTGATAAGACTTTATCTATTTTAAAAGAACATTTTTATTGGCCACACATGAAGCGAGATGTAGAAAGAATTTGTGATAGATGCATTACTTGTCATCAAGCTAAATCTCGTGTGCAACTCCATGGATTGTATACACCATTGTCTATTCCTAATGAACCTTGGATTGATTTGTCTATGGATTTTGTGTTGGGTTTGCCTAGGTCTAAGCGTGGTCATGATTCTATATTTGTGGTCATGGATAGGTTTTCGAAAATGGCACATTTTATTCCATGTCACAAAACTGATGATGCATCCCATGTAGTTGATTTATTCTTTAAAGAAATTATGCGTTTGCATGGCATGCCTAGAACAATTATTTCAGATAGAGATTCTAAATTTTTTAGTTATTTTTGGAAGACATTGTGGTGTAAATTGGGTACTAAACTGTTATTTTTAACTACTTGTCATCCACAAACTGATGGTCAAACTGAAGTAGTAAATAGGACTTTGTCTGCATTGTTACGGGCAATCACTAAAAAGAATATTAATCATTGGGAGGAGTGTTTACCGCATGTTGAGTTTGTATATAATAGATCTGTTCATTCTATTACTCATTTTTTGCCATTTGAAATTGTATATGATTTTAATCCTTTGACCCCGTTGGATTTATCACCATTACCTGTTTCTGAGTATACTAACATGGATGAAAAGAAAAAGGCTGAATTTGTTAAGCAGATACATGAGAAGGCGAAACTCAACATTGAAAGGAGGACGGAGCAATATGCAAAACAGGCCATCAAAGGCCGACATCAAGTTATCTTGAACCCGAAAATTGGGTGTGGTTGCACATGCGGGAAGAAAGATTTCCGGCTCAAAGACGATCGAAATTGCTTCCAAGAGGTGATGGTCCATTTCAAGTTCTCGAGCGCATTAATGACAATGCCTACAAATTGGATTTAGCTGGTAAGCATAATGTTAGTGCAACATTCAATGTTACTGATCTAAGTCCATTTGATGTAGGTGATGATTTGAGATAAATCCTTCTCAAGAGGAGAGGAATGACGAGGACATCCTTAGCTCAGGAATGCATGGCAACCAATGAGCGGATTCGGTTCGCGTTCCGGTTGGACCCGTGACGAGAGCTCGAGCTAAACGTTTCAAAGAGGGACTTGTTGGTTTGATTCGAGAAGTGTGGGATGAAGTTGGATCGAGTTCAAAGGCTATCAAGATGGATTTGAAGTTCGTGAATGTGTTACAAGTGGACAAGACAAGACAGGAAACAAAAGAAATTAGTTTGCATGAAACAGTGAATTCGTCCCGACGGATTCACCAAGCCTATTGAACTCGCCCCGGTGAGTTCGCCTCTGCCCAAATCGCCCCAGCGAGCTCTAAACGCGCCCCGGCCCTTTCATCTCTGTCGAATTCGCCCCGACGAATTCCCATTGACATAATTAATTCGCTTCGGCGCGAATCCGCCCCGGCGAGTTCCTGCAGTTCAACAAATTCGCCCCGGCGAATTGGTCGGATTCTAGCTAACGCGTTTTGGCAAGATTTTGACGCGGATTTACTTAATTAATTAGTTATTTTCAGCATATTTTTAGATTTCTATTATAGTTAGGTTACTTTTAGATTGGATTTTGATTCCAAGTCTATTGTTATTACATTTTATAGATTCTAAGGATTCTTGGCTACTATAAATAAGTTTTATGAATGTAATGCATACATGATTCAATAATATTCAAATTTATCATATTCTTGTGAGATTATTCTCTACTTTTGGTTCTTTGAAAATTCCTATGTAAAATCTTAGTTTATTCTTTGAGACTCAATTTTGACTTATCATACAACAATGCATGGTTATGTCTAGTGTCTTCTACCGCATCAATCGTCGATTGTATCGAGGTTCCTGCTTCATATACGTACGAAGTTTAGGTGTCGTTAGTTTTTCATTCAATGCAGATTCATTGCTTGATCGATTGTACCAAGGTTCTCGTCTCTTAATAGACGTTGGGTTGCGGTGTCGAGAGAGTTCCACTCTTAAATGCTTTGCTAGAAACGATCCGAGCGACGACCACCTCACACAAGCGTGTCGTGGAGTCTATCAAAACATGATCGAGTAGAAGGGTCCGAAAGGACAAAGCAAGGGTAAGCTTAATGAGTAGTTGGAAGTCGTTGCTTGTAATAAATAGGCTTTTGTAATGTAAATACAATATCTATCATGTAATGAAGTAACTAAAGGTCTTCGTACCTGAGATAAAAAACTTTGTTGTAATAATTACAGTTATTTTATTAATTAATATGTTGTATGGGTTGTATCTGTTAGTTTGCAGAAACAAGATCAAAGCATACAATCTAATTGAAAAGCAGCGGAAGCATGCAATAAAAGCAATTTAAATTTTTCTGCAATCCCAGGAATCACCTTATGCAATATTATTAATTAAACAACAATGAAGAAGGAATTATACCTTTGCAAATTCAACCTTTGAACAGCTACAAGTTCACCTCCCTTACTCCTTCACGTTCTTCTCCAATTCTTCGAATCAAGCGTTCGTTACAATAGTATGCAACGCCCAAGAGGTGACCCACCAAGAGTATATTGATTGAAGAAGAAGAATTTAGGTTCTACTAGACCTTGGGTGGCTAACCCTAGTTTACTCTTCTAACTATTTAGGGTTTTGAGAATACTTGCAAAATTACATTAGTCTATCCCACAATAAGACCCCTCTTATTTATAGACTAACCCTTTTCCTAAACCATTTAGAAATTAGGGTTTTATATAATTCCCAATCTAATTAGGAATTATAATACTAATAATAATATGACTCCTCTTATTTATTTATAATTTAGTATTTCTCCAAATACTTAATTATAAATATTAGTATTTCTCCAAGTACTATATTATTATTATTATTTAGTCAATTTATTATTAATAATAATAATAATAATAACAATAATAATAATAATAATAATAATAATAATAAAATGACTACTCTTATTAATTTATAATTTAGTATTTCTTCAAATACTTAATTATAAATATTAAGCTATTTAATTTATTCCACTAATAAATTAAATACACTTAATTTATTATTATTAAGCCAATCACTTCTAAAATCATATTTTTCTCTTTTATGGTGTGACCCTCTAGGTTCAATATTAAGCTAGTAAGTAGAATAAATAAATTAGAACCATTCTAATATTATTTATAATGAATTAAACTCCTTTAATTCAAATATAAATAAATAATATTTATTCTATATCATGAGTGACACCTTATAAATAATGTATCATGACTATCTAGATAATATGAATTCAACGTTCAATCATGATAATATGAATTCAACGTTCAATCATAAAGAATTATCACAATGAATACAAAGAACCTATTCCGTGAATAGTTATCGTATAATTCAATTCTTCTACCATGAAATGTCCCGATCAAATGTAAAACATGAAATTACCGTCAAGTTTTATTTATTTGATCATATGTATTTCGATTCTAAAATGCACAACTCCATTTAATGGAAATTAGAAACTTCTTTCTAATTTCCATTCAACCCTTGTCAGGGATTTCTTAGTTGTCACTTCATCAAATCACATAAGATATTCTCTCCCTTTACTGGAAGTGGTAGATCCTTTGTTGATCATTTACCTATCTCCATATATACTTTATTATATCCGAACATACCCTACAACATACCCTAGAGTATTAAGGAATATGACAAAATATAACTCAGTACATACAAGATATTATGACGATCTCAAGTCCAAAGATCACTTGTACTACTATCACTATAGGAACATCTATTGACAAGCATGTAAAACTCCATTAAGGTTCCTTTATTCAAGTCACGTTTAGTGAACTTATTCTCCAATAAGCACCTACATACTTACTTTAGTGTCTCCACACAAATGATTATGAGATCAATCATCCTCTTCAACAAAGCAAGCATAGTATGTACTAATCTATCCGGAATCAGTAACCCCACATTAGTAATCCGTACGATTAGGAACATTTTAGTTTTGAGCTATCTTGAATTTAGATCTCATTAGTATGATCAACATCATGATTCTAAAAGCATTGCTCGAAAACTATGGGTTTATCACATTTATTAATTCAACTAATTAACATGGATAAAGAATGCCTTTTATTAAATAAATTCTCTTATTAATAAATGAATAAGATTACAAAGTAAATACTCATCACATCAAATGTGATTGGCTTGAGAGCATACTACTTTCAATCTCCCACTTGCACTAAAGCCAATCGCCCTAGTATCTAATACCTATCTTCTCTAAGTGACGATCGAACTGCTGAGTTAACACTTTAATAAATGATTCTACAATGTTGTTCTGAGAATCCACTCTCTCTAAGGTGACATCTCTTTTTTCGACGATTTCTCTAATCAGATGAAAGCGCCGCAACACATGATTGGATTTCTGATGAGACCTAGGTCCCTTAGCTTGTGCAACAGCTCCGGTGTTGTCACAATATACAGGCATTGGTCCTTGTATGCTAGGAACAACTTCAAGTTCAATAATGAACTTCTTTATCTAAACAGCTTCCTTTGCAGCTTCACTTGCAGCTATGTACTCTGCTTCTGTTACTGAATCAGCAACTGTTTGCTGCTTGGAACTTTTCTAACTCACTGCACCACTATTTAGGATAAAGGCATAACCTGAGGTGGATTTGATGTCGTCTTGATAAGTCTGAAAACTTGAGTCGGTATAATCCTCTAGTTTCAAATTAGACCCACCATACACTAAAAACACATCCTTAGTTCTTCTTAAGTACTTCAGGATATTTTTCACCACTTTTTACTGTTCTTCTCTAGGTTTAGACTGATATCTACTTGTCACTCCTAGTGCATAAGTAACATCAGGTCTCGTACATATCATCCCATACATGATAGATCCTATTACCGAAGCATAAGGTATCTTACTCATGCGAACTCTCTCTTCAGGTGTGTTTGGGGACATTTTCTTGGAGAGATTCCCTCTAAAACTCATCGGTATGAGTCCTCTTTTGGAGTTTTCCATGTTAAACTTCTTTAACATCGAATCAATGTACGTGCCTTGGGTCAAGCCAAGCATCCTTTTGAAAGTATTATGCACACAAGCCAATAATATTTGATATGATGTAGCATATACTTTGTAATCTTATTCATTTATTAATAAAAGAATTGATTTTCTTAAAAAGCATTTTATATTATCTACATAGTGCTGTTATATTAAATGTGATAAACTCATAGTTTTGAGCAATGCTTTTAGAATCATGATGGTGATCATGCTAATGAGATCTAAATTCTAGATAGCTCACAAACTAAAATCGTTCCTAATCGTTGGATTACTAAAAAGGGATTAGTGAATCCGGATAGATTAGTACATACGTTGCCTACTCTTATGAAGAGGATGATTGATCTCATAATCATTTGTGTGGAGACACTAAAGCAAGTATGTAGGTGCTTATTGGAGAATAAGTTCACTGAACGTGACTCGCTAAGGAATACCTAATGGAGTTTTACTCGGCTGTCAATAGGAATTCCTCTAGTGATAGTAGTACAAGTGATCCTTAGACTTGAGATCATCATAGTATCTTGTGTATGATAAGTTATACTTTGACATGTCCCTTAAGACCTTTAGGGTATATCAAAGGGTATGATTGGGTATAATAAGTTGTACATGGAGATAGTGAATGATCAACAAAGAATCTACCACGTCTAGTAAAAGATGTGAATGTCCTATGTGATTCGATAAATGATAACTCAGTAGTCCTTGGCCAAGGCAGAATGAAATTAGAAAGGAGTTTCTAATTTGCATTATTTAGAGTTGTGCATTTGGGAATCGAAATACATATAATTAAATAAAATAAGACTTGACAGAAATTCCATGTCTTATATTTAATTGAGACATTGTATGGTAGAAGGATTGAATTGTACGGTAACTATTTACTCAAAGGTTCTTTTGTGATTAATGTTGAAATCTATATTATCTGGAAAGTCGTTGATCGCTAAGGGGGCTTACCCTTATTGTAGAATAAATATTATTTATTTAAATGAATTAAATAGTTTAATTTATTTATTTAAATAATATTAGAATTGTTCTAATTGATTTATTCACAACCAGTTTAATATGGAGAACCTAAAGGGTCACACCGCAAAAGGAAAATATTTATTTAAGAAGTAAATGGCATAATTGTAATAATAAGTTAAGTGTATTTAATTTAATCTATGGAGATAGAATAAATTAAATAGCTTAATATTTATTATTTAATATTTAGGAAATATTAAATATAAATTAATAAGAGGAGTCTTATTATTATTATTACTATTACTATTATTTAATTCCTAATAGGGATTGTGAATTAATTAATATAACTATTATTTAATTCCTAATAGGGATTGGGAATTAATTAATAGAAGTACTCTCTCTCATTAATTCCTAATTGGATTAGGAATATAATTAAAGGAGTTTAATTAAAATAGAAACCCTAATCCTAAATAGTTTAGGGAAGGGGTTTTCCTACATCTATAAATAAGAGAAGTCTTATCATAGATTGAGGTTACACACTCTTGCATAAGAATTGTGGAGAGTACTTACAATTTCTATAGAGATAGAAACTAGGGTTTTGCCAACACCCATCTTCTTGAACAAGTATTATTCCTTGGTGGATCACCTCTAGAGGCCAAACACTTAGGTGGCTAACGTTGATCAAAGGAAGGAATTTAATCGGTGAAATTCAAGGAGAACGCAAAGGAATTGGAGGTGAACTTATACCTGAGGAAGCTAGAATTCTACAAGGGTATAATTCTTATTCTCCATCTCTTTCGTTTAATTAATAATTGTGCATAAAGCAAGATCATGGTGATGGTTTGTATAAAATTTTAAAATCTGATTTTATCACGCTTCCGCTTTATTTATGTAATTTGATTGCATGTTCGCGCTATACAAACCTAACAGTGGTATCAGAGCCAAACTTTATGCGAATTATTAATTGTTTTGATTCTGTATATACATTGATATGTGTTTAGAATAATTTAATTGGGCATAATTGTTTGTGTAAAATTATTTTATTTATTTTATTTTTGTAAATTAATATAAAGGAGTTTATTTTTATTAAAAAAAATAAAATAAAATAAAATAAAATAAAATTGGATAAATTAAAATAAAGAAGTTTATTTTAATTTGGAATTTGATTAAAAATAAAGGAGTTTATTTTATTCAAAATTGGATAAATTAAAATAAAAGAGTTTATTTTGATTTGGAATATGATTAAAATAAAGAAGTTTATTTTAATTGAAATTGGATTTCATGATAACTAATTAGAGTTGGAATTGGATTCCATGATAACTAATTGGAGTTAAAATTGGATTTTATACTAACTAATATTGCCCATTAAATGATATCAATGCATATATGGAATGGTTTTATTATTCATGGGATGAATGTTATTTATTGATACATATGGAGATATGTATGATAATAAATATGGATTGATTATGGACTATTGACCAATGTGTGATTGGATTTATTTTAGTGGATGCTTGAATGTATGGGTTTTTATAAATGGGGTCTGCGTACCTCGTCTTCTCTAATTTTTTCTTAATGTAAATTCTATCTCCTTCCTATGTACTTCCCCTTGACTGTTGATCAAGGTTTCTATTTATTGTAAGTAGTTTTTGTAATAGGAATAATTAGAATTAATTTTGAAGAATTGAAGATAAAGGAGCGAGGAGCGCTTGAAGACCCGTTTGTAATGGAGCCCGGGTTTAAATGTAATAGTTATATTTAAATTTAATTCTTGCACCCTAGGTTCGACCTTTTGGTTCACTTGGTGGCTCTAGTGAACCAAACTAGAATAAAAGTCCATAATCAATCCGGGTAGAATATAGTATTCTATATGTGCATGCTTACTATATATATATATTATATATTTTTCCACATGCTTCGCATGTCAAATAATATGACGCGTATTTTATATATATATGTGCATGCGCGCTAAACAAGATGAGACAAATAATATCAAACCCCTCAAAGAAATTATATTAAGTCCTAAGCGTTCAAAGATATTTGGAATATCGAACGTCGCCTTCTAGCATGGTAAAGCGATAGAGTATTAAATATTTAATATGAGTTTGTTGTGTCACACAAGGCAAGTATTAAATATTTAAGATGTTGCATTATCACATTTGATGCTTATACATAGACTGAACGATGCTGTTTTGTTGTGTCACACAAGGACAGTGTTTTTCTTTCGAATATATGGAAGTGCTAGGTTGGACTTAACTTGGACAATTTTGATTCGGATGTGTCACACTTGATCAAAATAATCTAAGAGGCAAAATACAAGGAGTTACATAATGATGTAATTGATATATAGTTTGTTGTGTCACATAAGGCTATATACATTTAAAATGAGATCCTTATTCTCACTAGCAAATCTTTAATTAGATTTGCCGAACTATATATTGAGGGTAATATAGTTTGATGAAAATAGTGGGAGATACCAATTTAAATAAAAACCTAATTTATTTTGGTAATTAATTAAATGAATGTATGCTAAAATGTTGTTAAATTATAAATTCATTTAACAGAATTTTATAATGTATAATTCACTATCACTGCGTAGCATATTAGATGCTAATTAACCGGACCGAATTACACGGACTGGTTAAGGAATCTGGGAATAGTTCTCAAGGCTGAAAAGCTATCTTATATCCTTAATACGCATATCCCTGCAATGGTTGCAGACAATGCCTCTGAGGAAGAGATTGCTACTTTTAGAAAGTGGCAAGATGATGCATAGTTGGCTCAATGCGTCATGCTCGCATCCATGAGTAACGAGCTTCAGCGTCAGCATGAAACTATGGATGCTCTTACTGTACTCTTGCACCTTCAAGGAGTTGAATGGTGAGGAAAGTAGGACTGCTAGATATTAGATATCTAAGGAGCTCTTCCAATCTAGAATAACCGATGGCACTACAGTATAGACAAATATCCTCAAAAATGATCAATCTAATTGAACAATTGGGATAACTGGGTTTAGTAATGGATGGAGAGATGATCCAGGATTTGATCTTGCAATCAGTTCCAGACTCTTTGTCACAATTTGTTGTGAATTTCCACGTGAACAAGCTATATGTCAGCCTGCATGAGTTGCTTAAACACGTTGAAAACTGTAAAGAGTCACTTTCCAACCAAGAAAGACCAAGTCTTACTGGTAGATAATTCTTTCAGAAAGCGGAAGAGGGCCAAATGATCTTCTTAAAAGAAGAACAATTCAAAGAAGGTATAAGGAAAGGCAATAACTAAGGACACTAAGAACAAAACTGATGCAAATAGCAAAGGAGTTTGCTTCCACTGCAATAAGCCTGGACACTGGAAAGGAAACTGTAAGGAGCATCTTGCAGAGGCTAACCAGAAGAAGCTTAGTGAAGCTTCGGTTACAGATATAGGTTTGTTCATCATTGAAATAAATCTTTCTGTAAGTCAAGGTTCTACTTGGGTATTGGATACCGACTATATTTCTCACGTATACAATCCAATACAGAGACTAAGCAGAAGTAGAAAGCTAAACAAAGAGTAAGTAATCTTACGTGCGGAGAATGGAGTAATGGTTGCTACATTAGCCGTAGGAACTTATAGTTTAGCGTTGCCTACGGGCAAGTCTATTAAGTTAATAATTGTTATTATGTTCCAGTTCTCTTTAGAAACATTATTACTTCCGTTGTTGAACAAGGAATGTTCTGGTATTATATTTAAGAACAATTGTTGTTCTATTTATAATGATAATGTTTTGTTTGAAACTGGAAGATCACTTGATGGACTTTGTAAACTTGACTTACATAAAAAAAAATAATTTTGCAAATTGAACAAACTTGTAAAAGAAAAGGAGATGATCATTCAAAGAGTTGAATATGTGTATTTGATGAAATACAAGTCTGAATCATTTGAAAGGTTCAAAGAATTCAGAAGTGAAACAAATTGACAAAGTATTAAGATTCTTTGATCAGATCGAGGAAGGAATACTTGTGCAATAAGTTTCTAGATCATCTCAAAATGGTATTTTCTTATAATGGACACCTCCTGATACGCAATAATTGATTGGTGTATCTAGAAGGAGAAATTATACCTTGTTGGACATGGTGCGGTCCATAATGATTTTTACCGACATTCTAGTATCCATCTGGGGTTATGCCCTAGAAACGGCTGCATATCTACAAAATAAGGTAACCTCAAAATTTGGCCCCAAGATTCTATAAAAGTTATGGATAGGGAGGATTCCTAGTCTTAAGTATGTTAAGATAAGGGGTTGTCCAACTTATGTGAAAAGGTTTCAAAAGATAAGTTTGGGACAAAATTTGACAAGTGCATAGTTGTGGGATATCCTAAAGAAAGTTTAGGGCATTATTACTATAATCTTATACGCTGCCTGAAAGTAGTATGCACACAAGCCAATCATATTTGATATGATGTAGCATATACTTTGTAATCTTATTCGTTTGTTAAAGGCATTTTACTTTATCTACATGGTGCTGTTATATTAAATGTGATAAACCCATAGTTTTGAGCAATGTTTTTAGAATCATGATGGTGATCATGCTAATGAGATCTAAATTCTAGATAGCTCACAAACTAAAATTGTTCCTAATCGTTGGATTACTAAAAAGGGGATTAGTGAATCCGGATAGATTAGTACATACGTTGCTTGCTCTTATGAAGAGAATGATTGATCTCATAATCATTTGTGTGGAGACACTAAAGCAAGTATGTAGGTGCTTATTAGAGAATAAGTTCACTGAACGTGGCTCGCTAATGAATACCTAATGGAGTTTTACTCGCCTGTCAATAGGAATTCCTCTAGTGATAGTAGTACAAGTGATCCTTGGACTTGAGATCATCATAGTATCTTGTGTATGATGAGTTATACTTTGACATGTCCCTTAAGACCTTTAGGGTATATCAAAGGGTATGATTGGGTATAATAAGTTGTACATGAAAATAGGTGAATGATCAACAAAGAATCTACCACTTTTAGTAAAAGGAGAGAATGTCCTATGTGATTCGATAAATGACGACTCAGAAGTCTTTGGCCAAAGCAGAATGAAATTAGAAAAGAGTTTCTAATTTGCATTAATCAGAGTTGTGCATTTCAGAATCGAAATACATATAATTAAATAAAATAAGACTTGACAGTAATTCCATGTCTTATATTTAATTGGGACATTGTATGGTAGAAGGATTGAATTGTACGGTAACTATGCACTGAAAGGTTCTTTTATGATTAATGTTGAAATCTATATTATCTGGAAAGTCGTTGATCGCTAAGGGGGCTTACCCTTATTGTAGAATAAATATTATTTATTTAAATGAATTAAATAGTTTAATTTATTTATTTAAATAAGATTAGAATTGTTCTAATTGATTTATTCACAACCGGTTTAATATGGAGAACCTAAAGGGTCACACCGCAAAAGAAAAATATTTATTTAAGAAGTAAATGGCATAATTGTAATAATAAGTTAAGTGTATTTAATTTAGTCTATGGAGATAGAATAAATTAAATAGCTTAATATTTATTATTTAATATTTTAGAAATATTAAATATAAATTAATAAGAGGAGTCTTATTATTATTATTACTATTACTATTATTTAATTCCTAATAGGGATTGGGAATTAATTAATATAACTATTATTTAATTCCTAATAGGGATTGTGAATTAATTAATATAACTATTATTTAATTTCTAATAGGGATTGGGAATTAATTAATATAACTATTATTTAATTCCTAATAGGGATTGGGAATTAATTAATAGAAGTACTCTCTCTCATTAATTCCTAATTGGATTATGAATATAATTAAAGGAGTTTAATTAAAATAGAAACCCTAATCCTAAATAGTTTAGGGAAGGGGTTTTTCTACATCTATAAATAAGAGAAGTCTTATCATAGATTGGGGTTACACACTCTTGCATAAGAATTGTGGAGAGTACTTACAATTTCTATAGAGATAGAAACTAGGGTTTTGCCAACACCCATCTTCTTGAACAAGTATTATTCCTTGGTGGATCACCTCTAGAGGCCAAACACTTGGGTGGCTAACGTTGATCAAAGGAAGGAATTTAATCGGTGGAATTCAAGGAGAACGCGAAGAAATTGGAGGTGAACTTGTACCTGAGGAAGCTAGAATTCTACAAGGGTATAATTCTTATTCTCCATCTCTTTCGTTTAATTAATAATTGTGCATAAAGCAAGATCATGGTGATGGTTTGTATAAAATTTTAAAATCTGATTTTATCGCGCTTCCGCTTTATTTATGTAATTTGATTGCATGTTCGCGCTATACAAACCTAACACCTTTTAGATCTATCTCTATAGATTTTTATCTCCACAATGTAGGATGCTTCTCCCAAGTCCTTCATGGAGAAGTGTTTAGACAACCATATCTTTACGGTTTGTAGCATTGGAATGTCATTCCCTATAAGTAATATATCATCAACATATAGTACCGGGAATGTCACAGCGCTCCCACTAACCTTCTTGTACACACAAGGTTCATCCTCGTTTTTGATAAAATCAAACTCTTTGATTGTCTCATCAAAATGGATGTTCCATCTACGAGAAGCTTCCTTCAATCCATAAATGGACCGTTGTAGTTTACAAACTTCATTTGTTCTAACTTTTGAAACAAATCCCTCTGGCTGTATCATGTATACATCCTCTTCTAGTTTCCCATTGAGGAAGGTCGTTTTCACGTCCATTTGCCAGATCTCGTAGTCATAGTAAACTGTAATCGCAAGCAAAATGCGAATGGACTTGAGCATTATAATTGGTGAAAAGGTTTTGTCATAGTCAACTCCTTGCCTTTATTTGAAACCTTTTGCCACCAGCCTGGCCTTAAAAGTCTCTACCTTGCCATCTGTTCCAGTCTTTCTTTTAAAGATCCATTTGCACCCTATAGGCACTATGCCTTCTGGTGGAGTAACCAAAGTCTATACTTGGTTCTCATACATAGAGTCAATTTCGGATTTCATGGTTGTTTACCATTTTTCTGAGTCTTTACTACTCATTGCCTCATCGTATGTTATTGGATCATCATCCTCTATGATGCGTACCTCATCATCATCCTCTATGATGAATCCATAACTTTCAGGTATCTTCGGTATTCTTCTAGGTTTACGACTTGGTTGTCATACATAAGGTATCTCTACTTGGACAGGTTCATCCACTTGACCTGTAGTGGTTTGTGGTTCTTAAATTTCTTCAAGATTTATTTTCCTCCCACTAGCCTCTTCAAGGATAAACTCCTTTTCCAAGAAGGTAGCGTATTTCACAACAAACACCTTTTGCTCAGTAGGATTATAGAAATAGTATCCTAAACTTTCTTTAGGATATCTCACAAATCTGCACTTATCAGATCTTGTCCCAAGCTTATCATTCTAAAATCTTTTCACATAAGCTGGACATCCCCAAATCTTAACATGCTTAAGACTTGGTTTCCTCCCTGTTCATAACTCATATGGAGTCTTAGGGATGGATTTCAAGGGCACCTTATTTAGTAGATATGCAGCCGCGTCTAGGGCATAACCCCAGAAGGATATTGCAAGATCGGTAAAACTTATCATAGATGGCACCATGTCCAATAAGGTACGATTTCTCCTTTTAGAGACACTGTTAAGCTGTGGTGAACCAGGAGGCATCCATTGTGAGAGAATACCGTTATCTTTTAGATGATTAAGAAACTCATTGCTTAAGTATTCACCTCCTCGATCCGAATGAAGAATCTTAATACTCTTGCCAGTTTGTTTCTCCACTTTACTCTTGAATTCTTTGAACCTTTCAAATGATTCAGATTTGTATTTCATCAAATACACATATCCGAATCTCGAATGATCATCAGTGAAAGTAATGAAATAAGAATACCCTCCTCGTGCATCTATTGTCATATGTCCACATACACCTGTGTACCAACTCTAACAATCCTGCAACTCTTTCTCCATGTCCACTAAATGGAGATTTAGTTATCTTTCCCATGAGACAAGACTCACAAGTTGGATATAATTCAAAATTAAATGGCTCTAAAAGCTTATCTTTATACAACTTTTTAGTCTTGTTTCATTAATATGACCGAGTCTGCAATGCCATACGAAGATATGATTCACATCTTTTCTTTTCCTTTTATTAGTTTGTTCAATTTGCAAATAATTTTCATGTAAATCAAGTACGTAAGACCATCAATTAATCTACTAGTTCCATACAAAATATTGTCATTATAAATAGAAAAACTATTGTTCTTTATTATAATATTAAAACCTTCCTTGTCCAACAATGGAATTGAAATAATGTTTCTAATAAGAACTGTAACATAATAACAACTTATTAAATTAATTGATTTGAAGGCAGTGCTAAACAATAAGTTTCTACGGCTAATGCAACAACCTTTACTCCATTCCCTACGCGCAGGGTGACTTCTCCTTTGTTCAGCTTTCTACTTCTGCTTAGTCCTTGCAAAGAATTGCATATGTGAGACCCACAGCCGGTATCCAATACCCAAGTAGAACTTTGACTTACAGAAAGATTTATTTCAATCATGAATAAACCTGTATCTATAGCTGAAGCTGAAGCTTCTCCAAGCTTATTTTGCTTCTACTTTGCAAGATACTCCTTGCTGTTTCTCTTCCAATGTCTACGCTTGTTGTAGTGGAAGCAAACTCCTTTGTTATCAGCATCAGCCTTTTTCTTGTCCTTAGGTTTCGCCTTTCCTTTTACCTTTTTAGGATATTTTTTCTTTTCAGAAGATCCTTTGGCCCTTTTCCGCTTCTTGGAAGAATTGTATACAAGCAATACTTGGTCTTTCTTCATTGGAAAGTGACTTTTAGCAGTTTTTAACCTGTTAAGTGATTCAGACAAGCTGACATCAAGCTTATTCATGTGAAAGTTCACAGCAAATTGTGAAAAGGAGTCCGGGAGTGACTGCAAGATCAGATTTTGGCTCAACTCACCATCCATGATAAAACTCAGCTGTTCCAACTGTTCAATTAGATTGATCATCTTTAGGACATATGTCTGCATTGTAGTGCCATCAGTCATCCTAGATCGGAGGAGCTCTTTAGATATTTCATATTTACCCGACCTACTTTGCTCACCATACAAATCCTGAAGGTGTAGCAACATAGTAGGAGCATCTATTTTCTCATGCTGATGTTGTAACTCGTTGCTCATGGATGCTAACATGATGCACTGAGCCACCTGTGCATCATCCTTCTACTTTCTAAAAGTAGTCAGCTCTTCCTCAAAGGCATCTTCTGCAACTGTTGCAGGAACAGGCGAGTTAAGGACATATGCTAGCTTTTTAACTGTGACAACTATTCTCAGATTCGTTAACCAATCCGTGTAATTTGGTCCGGTTAATTTGTTAGCATCAAGTATGCTTCACAGTGATAGTGAATTAGCCATTTGTAAAATTTTGCAGGTGTAATTTAATTAACAACATTAGCATGTATTCTTTTATTAATCACCATATTAATTTAGGTCATTATTAAAATGGCGTCTCCCACTATTTTCTTTAAACTATATAACCCTCTTTATACATAGTTCGACAGATCTTGTATTTGTGACTTTGTAAAACCTACTTAGTGAGAAAGGATCCAATTTATAATAAATATATAGCCTTGTGTGTGCACAACAAACTGTATATTTATTCAAAAGGTAGACAACTTTTGTCGATTACATCTCCATGTGACTCCTTTATATTTTGCCTCTTAGATTATAATAGTCAAATGTGTGCACATCTGAACTAAAATAATCTAAGTTAAGTCCAACCCACCATTTCTATATAAATGAAGAGAAAAATACAGTCCTTGTGTGTGCACAACAAACTCATAATAAATATTCAATACTCTATCGTTTTACCATGCTAGAAGGCTACGTTTGACATTCTCCAATGTCTTTGAACAGAATCAACTTAATATTATCTTTTGAGGGTTTTTGTTATTAATTGTCTCATCTTGTTTAGCGCGCATGCAAATATATATATATATAGAAATACGCGTCATATTAAACATACATCAACATGTATAATAATATATTTACTATATAATTAGCATGCATTTATAGAATATTATATTATATCCAGGATGATTATGAACTTAATTCTAATTTAGTTTATTGGAGCCACCATGAACCAAAGGTCAAACCTAGGGTACAAGAATAAAATTTTGAATATAACTATTACATTCAACCCAGGGGAAGTACATAGGATGGAGACAAAAAACCTTGATCAGCAGTCAAGGGGAAGTACATAGGATGGAGACAGAATTTACATTAGAAAATTAGATAGGCGAGGTACGCAGACCCCATTTATAAAAACTACATTCATTCAAGCATCCATTAAAATTAAATCCAATCATATTGGTCAATGGTCCATAATCATTCCCTTTATTTATCATACATGTTATCACATGTATTAATAAAAGATTAACCATACATGCCCTCACATGTATCATAACATATTCATCAAATGAAAATAAACATTCAGTATATATATTGATATCATTTAATGGGCAATATTAGTTAGCATAAAATTCAATTTTGAATCAAAATAAACTCTTTTATTTTAATCTAAATTAAATCAAAATAAACTATTTATTTTAATTTAACATGGAATCCAAATCCAACTATAATAAACATCTTTATTTTAGTCCAATTCCAAATAAAAATAAACTCCTTTATTTCTAATTTAGAATTTCTGAAAAAACACAAAAACTGGACTTACGGCCCTTCATGCGTCGCAGCTCAAGAAAGAGAGCGTCGCGACTCAACGAATGGAGCGTCGCGGCCCTCAAGAAGGGCATCAAGCCCCGCGACTCAAGTAATGGAGCGCCGCGACTCACAAGGAGCGCGTCGCGGCTCTGAAACTTCTGTCTATTCCGTTTTTGTTTTTTCCAGATCGCGATTTTGCTTCTTCCTTTCATAAAAAATGATTCTATACTAACAATTACACACAATTAAATTGTTCTAAACACATATCAACATATATATCGAATCAAAATAATTAATAATTCGCATATGGATGGCTTTGATGCCACTGTTGGTTTGCAGAAACAAGATCAAAGCATACAATCTAATTGAAACGCAGCGGAAACATGCAATAAAAACAATTTAAATTTTTCTGTAATCCCAGGAATCACCTTATGTAATATTATTAACTAAACAACGACGAAGAAGAAGGAATTATACCTTTGCAGATTCAACCTTTGAACAGCTATAAGTTCACCTCCCTTACTCCTTCGCGTTCTTCTCCAATTCCTCGAATTAAACGTTCGTTACAATAGTGTGCAACACCCAAGAGGTGATCCCCCAAGAGTATATTGATTGAAAAAGAAGAATTTAGGTTCTACTAGACCTTGGCTGGTTAACCCTAGTTTTCTCTCCTAACTATTTAGGGTTTTGAGAATACTTGCAAAATTGCATTAGTTTATCTCACAATAAGACCCCTCTTATTTATAAACTTACCATTTTCCTAAACCATTTAGAAATTAGGGTTTTTGTATAATTCCCAATCTAATTAGGAATTATAATACTAATAATAATAAGACTCCTTTTATTTATTTATAATTTAGTATTTCTCCAAATACTATATTATTATTATTTAGACAATTTAATAATAATAATAATAATAAATAGATGACTACTCCTATTAATTTATAATTTAGTATTTCTTCAAATACTTAATTATAAATATTAAGCTATTTAATTTATTTCACTAATAAATTAAATACACTTAATTTATTATTATTAAGCCAATCACTTCTAAAATCATATTTCTCTCTTTTATGGTGTGACCCTCTAGGTCCAATATTAAGCCAGTAAGTAGAATAAATAAATTAGAACCATTCTAATATTATTTATAATGAATTAAACTCCGTTAATTCAAATATAAATAAATAATATTTATTCTACATCATGAGTGACACCTTATAAATAATGTATCATGATTATCCAGATAATATGAATTCAATGTTCAATCATAAAGAATTATCACAATGAATACAAAGAACCTATTCCGTGAATAGTTACCGTACAATTCAATCCTTCTATCATGCAATGTCTCGATTAAATATAAAACATGAAATTACTGTCAAGTTTTATTTATTTGATCATATGTATTTCGATTCTAAAATGCACAACTCCATTTAATCTAAATTAGAAACTCCTTTCTAATTTCCATTTAACCCTGGCTAGATATTTTTGAGTTATCACTTCATCGAATCACATATGACATTTTCTCCCTTTACTGGAAGTGGTAGATCCTTTGTTGATCATTCACCTATCTCCATATATATTTATTATATCTGAACATACCCTACAACATACCCTAGAGTATTAAGGAATATGACAATACATAACTCAGTATATACAAGATACTATGATGATCTCAAGTTCAAGTATCATTTGTACTACTATCACTATAGGAACACCTATTGACAGGCATGTAAAACTCCATTAGGGTTCCTTTATTCAAGTCACGTTCAGTGAACTTATTATCCACTAAGCACCTACATACTTGCTTTAGTGTCTCTACGTAAATGATTATGAGATCAGTCATCCTCTTTAACAGAGCAAACATAGTATGTACTAATCTATCCGGAATCAGTAACCCCACATTAGTGATCCATACGATTAGGAACATTTTAGTTTTGAGCTATCTTGAATTTAGATCTCATTAGCAGGATCAACATCATGATTCTAAAAGCATTGCTCGAAAACTATGAGTTTATCACATTTAGTAATTCAACTAATTAACATGGATAAAGAATACCTTTTATTAAATAAATTCTCTTATTAATAAATGAATAAGATTACAAAGTAAATACTCATCACATCAAATGTGATTAGCTTGAGGGCATACTACTTTCAGTATCATGTTGCACTGAATATGGGTTTGAAGGTACCGGAATTTGGGGGCGTCACAGGTTGGTATCGGAGTTGTAGGTTAGAAACCTTAGGTGGGGATACCTTGGGCTATAACCGTAGGTTAGTTAGACAGATAGATAGTAATTTATAAACTTACCATTTTCCTAAACCATTTAGAAATTAGGGTTTTTGTATAATTCCCAATCTAATTAGGAATTATAATACTAATAATAATAAGACTCCTCTTATTTATTTATAATTTAGTATTTCTCCAAATACTATATTATTATTATTTAGACAATTTAATAATAATAATAATAATAATAATAATAATAATAAGATGACGACTCTTATTAATTTATAATTTAGTATTTCTTCAAATACTTAATTATAAATATTAAGCTATTTAATTTATTTCACTAATAAATTAAATACACTTAATTTATTATTATTAAGTCAATCACTTCTAAAATCATATTTCTCTCTTTTATGGTGTGACCCTCTAGGTCCAATATTAAGCCAGTAAGTAGAATAAATAAATTAGAACCATTCTAATATTATTTATAATGAATTAAACTCCGTTAATTCAAATATAAATAAATAATATTTATTCTACATCATGAGTGACACCTTATAAATAATGTATCATGATTATCCAGATAATATGAATTCAATGTTCAATCATAAAGAATTATCACAATGAATACAAAGAACCTATTCCGTGAATAGTTACCGTACAATTCAATCCTTCTATCATGCAATGTTTCGATTAAATATAAAACATGAAATTACTGTCAAGTTTTATTTATTTGATCATATGTATTTCGATTCTAAAATGCACAACTCCATTTAATCTAAATTAGAAAGCCTGGCTAGATATTTTTGATTTATCACTTCATCGAATCACATATGACATTTTCTCCCTTTACTGGAAGTGGTAGATCCTTTGTTGATCATTCACCTATCTCCATATATATTTATTATATCTGAACATACCCTACAACATACCCTAGAGTATTAAGGAATATGACAATACATAACTCAGTATATACAAGATACTATGATGATCTCAAGTTCAAGTATCATTTGTACTACTATCACTATAGGAACACCTATTGACAGGCATGTAAAACTCCATTAGGGTTCCTTTATTCAAGTCACGTTCAGTGAACTTATTATCCACTAAGCTCCTACATACTTGCTTTAGTGTCTCTACGTAAATGATTATGAGATCAGTCATCCTCTTCAACAGAGCAAACATAGTATGTACTAATCTATCCGGAATCAGTAACCCCACATTAGTGATCCATACGATTAGGAACATTTTAGTTTTGAGCTATCTTGAATTTAGATCTCATTAGCAGGATCAACATCATGATTATAAAAGCATTGCTCGAAAACTATGAGTTTATCACATTTAGTAATTCAACTAATTAACATGGATAAAGAATACCTTTTATTAAATAAATTCTCTTATTAATAAATGAATAAGATTACAAAGTAAATACTCATCACATCAAATGTGATTAGCTTGAGGGCATACTACTTTCAGTATCATGTTGCACTGAATATGGGTTTGAAGGTACCGGAATTTGGGGGCGTCACAGGTTGGTATCAGAGTTGTAGGTTAGAAACCTTAGGTGGGGATACCTTGGGCTATAACCGTAGGTTAGTTAGACAGATAGATAGTAATTTATAAACTTACCATTTTCCTAAACCATTTAGAAATTAGGGTTTTTGTATAATTCCCAATCTAATTAGGAATTATAATACTAATAATAATAAGACTCCTCTTATTTATTTATAATTTAGTATTTCTCCAAATACTATATTATTATTATTTAGACAGTTTAATAATAATAATAATAATAATAATAATAATAATAATAATAATAATAATAATAATAATAATAATAATAAGATGACTACTCTTATTAATTTATAATTTAGTATTTCTTCAAATACTTAATTATAAATATTAAGCTATTTAATTTATTTCACTAATAAATTAAATACACTTAATTTATTATTATTAAGTCAATCACTTCTAAAATCATATTTCTCTCTTTTATGGTGTGACCCTCTAGGTCCAATATTAAGCCAGTAAGTAGAATAAATAAATTAGAACCATTCTAATATTATTTATAATGAATTAAACTCCGTTAATTCAAATATAAATAAATAATATTTATTCTACATCATGAGTGACACCTTATAAATAATGTATCATGATTATCCAGATAATATGAATTCAATGTTCAATCATAAAGAATTATCACAATGAATACAAAGAACCTATTCCGTGAATAGTTACCGTACAATTCAATCCTTCTATCATGCAATGTCTCGATTAAATATAAAACATGAAATTACTGTCAAGTTTTATTTATTTGATCATATGTATTTCGATTCTAAAATGCACAACTCCATTTAATCTAAATTAGAAACTCCTTTCTAATTTCCATTCAAGCCTGGCTAGATATTTTTGATTTATCACTTCATCGAATCACATATGTCATTTTCTCCCTTTACTGGAAGTGGTAGATCCTTTGTTGATCATTCACCTATCTCCATATATATTTATTATATCTGAACATACCCTACAACATACCCTAGAGTATTAAGGAATATGACAATACATAACTCAGTATATACAAGATACTATGATGATCTCAAGTTGAAGTATCATTTGTACTACTATCACTATAGGAACACCTATTGACAGGCATGTAAAACTCCATTAGGGTTCCTTTATTCAAGTCACGTTCAGTGAACTTATTATCCACTAAGCTCCTACATACTTGCTTTAGTGTCTCTACGTAAATGATTATGAGATCAGTCATCCTCTTCAACAGAGCAAACATAGTATGTACTAATCTATCCGGAATCAGTAACCCCACATTAGTGATCCATACGATTAGGAACATTTTAGTTTTGAGCTATCTTGAATTTAGATCTCATTAGCAGGATCAACATCATGATTCTAAAAGCATTGCTCGAAAACTATGAGTTTATCACATTTAGTAATTCAACTAATTAACATGGATAAAGAATACCTTTTATTAAATAAATTCTCTTATTAATAAATGAATAAGATTACAAAGTAAATACTCATCACATCAAATGTGATTAGCTTGAGGGCATACTACTTTCAGTATCATGTTGCACTGAATATGGGTTTGAAGGTACCGGAATTTGGGGGCGTCACAGGTTGGTATCAGAGTTGTAGGTTAGAAATCTTATGTGGGGATACCTTGGGCTATAACCGTAGGTTAGTTAGACAGATAGATAGTAATTTATAAACTTACCATTTTCCTAAACCATTTAGAAATTAGGGTTTTTGTATAATTCCCAATCTAATTAGGAATTATAATACTAATAATAATAAGACTCCTCTTATTTATTTATAATTTAGTATTTCTCCAAATACTATATTATTATTATTTAGACAATTTAATAATAATAATAATAATAATAATAATAATAATAATAAGATGACTACTCTTATTAATTTATAATTTAGTATTTCTTCAAATACTTAATTATAAATATTAAGCTATTTAATTTATTTCACTAATAAATTAAATACACTTAATTTATTATTATTAAGCCAATCACTTCTAAAATCATATTTCTCTCTTTTATGGTGTGACCCTCTAGGTCCAATATTAAGCCAGTAAGTAGAATAAATAAATTAGAACCATTCTAATATTATTTATAATGAATTAAACTCCGTTAATTCAAACATAAATAAATAATATTTATTCTACATCATGAGTGACACCTTATAAATAATGTATCATGATTATCCAGATAATATGAATTCAATGTTCAATCATAAAGAATTATCACAATGAATACAAAGAACCTATTCCGTGAATAGTTACCGTACAATTCAATCCTTCTATCATGCAATGTCTCGATTAAATATAAAATATGAAATTACTGTCAAGTTTTATTTATTTGATCATATGTATTTCGATTCTAAAATGCACAACTCCATTTAATCTAAATTAGAAACTCCTTTCTAATTTCCATTCAAGCCTGGCTAGATATTTTTGATTTATCACTTCATCGAATCACATATGACATTTTCTCCCTTTACTGGAAGTGGTAGATCCTTTGTTGATCATTCACCTATCTCCATATATATTTATTATATCTGAACATACCCTACAACATACCCTAGAGTATTAAGGAATATGACAATACATAACTCAGTATATACAAGATACTATGATGATCTCAAGTCCAAGTATCATTTGTACTACTATCACTATAGGAACACCTATTGACAGGCATGTAAAACTCCATTAGGGTTCCTTTATTCAAGTCACGTTCAGTGAACTTATTATCCACTAAGCACCTACATACTTGCTTTAGTGTCTCTACGTAAATGATTATGAGATCAGTCATCCTCTTCAACAGAGCAAACATAGTATGCACTAATCTATCCGGAATCAGTAACCCCACATTAGTGATCCATACGATTAGGAACATTTTAGTTTTGAGCTATCTTGAATATAGATCTCATTAGCAGGATCAACATCATGATTCTAAAAGCATTGCTCGAAAACTATGAGTTTATCACATTTAGTAATTCAACTAATTAACATGGATAAAGAATACCTTTTATTAAATAAATTCTTTTATTAATAAATGAATAAGATTACATAGTAAATACTCATCACATCAAATGTGATTAGCTTGAGGGCATACCAGTATCATGTTGCACTGAATATGGGTTTGAAGGTACCGGAATTTGGGGGCGTCATAGGTTGGTATCGGAGTTGTAGGTTAGAAACCTTAGGTGGGGATACCTTGGGCTATAACCTTAGGTTAGTTAGACAGATAGATAGTAAATAACTCAACTAGAGTTTGAAAGAGATGGATTGAGGAAATTCACCATAAAATAAGATAGAAATAACTTAAATAAAACTGTTATTTGTAATGTGTATATATGACTTGTATTATGTATTAATCGAGTTGTTTATCTGCGTGTAGATGTCAGGTAAGGAAGAAATTCAGGTCATACATTTAGAGCCTGAGGAGCAGTTAGCTCCACCGTCGATAGTGCCATAGCTAGCACAAGAACCAGTGCAGGTAGTGGAGATAGATTCTAGTTCTGAATCCGAGGATGATCCCTAGGAGGAACCGTTCGAGGAGAAAGTTGAGGAAATAATAGAAGGAAATGTTGCAACTGAAACTGTGCAGGATGAAGTTGTACTAGTTGTAGGAGAAACAGGGAATGTCATTAACAATCCCGAAATGGAAGAGGCTTTAGTACAACTGGGAGCATTGGTTCAACATCTGATGAATCGTGATATTGAGCTGAGTAATAGACTCCAGGTAGTCGAGAACAGGGCCCAGTACTATAAGACTAAGTTGCACGAAATGCAGGTAGAATTTCATGATTTAAATAATATAAGAGATGTGGAGATTTTGGAGCAGCAGAGAACTGAGGAGCACGTTCATAATCTCCAGAATGAATTAAAGGGTATCGAAAGGAAAGTAGATTTGATGAACCTTGCCTACATGACTTCTATAGAGAAAGTTCAAGATAAAGTTTGGGCTTATCCGAATGAAATAGGCCAGTTTCGTCACTCCATCTCTCGAGCACGCGTAATTGCCATTACTGAAGAAGAACGCATTAGCACCGTTACCATTAGTCAAACTTAGAGTGGAAGGCATGTTTATGTGAATAGTGAAACAATGTTTGTAAATATGTGTACATGTTTGTAAATATGGTAGTATAGGTATGTACTAAGAATTCCAACTTTTATTATTAGTAGCGGGATATCTTTTGGAATCCTAACTATGATGTTAGTTAAGGATTAGAGCAGAAAGAACTTCTTTTTGAGGTAAAGATAAAGATGGTATGTAAATAGCATCAAGTGCTATAATTATGAAAATAGCCAAAGAAGCTATTAGAAAAGATATGTAAAGAGCTCAGATGTATGTAAGAAGCATGTTTAGTATGAAATAATATTAAATATGTTTTGAAATGAATATATGTTAATGAAAGTGTTTTGATAGAAGTACTAGCTTAATAATAATATTATTATTAAACAGAAAATGCCGCCAAAAGAAAGAGGTCGAGGAAGACCACCATTGAACAGAAATAGAGATGAGGAATCTAATAATGATAATGAAGATAGAAGTGGAGGTCAAAGGGACCCAATGCAACAATTCGTAGATCTGTTAATAGGAGCTTTTCAAAATAGGGATCCTCATAACCCTAATATGAATGTAAACCCGGCAACGGTGCATATAGCCAGCTTTAAAGATTTTAAAAGTATCAGACCCCCAGAGTTTCGAGGGACTACTGAGCCTATAGAGGCTTAATCTTGGGTGAAAGAGATTGAAAAAGCGTTCGAGATAGCCAGTGTAACGATCGCGGATCGTGGGTAGCTTTGTAACGCGAGCCTATGAATTTTATTGAATAAATTAAACTTTTATTAATATTATTCCGTGTTATGTGTGTGAATATTTTATTACTACATATGATGTGTATGTGATAATTTTTGATTGTTATTATTTTTATTGGAGTTGATTAAATCATTAGAGAAATAGCGCTAAAACACTATTTATGCAAAGGACGCCTTTTTCGATTTTATGACTTTTCATAATTTCGCCAAAGCGTTAATGAGAGGGGTTAATAATCCAAGTGTGGGATTTTATTTGAGCCCAATTGAATTGTTATTAGAAGCCCAATTGGAATTAAATTAGAAGTCCAATAGTGGCCCAAGTTGAAGCCCAAAACCTATGGGTCAAGTCCATGACCCAAACCCGCACTCCATGACCCATGAGGGAAATGGGTTATGTAATCAGCTGAACCATTTGTAGAGGGAGAAGAGTACGGGAGAAGGAGAGGAGATGGAGAAGAGGAGCCAAGAACGTGGGAGAGCATAGGGAGCTGCAAAATCTGCATTTGGTGAAGCAAGAATGGAATAAAGCGACTTGGGAGAAGGAGGGGGGGTACCCGAGCCATGGGAAGAGCAAAAGCTCAGTCACCCATACATGGGGAGCTTCCATGCCCGAGCATGCTCAGCTCCTCCACCTCCAGAAACTTAAACTCTTCCTCTATAAATACTCTCCCATTGCTTAGCCTCCATTCCATTCACTTGTTGCTTAGTAAGATAACTGAAAATTGAGAGAGTGTAGGAATTGAGTGTGTACGGGTGAATTGAGGAAGAAGAAGGAGTGTGGTAGCAGCTGCTATTTGATCCATTTAACATCCTTAGAACAAGCTCAAGAGGTATGCAATATAGAGCTTAGCTCATTTCCACTTTCTTTCCAAGTTTCTAGTTTTGCTATGATTGTTTGTTGGAGTAATGTTGCTGAAATTGCTTGGTTATTCATGAACATGGGTATATGTTGTTAGCTCTGTATAAAGCTTGTTAATAATGTGTAAAAGTGTAACAATGAATGAGAATCAAACCTATGCATAAGGAATCAAGAAATGGACTGAAATGGACATTAGTGGACTGTTGTTTATGTTTTGTTAATAATGAAGTTGTAATCATCTTGGTTTGGTTATGTGAATTGGTTGTGTACTGGTTGTAAATGTCCAGAAGCTATGGGAATTGATTTCATATGTGAAGTCAATGGTAACCATGTAATGATAGGCTATGAGTTATGAACTCCAAAGCCAAGCCCACCAACTATTTGGTTTAATGTCCGAGAGAATGATTTCTCTAAGGAACATGAGAATTAGGAATGGTTAATTGATTAAATGATGTTATGATGCATAGCTCAGTTGTAAAAGCATGTTTTAAGTCATATAGACTTGTTGTATAATGGCTAAGAAGCAAGGGAAACGGAATCAAGAGTTTGGATTTTTGGGTTCTGCAGTAGCAGAACTTGAAAGTCCCTGGATGCAGAGTGGCGCAGCTGCGCCACTCCCAAGCATAGCACCTGCGCAGCTGCGCTGGGTTGCAGAGCTGGAAGTCCCTGATGCAGAGTGGCGCAACTGCGCCACTCCCAAGTACAAGACCTGCGCAGCTGCGCCGGTCTGCAGAGGTGAACTGTTTTGCTGCTTTGTGTTATTGATGCGATGCATGTCGTAGTGGCAATCAATGTTCGTAATCATTATAATGTCTTGATTAATGTAAGCCAGTGTTTGGTGTCTATGGTGAGACTAATTGGTATGTGAATATATGTTTAAATGCGTAGGTCATATTTGAAGGACGATTAACGTCAACTAGTAGCAAGCGCTTAAGGCAAGTTTCCTAAACACTTGTCTAACCTTTGTGTTGGGCAAGTTCTCTAGCTTCATTCATTTTCAGTATTGAATGCAAGTTTCGTATCTTATACAATAGACGTATATTGTGCAAGTTTATTTGATTCATTTCATTATATTCTTTTGACTCTCATGCGATGTTTGAAGTTTCGGTTTACGCAATACATATATGGTTGTGTGAATTCCTTACTTATGTAAATTTTTCAGTATTTGCACAAGTATTCGAGCTATGTTATGACATAAATTGTTGAAGCTTTCAGGTTCACATATATATGAACTGTTATAGAGAACGTCGATTCCATTTGTTTCGGCTAGACAGATATTGAGATATTTTATTGATTTGATAATAAATCCTTGATATGTTATTGATGATTAAGTAGAGCTATCCAACCGAATCGTTTTGGTTAGGATTCCGAGACATGAATGAGATGAACAACCCTAATATTAGGGGCAATTTTTAGTCAGTTATTCTGACAAGGCATCGAGCGCCTAAACAAACGCATATAGTCGTTTCCAGCTAGAGTGTTGATCAACATAGAGTACAATAGGCTGATCACCTAGAAGTGCTCGTAAGTAAGACGGTTTGCAGTTATAATGTTGTGTACCTTTTCAAGAAAGCAAAAGAAAGTTCGAGGTCTTATGACCACTCAATGTCGTTTCAAAAATATATTTTTAAAACGAAAGCAAAGTATTATTCTTGTTTATTCAGAATATTTCACAACTATTGTTCAGTTGTCGAAGAGAAATGATATGATTGATGATATTGTTGTTATTCAATTGTTATACTTGCTGGGCAATTGAATGCTCATTCTTGCTTTATATTAAACATTGCAGCTAAGTCCGAGCGGGCCGAAGGTTCTGGTAAAGACAAGGGAAAGGGCAAGATGAACGTCTAGATGGCGTCATAGTTTATTTGTATTAGAAATGTTATAATACTAAGACTTATTATGTATTTGGAATGATGTTATGGTAATAGAACCTGGGATTGAGAGTAAGACGTGTTGTAATAATATAGTAATTACATTCATGTCTATTTTGTTGTATGGAATGGGATGTACCGTGTAGCACCGGATTCGGGTTTGAGGTACCCGGATTTGGGGGCGTCACAGCCAGGGTAGGTGACGAACAGAAAATCTATTTCGTCACTTATTTGTTAAAGGGGTAAGCTAACTTTTGGTGGGAAGCAAATAAGACTAGAGCCAGAGAGGGAGTAATCAGTTGGGAAAGGTTCAAGGAAATTTTCTTTGAGAATTATTTCCCTCCTAGCTCGCAAAGTTGGATGGAAATAAAATTTCTAGAACTGAAGCAAGGAGATATGACTGTACCGTAGTATGCAGCCATGTTTAATGAGTTAGCATGATTTTCTCCACATCAGGTGGATACTGAAGAAAGAAAAGCCAGAATATTTTAGCAAGGATTAAAACCTTGGCTCTATAACAAACTGTCAGTACTACAAATTGGATCGTTTAGCACAATTCTTGAGAAAGTAATAATAGCTGAAGGAGGGAGTGAGGCATTGAGCCTCTACAACAAGGAAAGGAAGAATAAAGGAAAGGCAGAACAACCTTTCAAATCAGAAGGAGGCAGTGGAAGTAGTAAGAAAAGGAAATGGAACAACTTTGGAAACACTAGAAACAATCAGGGAGATCAGAAGAGGAAATTTGAAGCTTGTAAGGACTGTGGGAAGAATCACACTAGAGTATGTCTAAAAGGGAAAACTGTATGCTATAAGTGTGGGTTGGAAGGACACATCTCTCCTAAATGCCCCAATCCAAGAAAGAATTCTGGATGTTTTGTTTGTGGGTTAGTGGATCACATGGCTAGAAACTGTCCGAAGAAAGGAACAAATGGGAGAAACATTAGCAAGGGAAATAGCAGCGGGAAAGCAACTATGACAGGTCCAGCTCCACCAATTAGATCAACCGCCAGAACTTTTAATATGACGGTTTCAAAAGACATAGTTTCAGGTATTGTTCCGATCAACGATATAAATGCTTATGTGTTGTTTGATTCAGGAGCAACTTATTCTTTTGTGTCACATGAATTTGCTAAACAGTTAAATATACCTTTAGTAAAGTTAAAAACCCCCATAAATATAGAAGTCTCTAATAAAGAAGTAATTCCTATAGAGCACATCTATAAGAATTGTTGGGTCAAAATAAAGGAACGTGAGCTGATCGTAGACTTAATTCCAATTAAGTTGGGGGAGTTTGACATAATTTTGGGAATGGACTGGTTATTCAACCATGGGGCAATGATAGATTGCCAAAAGAAGTTAGTGAGCCTTAACCTGCAAAGCAGTCAAAGGTAGTATTTTACAGTAGTAAATCACCAAGGCAATCTCATTGTTTAACGATGATACAAGCAAAGAAGCTGTTACAAAAAGGTTGTGTGGGATATCTAGCATACGTGGTGGATACCCAACAGATAGGAGCAAACATAAATCAGATGGCAGTAGTGAATGAGTTTGTAGATGTTTTTCTGAATGATTTGCCAGGTCTTCCGCCGGACAGAGAAATTGAATTTGTTATTGATGTAGTGCCCGGTACAACACCAGTTTCAAAGGCTCCATATAGGATGGCTCCAGTGGAAATGAAAGAATTGATGATCCAACTGCAAGAATTGTTAGACAAGAAGTATATTTGACCGAGTACATGTCCATGGGGAGCGCCAGTATTATTCGTGAAAAAGTAAGATGGATCGTTGAGACTTTGTATTGACTACAGAGAGTTGAACAAAGTAACAATTAAGAATAAGCATCCATTGCCCAAGATCGATGATCTCTTTGATTAATTAAAAGGGGCAAGCTCCTTTTCCAAGATAGAGTTCAAGAGTGGATATCACCAGCTAAAGGTTAAAAAAGAGGATGTTCCAAATACATCATTCAGAACTCGGTATGGTTATTACGAGTTTCTGGTAATGTATTTTGGTTTGACAAATACACCAGCCGCGTTTATGGACATGATGAACAGAGTGTTCAAGCAGTATTTGGATAAGTTTGTGGTAATATTCATAGATGATATTCTGGTCTACTCTAAGACGCAGACTGATCATACTGAACATTTGAGAATAGTGCTGAAAACATTAAGAAGAGCAAAGTTATACGCAAAATTCACTAAAGAGTCCAAATTTTGGGACACGTGATCGATAAGGATGGTATATCCGTGGATCCAGTAAAAGTAGAAGCAGTAATGAATTGGGAATAGCCGAAGACACCGACTGAGGTACGTAGTTTCCTAGGATTAGCGGGTTACTATCAGAGATTTATTCAAGATTTTTCAAAGATAGCTACCCCGTTAACTAACTTGACAAGGAAGACTGTGAAATTTGTATGGACAGAGAAATGTGAACAGAGTTTTGAAGAACTCAAGAAAAGATTAAATGAAGCGCCAGTAATATCGTTACCATATGAGACAGGAAATTTTGTGGTGTATAATTACACGTCGCATAAAGGACTAGGATGCATGCTTATAGAGCATGGGAAGGTCATTGCATACGCATCACGACAGCTGAAAGATTATGAAAAGGAAAATCCTACTCATGATCTGGAATTGGCAGCAATAGTTTTTGCCTTAAAAATTTGGAGGCATTACTTGTATGGAGAAAAATGTGAGATATATACAGACCACAATAGTCTGAAATATATCTTCACACAGAAGGAATTGAACATGAGGCAAAGAAGATGGTTAGAGTTGATCAAGGATTACGATTGTGAAATCCTTTATCACCTAGGGAAAGTAAATGTCGCGGCCGATGCCTTGAGCAGAAAGGGTCGAGAAAAGTTGATGATGTTGACAGTTCAAAACAAGTTAGTAACAACAATGGAAAGAATCGAGCTAGAAGTAAAGTTTCTGCATGAGTCAGAAGGGAAATTATACGTAATGGAGACTTGTCCGACATTACTGGATAAAGTCAAGGAAGCACAACTCAAAGACGAAGAGTGTGAACAATTAAGGAAGAAGATCCCCAAAGGAAAAGAAAGACAATTTAAACTCGATACTAATGGAGTAATCAGATTTGAAGGAAGAATATGGATTCCGTCAACACCGGAGCTGAAAGAGGAAATTTTTCAAGAAGCCCATTGTTCGAGGTACACGATTCATCCCAGAAGTACAAAGATGTATCAAGACCTCCGACAACATTATTGGTGGCCAAACAAGAAAAGAGAAGTTGTGGAATACGTCAGTAGATGTTTGACCTGTCAGAGAATTAAGGCTGAACATCAGAAACCAAGTGGGTTACTCCAACCATTGGAAATTCCTAAATGGAAGTGGGAGCATATCACAATGGAGTTTGTGGTAGGACTTTCGAGTACACAAAAAGAATTCGATGCTATATGGGTTATAGTTGATCGATTACCAAAGTAGGCACACTTTTTGCCAATCAAGATTAAATATAACCTAGATCAGCTAGCTAAACTCTATATCAAGGAAATTATTTCCCGGCATGGAGTACCGATTTCGATTGTGTCGAACAGAGATCTATGGTTCACGTCGAATTTTTGGAGAAGTTTATAAGACCATATGGGGACGCAGCTGAGGTTGAGTACGACCTATCATCCTCAAACAGACGGACAATGTAATGACCACGATTTTTCTAGCATTATTATTAAGGTCAATAATTTAATTTCTGTTATTAAATTCTTTTATTTATCGTTATTAATTTAAGTCCTTAAATGATTTGGACTACTGTTTGTGACTATGTGTTATTGGATTTAATAGTCCACGAGTATACTTGGAATATTAATAGACTAGCCTAGTAAACAACCCCAAGTGAAATTGTGCATTGGACTTGTAGATGATTAACAAAGAGGTGTTACATAAGGGCAGTCTTAATTTAGAGTCTCCCTAAGAGGTTATAGTGGAACGACCCAAAGGAATTAATCAGGCCCAATCCCGATTGCTGGGTAAGTGGACTTGAAGGCTGGGCAAGAGTGTTATAAGTTCCTTATATACCTACATAGGAGTGCTCGAGAAGCCCAATGTGAAATATGTTGTAACAGCCGAAGGCTGTATTGCCAATGTGAGGTAGTGGGCTATTATTTTAAATCCTAGCCTGATAGTACAACCAGCCGCGCTAGGCCAATAACCTATTCCGTGTGATATGAAAACCCAGACATGTGAATGACAACCTGCCAATTGATGTAACAGAGAGTTGGTGAAGCTTTTCACTTAAGCACGCTTAACTAGCGGGTATTACCGGCGTATATTGGTCCTATCCACTGGGTAATAACCAGCGACTGGGTAAAGGTTTCTCTATAAATAGAGACCTTTTTCTCTTGGGGAAGTTTGCTGAGTTTATGTAATACTGATACAAGAGAGATACTGTGAGCTGATAGGTAAGAGTAACCTTGGGAGAAATTCTTGCCATTTGGAGAGGCGAGTGGAATCTGAAAGCTAGGGAATTAGATATCGAATCTCTAAAGAGGTGAGACTTCCTTTCTATTTCAAGCATTTATTTTGCCTTGTCTAGTTAAATTCCCTTCTGATTGAGTCAGTAGGTGTCGAGTCGAGTATGATAAGTTGTAATGGGGGATTAACGTTAATCCCTGAGTCGTAGAGTGCAATGCAGACACTACATAGATATAGGACGGGGTAGTGACTCAAGCTCGAGTCGTATTGATGACCCTATCCTTATTCCTTAGCAATATCGGAAGGACCGAAGTTGCTCGATGAGGTTCGTCGCCTTACCCTGAGATCTTGGACCTAAGCAACTGGATTAGGTACTGAGGGTTACCCAACCCCAAACGGTAGAATGGTTCCTATAGCGGGATCTACTGTCAAACCTGAAGGCATTAGCCTTTGACTCCGATGGGTTAAGTTCAATATTGGGAACCGAAGGCCCTAGCCATTTCACTAAGAGGGCTTGGTGCAGTCCAAAAGCGATTCTGATATAGACGAACCAATAAGTGGTTTCCCGAACCCAAACTCTCAATCCCCAAAGAGGGACTTTAGTCCGCCATTCGACACCCTGAAGCCGAAAGGTTTCCCTAAGGAGAACCCGAAGTCAAATCACTGGAGGTGACGGGTTATCCGACCCTGAACCCGAACCTTAACTATTTCTCCGAAGTCACTAAGTGAGTCGAGCATTAGTCCACCCGATCCGGAAGTGGTTTTTGAACCACGAGAGATCCTAAACTACGAGAGGTTTCCCGGGGGGAAAATCCGTAGTCGAACCCGAAGGTGCGGATAGCTGCTAAAGGTCCGGCTCAGTGCTGAACCCGAAGCAGAATCTCTATTTACTAGTAAGGCTCGGACCTAACTTTTAAAGTCGTAACTCTGAAGCCAAAATCTTAGAATGACGTTGAGGCTTAAATGTTTGCCTTCCCGAAGTCAAACGCCAGATACATCTAATACCAAAGAGGACCATGATGTATGGGCGGTCCCCGAACCACGAGAAGTTCCTGAAGGAGAGCCGAAGCCAACATCTTGTCGGCAGAGGGTTGGTCAGACCCAAAGGTATATCCCTAGTCAATCATGGGACTTCGGAAGTAAGTCGTGGAACATAGTGGGTGGTTGCAGAGTTCCTCCACTGATCCGAAATGACTCTACCGATAATATCAAGGTCCTACGGATTCGTAGGAGTGGCTTGTCAGACCTCCAGTAGGTAAGAGGAGTCCAACAGAGTTAATAAGCACCCTTTAAGTGAGTATATCCTATTTGTTGATAATGCATAGCTATGACTGATCAGAGTGCATACTTATGATCAATATAGGATACTCGCAGAACAGAATCATTGAGTAAATTTGTATAAGCCGCAAATCAAGCAAGTATCTAAACCTTAAGCACTCCTTTTATTTTGTGCAGACAGGTATATGTTATGCAAGTTCTTAATCCTATACTTTACACATATTGCAAGTTTTCTAATCTCACGTTACTTATTGCAAGTTTTCCCGACCTAGAGATTATAACTATTGCAAGTTCCTAACTATCTTTACATTGAGCAAGTCTGCTATCATATCTTGTGCAAGTTCCTATTATATGTTGTAAAATTCTCGAATTAAGCTCGAGTCCTATTTCTCAAGCCTGTGCTAGGTGGTTTAATTGCTTTAAGATTATTCCACATCAATATCATTGTTTTTCGCACTCAGTGCGTTTGCTGCCATTGTATTGGTGAACGGAGTTCATATTTCAATTATGATATTCATGAACTATTCAAGAGAGGTCTAAGCCATTGTTCGGTTAGACACATACATGTTCAGTAAATTTAAAAGTTATCCCAAACCCATAGTTGGGTGCGGATTCTTGGACTGAGATGAACAACCCCATGATGGGGAGTAACCTAAGTATCTGAAAGACGGTACACGAGATGGAGTTAAATGGTATGCATATTCATAGGGTACAAAAGGCTAATCCCCTTGTGTACACACTCTATAGTTGGCAACCTAAGGGGGGTCGGTCAAGGTGACCGATGCCTCACGTGTATGTTCATAGTCTATTTGAATGTTTGCAGTTAATAATCAATCTCCATTCATTTACTGATCATTGATTATCTTGTTCCAGTTATTTACTTTGTTGAATTCGTTACAATTATTCTTACTATGGAATCAATTGAAATTCTTTATCTTCATTCATGATATACCCCTTGTTCGTTTAACTTGCTGAGCAAACTCGTTGCTCACCCTTGCTATATCATGAAAACATTACAGTTAAGCCCGAGTGCTCGAGCAGAGAGAAGGGCAAGGAGAAGATGAAGTCCTAGGCTTCGGATGGGCATGTCATCTGTTTTAATGTATTTTCTTAGACTTCGGATTATGTAACACGAATGATAGTAGTTATTTTTATTGCTTCGTGATGTCTAGTTAAGGTTATAGTCCTTGGGACCCGATTGTAAACCTTTTGAATGATCACTATATGATTGTTTATTTCGCATTTAGATATCATGTGTTGATTAAAGGTGTTTGGACGTTGCTTATTGTGAACACCAAATTCGAGGTGTTGATACCTGAATTTGGGGATGTCACATGTTGGTATCAAAGCTTTAGGTTATAAACTTTAGAAATGCGAAGCCTAGGTTATAACCTTTGTATTGAACTCGTATTGAGTGCATTAGGAGATAAATTAGGGAGATTTATCCTATTTGGTATTTTGATGAATTGGGAAATTCATCGAGTCATGTAGTACCCAATAAAATAATTTCATTCCTTCAATGAATATATTTTATTGTTGTACTGGTGTTAGTTTTGTTGGTTGTAGAATGGTTGAGTTAGGAGAGCCGAGTCGTGCTGTTGAGGAAGAGGTGTTCACAGACATCTCGGTGGACACCGAGTAGTTAGTCGGCTATGCAGCCATTGCACCTGTAGAGTCTGAACCCGAGGATGATGAGGACTATTTAGCCGAGTCTGAAGAACCCGTCAGGGGTAGAGTGTTGAGATCCGACGGTCAGGACAGGGCTGATAAGTTCGAGGAGGACCCGGCTGATATAAAGATAGGTGGAGTTGCTGAAGAGGTACTCGAGGAGGGATCTCCGGTGTTCCACACATTTCAGGATGACTTGCTCGGAGACTATGCCGATCGCATAATAGAGCAGGAGCAGATTAGCGAGCAGCAGAATGCTCGTATTGCACACTTAGAGGAGGAGAATTATGTCCATCAGGAGATGGAAGAGTAGTATAAGGCAGAGGCATACTCACTACAGTTCTAGATAGTTGAGATAAAGGCTCAGATTCAGCAGTTAGGGGGTGCTACACCCCAGTTGAACCCCAAAGTGCAGCAATTGATGATGCAAAATAGTCAGCTGAGGCAGGCATTAGAACAGTCGGATGTCCGAGAGGTGGAACTGCAGTCAGTTCTACAGGCCGTAAGGGCTAAGCGGGACTTGGAACAGGCAGACAGGATTCGGGTGCAAGAGTTTTAGATTCGCGCAGCCACAAGGGTGGATGTGCTAGAGGGGGAGGTTCGAGATGGATCCGCCAGGATCAATACCTTAGAGTATGCCATATATACGGCAGTGGCCAGACTGCAGGACTGGGTCAGGAGATACCCTCAGGAGGAGGGCAGTACTCGGCACATGATTAGACGCCGAGTGGTTGATCGGTTAGCTTGACATGCACTCCGTCGGGCAGTTCGCCGTAGCATGCATTGATTGTTGGTTTAGTACCCTTGTGCTTACCTGGTCGTTGTAGTGAGTCCCACTTTTTGTTATAAAAGGGCATCTTTTGTTGTAAATCCTTATGCGTGGTTGTACGCATGGGATAGTGTTAGAACCCCGTCAGCTGTTTTGATCAGAGGGGTAGAACGTTGTTAATCCCCACTTTTTGTTCATTAGGGGATATACAACAATTGATAGGCTATGCCATTGAGCATTTATAGCAGTATGCCAAATGTTGAGTCAGTCTGTATTAAAACATTGGTATATGAATAATGCCCAACTTGCAATAGTAATGAAAGTTGGAGAAAACAAAGCAATAAGGAAAGGAGAAAAGGAGGGCTACAGATGAACTAAGAGGGAGGGAAGCAAGTGGGCAAGAAAGGAAGCAAGTGGGCAAGAGAAAAACTTCCCATAAATGGGAAGTCTAACCACATGCATGTGCATGCAAATAAACATCAACCAATCCCAATTTTTCTTCTTCCTTTCCACCAAGCCTTTTCTTGTAATAATGGGTGTAACATGTTTTAAACCATAAATTGATTAACTTAGTATAATTAATGGTGGAATAGTAAGATGGATTGCCTAATGACCATTATGCCCTAAGTCTTGAAATTGCTATAAATAGAAGGCCAAATTCTTCATTAAATTCACCAATTCACTAAGTTAAGCAAAGAACCTCTTGAGAAATTGAGTGAGAAAGAGAGGAAGTTCAGATCCTAAGGAGAAGGGTGAGAAAAAGCTAGCTACTTTGCAAGCTTAAGCAAGAACAAAAAGGCAATACCAAAAATCCTTGAATACTTTTTATTTATAAACTTGTAATAATTGCTTGTTGTGGTTATTATTATTGTTATGATGGATCATCAATATCCAAAAGATTAAGGATGAGATTTAGATGACTAAAACATTCGTAATATGCATGATAAGCAAGAACGATTTCATAATAAGGAATAAAACCAAGAAAGGCAGGAAAACTTGTTATTTATTATTTATTGGGCTAGCATGAATTAATTTTTGTATGTTAGTTTGTAAAATCTAAAGAGATAAGAATATGAGTATGTTAGTTACAAAAATTTTCCAATTGGAACGGATAAAAAATTTGCTATAATGAAGTCATGGCAAAAATTTTAGTAAATTATGCCTAAATAGCAAAACTGAGGCTACAAGGATTTTCGTGCCATTAAAATGAATCTATAAAATTATAGTTTCTTCATAGTTATGTAGAGCATGTTTCCAGCAATCCATAGCCTCAAGAATGGACTCATTCCGATATCGGACGATGAAGTTATGAGGATTCGAAGTAGGTATGTCAAAACTGGAAAATCAGATTCTGACATGCTTTTTATGCAGTCCACTGTTTAGTGATTTTTGTTGAGAATCAGCTTTGGGTTCCTGTATGAAAGTTATAGAGGGGAAAATTCTAATGAGAATAGACTCAAGAATCACCCAAAAATGTTTTGGTATGAAAGAGATATGGCAATTTTAGTATTGTTGGGTCTAGCTGCCAATATTTCTGTGGAAGCAGTTTTTAATTTGCTTTTGTAAACTCCATAACTTTTAATCTATAAGGAATCAAGATGTGATATTTATATCAAAAGAAAGCTCTGGAAGTTAGCACAGAATCAAGAATCACCTAAAAATGTTTTGAAACGAAGAAGTTATGACCGTTTAAGTGAGTCAGGGTCCTGCAGTCCACAAACTGCGAAGCATTCGGGAATGGAACCTTAAAAATAAAGTTTTGTGTATGCAAATATTTTAATTCATGTGACCTATGGGGGTAGTTAGGCCATGTTATAAATGTTAGGTTTATATATCACGCAAGCATGCAATCAAATTACATAAATAGGGCGGAAGCGTGATAAAACGAATTTTAAAATTTTAATACAAACCATCACTATAATCTATCCTTGTGTTCAATTACAATTAAACGAAAGAGAAAGAGAATAAGAATTATACCCTCGTAGATCAAAGCTTCCTCGGGTACAAGTTCAACTCCTAGTCCTTCGTGTTCTCCTTGAATTCCACCGATGAGATTCCTTCCTTTGATCAACGTTAGCCACCCAAGTGTTTGGCCTCTAGAGGTGATCCACCAAGGAAGAATAGGTATTCAAGAAGTTGGAAGTTGGCAAAACCCTAGTTTCTATCTCTATAGAAATTTCAAATACTCTCCACAATCTAATACAAGAGTGTGTAACCCTAATCTTGATAAGACTTCTCTTATTTATAGATGTAGGAATAACCCTTCCCTAAATTATTTAGGATTAGGGTTTATATTATAATTAATCTCCTTTAATTAATTATGCTCGTAATCCAATTAGGAATTTATGAGAGAGTACTTATATTAATTAATTTCCAATCCCTATTAGGAATTAAATAATAGTAATAGTAATAATAATAATAAGACTCCTCTTATTAATTTATATTTAATATTTTTAAAATATTAAATAATAAATATTAAGCTATTTAATTTATTCTATCTCCATGGACTAAATTAAATACACTTAACTTATTATTACAATTATGCCATTTACTTCTTAAATAAATATTTTTTCTTTTGCGGTGTGACCCTTTAGGTTTTTCATATCAAACCGGTTGTGAATAAATTAATTAGAACAATTCTAATTATAGTTAAATAAATAAATTAAACTATTTAATTTATTTAAATAAATAATATTTATTCTACAATAAGGGTAAGCCTCCTTAGCGATCAACGACTTTCCAGATAATATAGATTTCAACATTAATCACAAAAGAACCTTTCAGTGCATAGTTACCGTACATTTCAATCCTTCTACCATATAATATCTCAATTAAATATAAGACATGAAATTTCTGTCAAGTCTTATTTTATTTAATTATATGTATTTCAATTCCCAAATGCACAACTCTAAATAATACAAATTAGAAACTCCTTTCTAATTTCATTATGCCTTGGTCAAAGACTACTGAGTTGTCATTTATCGAATCACATAGGACATTCACATCTTTTACTAGACGTGGTAGATTCTTTGTTGATCATTCACCTATCTTAGTATACAACTTATTATACTCAATCATACCCTTTGATATACCCTAAAGGTCTTAAGGGACATGTCAAAGTATAACTCATCATACACAAGATACTATGATGATCTCAAGTCCAAGGATCACTTGTACTACTATCACTAGAGGAATTCCTATTGAGAGGCGAGTAAAACTCCATTAGGTATTCCTTAGCGAGCCACGTTCAGTGAACTTATTCTCCAATAAGCACCTACATACTTGCTTTAGTGTCTCCACACAAATGATTATGAGATCAATCATCCTCTTCCTAAGAGCAAGCAACATATGAACTAATCTATTTGGATTCATTAATCCCCTTTTTAGTAATCCAACGATTAGGAACAATCTTAGTTTGTGAGCTATCTAGAATTTAGATCTCATTAGCATGATCACCATCATGATTCTAAAAGCATTGCTCAAAACTATGGGTTTATCACATTTAATATAACAGCACTATGTAGATAATGTAAAATGCCTTTTAAGAAAATCAATTCTTTTATTAATAAATGAATAAGATTACAAAGTATATGCTACATCATATTAAATATGATTGGCTTGTGTGCATACTACTTTCAATCTCCCACTTGCACTAAAGCCAATCGCCATGGTATCTAATACCCATCTTCTCTAAGTGACGATCAAACTGTTGTTGTGTTAAAGCTTTAGTAAATTGATCTGCAATGTTGTCTTGAGAGTCCACACGCTCCAGGGTGACATCTCATCTTTCAATGATCTCTTTAATTAAATGAAACTGCCGCAACACGTGTTTGGATTTCTGATCAGACCTGGGTTCTTTAGCCTGCGCAACAGCTCCGGTGTTGTCACAGAATAAAGGTATGGCTCCTCTAATGCTAGGAACCACTCCAAGTTCAGTTATGAACTTTTTCATCTAAATAGCTTCCTTTGTAGCTTCACTTGCAACTATGTACTCTGCCTCTGTCACTGAATCAACAACTGTTTGCTGCTTGAAACTTTTCCAACTCACTACGCTACCGTTTAAGTTAAACACGTACCCTGAAACGAATTTACTATTGTCTTGGTCTGTTTGAAAACTTGAGTCTGTATAGCCCTCTAGTTTCAATTCAGACCCACCGTAGACAAGAAATATATCCTTAGTTCTTCTCAAGTACTTTAGGATGTTTTTCACTGCCTTATAGTGCTCTTCTTCTGGATTTGACTAATATCTGCTTGTTACACTAAGTGCATGAGCGACATCTGGTCTAGTACATATCATACCGTGCCTGATAGATCCTATTGCTGAAGCATAAGGAATCTTACTCATTCGGTCTCTCTCCTCAGGTGTCTTTGGGGCCTGTTTCTTGGAGAGATGTATTCCATGGCTCATCGGCATGAGACTTCTCTTGGAATCTTCCATGATAAACCTTTTTGGCATCGAGTCAATGTACTTTCCTTGGGTCAAGCCAAGCATCCTTTTAGATCTATCTTTATAGATCTTTATCCCTAAAATATAGGATGCCTCACCCAAGTCCTTCATGGAGAAGTGTTTAGATAACCAAATTTTGATCGACTGTAGCATAGGAACATCATTCCCTATCAGTAATATATCATCAACATATAATACAAGGAATGAAACAGCATTCCAACTAACCTTCTTGTACACACAAGGTTCATCCTCATTTTTGATAAAATCAAACCTTTTGATTATCTCATCAAAATGGATGTTCCATCTTCGAGAAGCTTGCTTCAATCCATAAATGGATCATTGTAGCTTACAGACTTGGTTTGTTCCAACTGTTGAAACAAAACCCTCTGGTTGTATCATATATACATTCTCCTCAAGCTCTCCATTGAGGAAAGCCGTTTTCACGTCCATTTGCCAAATCTCGTAGTCACAATAAGCTGCAATTGCAAGCAAAATCTGAATGGACTTGAGCATAGCTACTGGTGAGAAGGTTTCATTATAGTCAACTCCTTGTCTTTATTTGAAATCTTTTGTAACCAGTCGGGCCTTATAGGTCTCTACCTTGCCATCTGCTCCAGTCTTTTTCTTAAAGACCCATTTACACCCAATAGGCTTAATGCCCTTAGGTGGTGAAACCAAAGTCCATACTTGATTTTCATACATGGAGTCGATCTCGGATTTCATGGCTTCTAGCCATTTCTCTAAGTCTTTACTACTCATAGACTCTTCGTAAGTCAATGGATCATCATCAGCTATGATGCGTACCTCATTATCATCCTCTATGATGAATCCATACCTATCAGGTATCTTCGGTACTCTTCCAGATTTACGAATAGTTTATGGTGCAGTAGGTTCTTCTACTTGGTCAGGTATCTGACTTTGATCCGTAGTATTTTGTAGTTCTTGAATTTCTTCAAGATATATCTTACTCCCACTGACCCCTTCAAAATAAACTCCTTTTCCAAGAAGGCAGCATGTTTCGCAACAAACACTTTTTGATCATTGGGATGATGGAAATAATACCCTACAGTTTCTTTAGGATATCCCATAAATCTACACTCGTCGGATCTAGTCTTTAGCTTATCATGCTCAAACCTTTTGACATAAGCTGGACAATCCCAAGTCTTAAAATACTAAAGATTTGGTTTCCTCCCTGTCCATAATTCATATGGGGTCTTTGGGACGGATTTGGTAGGTACCTTGTTGAGTAGATATGCAGCCGTTTCTAGGGCATAACCCCAGAAGGATATTGGAAGGTCGGTAAAACTCATCATGGAACGAACCATGTCCAACAATGTTCGATTTCTCCTTTCATATACACCATTCAATTATGGCGTCCCTAGTAGAGTCCATTGTGAGATTATACCATTTTCTTTGAGACAATTGAGAAACTCATTGGTTAAGTATTCCCCTCCTCGATCCGATCAAAGAATCTTAATACTCTTACCAGTTTGCTTCTCTACTTCACTTCTGAATTCTTTGAACTTTTCAAACGATTCAGATTTATATTTCATTAAATACGCATATCCAAATTTAGAATGATCATCAGTAAAAGTAATAAAATAAGAATACCCTCCTCGTGCATTCGTTGTCATAGGTGCACATACGTCTGCGTGTACCAACCCTAACAACTCTGTAACTCTTTCTCCTTTTCCACTAAAAGGAGATTTAGTCATCTTACCCATGAGACAAGATTCACAAGTTGGATATGATTCGTAATCAGATAGCTCTAAAAGCCCATCTTTATACAACTTGGTTAATCTTGTTTTATTGATATGACCAAGTCTACAGTGCCACATAAAGGTATAATTAACATCATCTCTTTTTCTTTTCTTAGTTTGTTCAATTTGAAGTATATTTTCATGCAAGTCAAGTATGTAAAGTCCATTCAGTAGATTGCTAACACTATGTAAAATATTTTTATTATAAATAGAACAACTGTTGTTCTTTATTATAATATCAAAACCATCCATATCTAATACAGAAATTGAAATAATGTTTCTAATGAGTGTTGGAACATAATAACAATTATTTAAACTAATGAACTTGCCCGAAGGCAGTGCTAAACAATAAGTTCCTACAGCTAATGCAGCAACCTTTGCTCTATTTCCCACTCGTAGGACGACTTCATCCTTGTTCAGCTTTCTACTTCTATTTAGTCCCTGCATATTATTACATATGTGAGAACTATAGTCGGTATCCAATACCCAAGTAGAATTTTGACTTTTAAAAAAATTAATTTCAATCATCAACAAACCTAGATCAGAAGTCGAAGCTTCTCCAAGCTTCTTTTCGTGCACAAGATACTCCTTGCAGTTCCTCTTCTATTGTCCCGGCTTATTACAATGGTAGCAAATTCCTTTGCTATCTGGATCAGGTTTCTTTTTATCTTTTATCTTCGCCTTGCCCTTAGCCTTCTTGTTTTTCTTCTTTTTAGAAGATACCTTGGGCCTCTTCCTTTTCTTGGAAGAGTCATCCACTAGTATGACTTGGTTCTTGTTGGATGAGAAGTGACCTTTAGCAGTTTTCAGCATGTTAAGTAATTCAGGCAAGCTGATGTCTAACTTATTCATGTGAAAATTCACAACAAATTGTGAGAAGGTGGCCTGGAGTGACTGCAAGATCAAATCTTGACTTAACTCTCCATCCATAACGAACCCAAGCTATCCAAGTTGTTCAATCAGATTGATCATCTTAAGGACATGAGTCTCAACGGCAGTGCCCTCGGTCATACGAGATCGGAATAGCTCCTTAGATATCTGATATCTAGTAGTCCTACTTTGCTCATCATACAACTCTTTAAGGTGCAACAATATAGTACGAGCATCCATAGTTTCATGTTAAGCTGAAGCTCGTTATTCATGGATGCGAACATGATGCATTGAGCCAAGATTGTATCATCTTGCCACTTTCTGAAAGTAGCAATCTCTTCCTCAGAGGTTGTTTCTGCAACATTTGCAGGGACTGGCGAATTTAGGACATAAGAAATCTTTTCAGCAGTGAGAACAATTCTCAGATTCCTTAACCAATCCGTGTAATTCGGTCCGGTCAGTTTGTTAGCATCAAGTATGCTACGCAGTGATAGTGAGTTTGACATTTTTTAATTCCACATGTGAAATAGACAACATTTTAGCATACATTCATTTCATTAATTACCAAAATAAATTAGGTCTTTATTTTTAAATTGGTATCTCTCACTTTTTCATCAAACTATATTACCCTCAATATATAGTTCGACAAATCTAATTAAAAATTTGCTAGTGAGAATAAGGATCCCATTTCAAATGTATATAGCCTTGTGTGACACAACAAACTATATATAAATAAATAGGTAGACAACTATTGTCAATTACATCACTATGTAACTCCTTGTATTTTACCTCTTAAATTATTTTGATCAAGTGTGACACATCCGAATCAAAATTATCCAAGTTAAGTCCAACTTAGCACTTTCATATATTCGAAAGAAAAACACTGTCCTTGTGTGACACAACAAAACAGCATCGGTCAGTCTATTTATAAGCATCAAATGTGATAAAACATCTTAAATATTTAATACTTGGCTTGTGTGACACAACAAACTCATATTAAATATTTAATACTCTATCGCTTTACCATGCTAGAAGGCGACGTTCGATATTCCAAATATCTTTGAACGCTTAGGACTTAATATAATTTCTTTGAGGGGTTTATAATTATTAGTCTCATCTTGTTTAGCACGCATGCACATATATATATAAAATACGCGTCATATTATTTAACATGCGAAGCATGTTGTATAATATATAATATATATAGTAAACATTCACATATAGAATACTATATTCTACCCGGATTGATTATAGACTTTTATTCTAGTTTGGTTCACTAGAGCCACCAAGTGAACCAAAAGGTCAAACCTAGGTGCAAGAATTAAATTTAAATATAACTATTACATTTAAACCCGGGCTTCATTACAAACGGGTCTTCAAGTTATCTTTCCTCCTTTGTCTCCAATTATTCAAAATTAATTCTAACTAGTCCTATTACATAAACTATTTACAATAAATAGAAACCTTGATCAGCAGTCAAGGGGAAGTACATAGGAGGGAGATAGAATTTACATTAAGAAAAATTAGAGAAGACGAGGTACGCAGACCCCATTTATAAAAAACCATACATTTAAGCATCCTCTAAAATAAATCCAATCACACATTGGTCAATATTCCATAATTAATCCCTATTTATTATCATACATATCTCCATATGCATCAATAAATAACATTCATCTCATGAATAATAAAACCATTCCATATATGCATTGATATCAATTCATGGGCAAAAGTTTTGCTAATATTTAGTTTTTGAAACAAAATAAACTCTGTTATTCTAATCAAAAAACAAAATCCAAATTAAACTCCTTTAATTTTAGCAACCTGAAATCCTATTCCAAAATAAACATCTTTATTTTAAACTTTTATCAATTAAATAAACCACTTATTTTAATTGAAGGAAAAAATAATTTTTCAAAACCTGGAGACCGGCGCGGCCGCGCTCCAAATTGAACTAGGAGCGGCGTGGCCGCGCTCCAAATTGAACTAGGAGCGGCGCGGCCGCGCTGCACCCCTAGAAATGTTTTCTGGGTTCAGGCGCGGCCGCGCTCCAGAATGAATTGGAAGCGGCGCGGCTGCGCCGCGATGCAGATTCAGGAAACAATTTTCTGCCCAAAAATCCGATCGTATCGCATATCAATTCATATATGGAATCATCAAAATCAATAATTACAACAAAGATTAGGCTCTGATACCACCGTTAGGTTTGTATATAACGCAAGCATGCAATCAAATTACATAAATAGGGCAGAAGCGTGATAAAACGGATTTTAAAATTTTAATATAAACCATCACCATGATCTATCCTTGTGTTCAATTATCAATTAAACGAAAGAGAAAAAGAATAAGAATTATACCCTCGTAGATCAAAGCTTCCTCGGGTACAAGTTCAACTCATAGTCCTTCGTGTTCTCCTCGAATTCCACCGATGAGATTCCTTCCTTTGATCAACGTTAGCCACCCAAGTGTTTGGCCTCTAGAAGTGATCGACCAAGGAAGAATAGGTATTCAAGAAGTTGGGAGTTGGCAAAACCCTAGTTTCTATCTCTATAGAAATTGCAAGTACTCTCCACAATCTAGTGCAAGAGTGTGTAACCCTAATCTATGATAAGACTTCTCTTATTTATAGATGTAGGAATAACCCTTCCCTAAACTATTTAGGATTAGGGTTTCTATTATAATTAAACTTCTTTAATTAATTATGCTCCTAATCCAATTAGGAATTTATGAGAGAGTACTTCTATTAATTAATTTCTAATCCCTATTAGGAATTAAATAATAGTAATAGTAATAATAATAATAAGACTCCTCTTATTAATTTATATTTAATATTTCCAAAATATTAAATAATAAATATTAAGCTATTTAATTTATTCTATCTCCATGGACTAAATTAAATACACTTAACTTATTATTACAATTATACCATTTACTTCTTAAATAAATATTTTTTCTTTTGCGGTGTGACCCTTTAGGTTTTTCATATCAAACCGGTTGTGAGTAAATTAATTAGAACAATTCTAATTATAGTTAAATAAATAAATTAAACTATTTAATTTATTTAAATAAATAATATTTATTCTACAATAAGGGTAAGCCTCCTTAGCGATCAACGACTTTCCAGATAATATAGATTTCAACATTAATCACAAAAGAACCTTTAGTGCATAGTTACCATACAATTCAATCCTTCTACCATATAATATCCCAATTAAATATAAGACATGGAATTTCTGTCAAGTCTTATTTTATTTAATTATATGTATTTCAATTCTCAAATGCACAACTCTAAATAATACAAATTAGAAACTCCTTTCTAATTTCATTATGCCTTGGCCAAGGACTACTGAGTTGTCATTTATCGAATCACATAGGACATTCACATCTTTTACTAAACGTGGTAGATTCTTTGTTGATCATTCACCTATCTTCGTATACAACTTATTATACTCAATCATACCCTTTGATATACCCTAAAGGTCTTAAGGGACATGTCAAAGTATAACTTATCATACACAAGATACTATGATGATCTCAAGTCCAAGGATCACTTGTACTACTATCACTAGAGGAATTCCTATTGAGAGGCGAGTAAAACTCCATTAGGTATTCCTTAGCGAGCCACGTTCAGTGAACTTATTCTCCAATAAGCACCTACATACTTGCTTTAGTGTCTCCACACAAATGATTATGAGATCAATCATCCCCTTCTTAAGAGCGAGCAACGTATGTACTAATCTATCTGGATTCACTAATCCCCTTTTTAGTAATCCAACGATTAGGAACAATCTTAGTTTGTGAGTTATCTAGAATTTAGATCTCATTAGCATGATCACCATGATGATTCTAAAAGCATTGTTCAAAACTATGGGTTTATCACATTTAATATAACAGCACTATGTAGATAATGTAAAATGCCTTTTAAGAAAATCAATTCTTTTATTAATAAATGAATAAGATTACAAAGTATATGCTACATCATATCAAATATGATTGGCTTGTGTGCATACTACTTTCAATAAATAGTTCACGGTCCAAAGTTGAGACCATTCCGAGGTTAGATAGACGTAATTATGGATTAAACAAGTGTTGAAATCAATTATCGTAAAACTTATAAATATGAAGTTAGGTTTATGTTTAAAGGCTAGTTAAAGTGAACTTGAGTAAGATTCATGTGATGATTAATTGGCGTGTCCGTGTGATTGATATTGTGTAGGACAATTGAAGAGGAATTTAGTGTAAACTATAAAGAACACATAAGGCAAGTTTCCTAACTTTACTCAAGTTATATTTGAGCAAGTTTCCTAACTCTTGTTTTAACCTTGTGTTACGCAAGTTTTCTAACTTCATTTGATTATGATCTTATGAATGATATTCGATGTTTTGAAGTTCTAATTTACACAATGCATATATGATTGTGTAAATTCCATACTTATGTAAATCTTTTAGTATTTGCACAAGTGTTCAAGCTATGTTATGACATAAATTACTAAAGTTTTAAAAGTTCGATTATGTATCAACTGTTTATGAAAAGTGTCGATGCCATTTGTTTCTGCTAGACAAATATTAAAATATTTTATTGATTTGATAATAAATCCTTGAAATATTATTGATGTTAAGTAGAGCTAATCAACCAAATTGTTTTGGTTAGGATTCCAAGGCACGAATGAGATGAACAACCCTAATATTTGGGGTAATTTTAGACGGTTATTTTGTAAGGCCGTGAGGCGTCTAGACAAACGTATATAGTCGTTTCCAGCTAGAGTGTTGATCAACATAGAGTACAATAGGTTGATCACCTAGAAGTGCTCGTAAGCAAGACGGTTTACAGTTAAATTTCTGTTTAAACTTTTATGGCAAGATAAAAGCAAAGTTCAAGGTATTATGACTGCTCAGTATGTCGTTTCGAATATATATATATATATATATATATATATATATATATATATATATATATACACACACTCTAAAATGAAAGTAAAGTATTATTCCTATTTATTCGGAATGTCTCACAACTATTGTTTAGTTGTTGAAAGTAAGGATATGATTCTTGATTTTGTTGTTATTCAACTGTTATACTTGTTGGGCAATTAAATGTTCATCCTTGCTTTCATTAAATATTGCAGCTAAGACCGAGAGGGTTGAAAGTTCTAGTAAGGACAAAGGAAAAGGAAAGATGTATGAATAAGAAGATGTTTGTGATAAACATAGTAGTATTGTAATATGTCTAATATTATTATGTTTTGAATATGCAAAGGTATTTAGAATCTGGGATTGAACTAATATGATTGTAATAATATAATAATTATATTTGTCTTATTGAGATTATATAGATAGAGATATATGGATGAATAGTACGGTGTAGCACCATATTTAGGGTTTGAAGGTACCCGGATTTGGAGGCGTCACAAGTTGGTATCAAAACTTTAGGTTATAACCTTAGGTGGGGGAATACCTTAGGAATATGACCTTAGAGAAGGGAAGTTAAGAAAATTAGTAAATAGATAAACTCAAATCGAGTTGTTAAGGATGAACTGAGGAAATTTTTCATAAAGAGCTAAAAGTAAACTTAAAATAAATTATATTTGTTATGTGATAATAATAATTATACTTTATTGTTATGTGTTAGTATTTAATAAAAATACTAAAAGATGAATAATGGATTAATAACAACTTAATTAATTTATTTAATAGATTATGCCGCCAAGAGGAAGACCTAGAGGGCGAAGAACCCAACAGAGAGAACCTGAAAATGAGAATAGAGAGCAAACAAACCCTATGCAACAGTTTGTAGACCACTTAATGGGCGCATTTTAATAGAGAGCATACTGAGTTACCTATAAATCCTCCAGCTGTGCAAGTAGCCAGTTATAAGGATTTCAAAAGTGTGGGACCGCCTGAGTTTAGGGGGACCACAGAGCCTATAGAGGCTCAATCATGGATTAAAGAGATTGAAAAGGCGTTTGAGATTGCCAGAGTCGGAGAGGAGCCAAAGACTTCTTTTGCTACCTAGTTATTGAAGAATGTGTTAGGTTTGTATATAGCGTGAACATGCAATCAAATTACATAAATAGTGCGGAAGCGCAATAAAACGGATTTTAAAATTTTTCATACAAACCATCACCATGATCATCCTTGTGATCAATTATCAATTAAACGAAAGAGATAGAGATATAGAATTACACCCTCGTGAATCAAATCTTCCTCAGGTACAAGTTCACCTCCAATTCCTTCGCATTCTCCTTGAATTCCACCGATTGAATTATTTAGGATTATGGTTTATTTTTTCTAATTAAACTCCTTTAATTAATTAAACTCCTAATCAAATTAGGAATTTATGATAGAGTACTTCTATTAATTAATTCCCAAACCCTTTTAGGAATTAAATAATAATAATAATAGTAATAATAATAAGACTCCTCTTATTAATTTATATTTAATATTTCCAAAATATTAAATAATAAATATTAAGCTATTTAATTTATTCTATCTCCATATATTAAATTAAATACACTTAACTTATTATTACGATTATGTCATTTACTTCTTAAATAAATATTTTTCTTTTGCAGTGTGACCCTTTAGGTTCTCTATATTAAACTAGTTGTGAATAAATCAATTAGAACAATTCTAATTTTATTTAAATAAATAAATTAAACTATTTAATTCATTTAAATAAATAATATTTATTCTACAATAAGGGTAAGCCCCCTTAGCGATCAACGACTTTCCAAATAATATAGATTTCAACATTAATCACAAAAGAACCTTTCACTGAATAGTTACCGTACAATTTCATTCTGCTTTGGTCAAAGACTTCTGAGTTGTCATTTATCAAATCACATAGTACATTCACTCCTTTTACTAGAAGTGGTAGATTCTTTGTTGACCATTCACCTATCTCTATGTACAACTTATTATACCCAATCATACCCTTTAATATACCCTAAGAGTCTTAAGGGACATGTCAAAGTATAACTCATCACACACAAGATACTATGATGATCTCAAGTCCAAGGATCACTTGTACTACTATCACTAGAGGAATTCTTATTGACAGGCGAGTAAAACTCCATTAGGTATTCCTTAGCGAGCCACATTCAGTAAACTTATTCTCTAATAAGCACCTATATATTTGCTTTAGTGTCTCCATACAAATGATTATGAGATCAATCATCCTCTTCAGAAGAGCAAGCAACGTATGTACTAATCTATCCGGATTCACTAATCCCCTTTTTAGTAATCCATCGATTAGGAACGATTTTAGTTTGTGAGCTATCTAGAATTTAGATCTCATTAGCATGATCACCATCATGATTCTAAAAGCTTTGCTCAAAACTATACATTTAGTATAACAGCACCATGTAGATAAAGTAAAATGCCTTTAATAAACGAATAAGATTACAAAGTATATGCTACATCATATCAAATATGATTGGCTTGTGTGCATACTACTTTCAATCTCCCACTTGCACTAAAACCAATCGCCATGGTATCTAATACCCTTCTTCTCCAAGTGACGATCATCCTGTTGTTGGATAAAGTTTTAGTAGATGGATATGCAATGTTGTTCTCGAGAGTCCACTATCTTTATAGTGACTTTTCCTCTTTCAATGATTCCATTAATCAAATGAAAGTGCCGCAACACTTGTTTGAATTCAAGATGAGACTTAGGAACTATTCCTAGTTCTGTAATGAACTTTTCATCCAAATAATCAACTTGCAGCTTCATTTACAGCTATATACTTTGTCTTTGTCACTAAACCAACAACTCTTTGCTGTTTGAAACCTTTCCAATTCACTGCACCACCTTTTGAGGTAACTATTTACCCTAAAGTGGATTTGTTATCGTCTTGGTTAGTTTGAAAAACTTGAGTCTGTTTAGCCCTCTAGTTTTAATTCAGACCTACCATGAATCATGATCACATCTTCAGTACCGGTTAAGTACCTAAAGATGTTTATCACTGTCTTACAGTGATCATCTCCAGAATATGACCGATCAACATCAAGCCTTGTATATTCATTGCATACATAATAGTAACTCATGCGATCTCTCTTTCAATTGGGGACAATTTTAGAGAGATACACTCCATGGCTCATCATCATGAGACATCTATTGGAGTTTGCCATGCTAAACGCCTTTAGCATCAAATGAATATACGTTCTTTGGGTCAAGCCGAACATCCTTTCAAATATATCTATATATATTTATATCCCTAATTTATAGGATGCTCCTCCCAAGTCATTCATGGAGGAATGTTTAGACAATTTTATCTTTACTAATTGTAGCATTGGTGCGTTATTCCTTATCAGTAGTATATCAATATATAATACTAGGAATGTCACAGTGCTCCCACTGATCCTTTTGTACACACTAGGTTCATTCTCGTTTTTGATAAAATCAAACTTTTTTGATTGTCTCATCAAAAAGAATGTTCCATCTATGAGAAGCTTGCTTCAATCCATCAATGGATCATTGTATCTTAAAACACGATTTGCTTCAACCTTTGAAACAAATTCCTCTGGCTGTATCATACATACATTCTCCTCAAGTCTTCATTGAGGAAGGGAGTCCCCACATCCATTTTGCCAGATTTCGTAATAAGCTGCAATCACAAGCAAAATCCAAATGGACTTGAGCATTACCCGGTAATAAGGTTTTATCATTTGGGATATTTGTATATATAACAAATATGATTCATACACGCAAGTGCACGTGATCCACAAGTAATATAAAGTAAGTAAGATATCCATCCCACGGAGAATAGAATTGCAAATACAACTAACAAACACCAATTTTATAATTATTTCGGTCTCTTTAAATAGATGAGTAATATAATGAAATTGATCTAATGATTACCAGAGAGATAAATAAATCAAATTACAATTGTATAAATACAGATTTATGGGATTTTGGGATTATAATTTCACTTATTACAAAACTGATATTTCCATGCTTCCTATTGTTTCTAATTGGTTATTATAGAATGTTGGTCGAAAACACGAATGTAAAATATGGCCACCTCTCGATGCACCATATTCGTATCACACTAAATCCACAATTGATAGAATGAATGTGAACACCTTAGATGACTAACGCACTATATCTCTATGTGATTTACAATCAAGAAAGTTGAGGTATAAGTTCTCAATTGGCCACATATGGTGCTTCGGTATATCTCTATCCTAAGCACGAAACATTAACCCATGAGGAATGCAGAAGTAATGAACATATGCTAGCATAATCAGATCTTAATTTATATTTCCTTTCTCAATTCCATATAAATAATCACAGTAATTGGTGATCAAGCAATTAAACTTTCAGCATTAATTATGCCAGACATTCAATTCATAACCAACCATTAACAATAAGGAAGCATATCAATTTTCAGTTATGCAAAAGATTCATTATAATCTCAAAAATTAAGTTTAGTTCATGATAACAATAATAGGATTCATCATACACAAATGGTTCATCATTGTTTATACAGAATAAGAAAATAAATCAAAGACAGAAAATAATAAAACTCCTTGCTTCAATTTTCCCGTTTTTGCAAATCCGTTGGTTTTCCAGGTTGCGATGATCCTTGATTTCTTACTCCCAATCTTCAATTCAACATCCATGTAGCTCCATTCTTCAGTTCCCAAGTGATTCTGATGATCAACAGCCATGTTCCATTTTTGGTAATAGAATACAGTTAGAAATGATTTTTCCATCCTCTGCTAATTAGCTCTCTGCATGATTATATTCATTCTCCACTTTTGTCTTTTGTTGACTTATTTTGATTCTCAACTGATAGAATATCACTCCACCAATTCGTGAAAACCTGGCATTGATTCCACATGTTTTTGGTAAGTTTGCACAGCTGTCTAAAATGTGGTCTGCATGGCTGGCTGGCGAAGGGCGCAGCTGCGCTTGGATGCCGCATGAATTGGGCGCAGCTGCGCGCTAGTGGCTTCAGCAGATAAGGATGGGCGCAGCTGCACCGACCTCAAGGCCAAGCTGGGCGCAGCTGCGCTGGCAACTTCTGGGCGCAGGGCATGGGCGCAGCTGCGCTGGCTTCCAAGCCAAGTTGGGCGCAGCTGCGCTCTCTGTCAAGTTGCTGCTGCACTGCATCATTCAGGCTGTCTCCTCGATTCTCGCACACTGTGCTAGCAACTTTTATTCATTCAAATCCCAAACATCTTATGCCTCGTAACTCGTGTCAAAATGCCCTTTAACTGTGCAAAAGGCATATAATGCGAATTGTGAATTATTACCAAAAATTAAAAGAAAATGTATGAAAAACACACTTTGGAGTTAATAGTTAAGCAACAATTGAAGCAAGTTAGTACCCAATAAGTAGGTATGAAACCTAATCCCCTCTCAGGTATGAAGGATTTCACACTCAACACCTTGCAATAGTAGTGTTGGGTGGAGAGGTTGACGAAGTTGGTGGCGTCCAGAGTGTTGATGTCATGCCCCATAGAGTCGGCATCGCTGCTGGATGATGAGGGCTGGGATGTTCTTGCTCTCTTAGGCATGATTGAATGTAGCTAGGTTAAGGATGAAAGATAGCAAAGATGAGAGGAAAGGGTTTTACTTTTGTTGCTGTGCTAGGGAGAGAATAGAGGTTTAGGGTTTTATGTTTTGAGGTGGCTTAAACTGATGGGACGGGTCCCTTTTATAAAAAAAAATTTCTGCCGACGGGCGCAGCTGCGTGCTTACTGCTTTGTTGTTGGGGTGCAGCTACGCTGGTGCGCCTGTTGCAGCTTGTTGACCCGGCGCAGCTGCGCGATGCTTGGCTTGAGGAACGGCGCAGCTGCGCCTTCCCTTCAACTCCCTGGATGAAAATTTTTATTTTTATTTTTATTATTTTTTATGGAACACACTTGACACACATTAGAATATTAGGGTAAAAGCACAATTTTTAGAAACATCTATCATACCTAAAAAGGAAAAGAAATTTTATTTCAAACTTACATAAGGTGCATAATGAAGGTAGTGAAAAATTTGTACCCCCAAACTTAAAATCGACAGTATTCTCAATGGTTAAGATGGAAAAATTTAAAGTTCAAGCACTTCCCTGAGAATATGTCATCCGCTATCGATAGCTTCCGTTTGAGTAGCACGGTTGTGGGCGCGATTGGATACCTGAAAGGCAAACAAATATGTTAAAATGAAATTACACAAATTCAATTATAATCACACAAGAATAAAAAGTAAAACAATAAATTCGGGTTGCCTCCCGAGAAGCGCTTGGTTTAGAGTCGATTAGCTCGACTATCCGTTGGTGCTCAATCCAAGGCTAGGACAACTGAGGATTCTTGGCGATCAACTTTGCCTCCCCAATAGTGTTTCAGTCGTTGACCATTTACTTTGAATGGTTGCTCACTATCATTACCAACTATTTCAACGGCTCCGTGTGGAAATATAGCTGTTATGGTAAAGGGACCCGACCATCGGGATTTGAGCTTTCCCGAAAATAATTTGAGCCTGGAGTTGAATAGCAAGACCGCTTGGCCAGGTTCAAATTTTTTCTCGATTATTTTTCGGTTGTGCCATCTCTTTACTTTTTTCTTTGTAGAGTTTGGAATTCTCATAGGCTTGTAAGCGGAACTCATCAAGTTCATTTAGTTGTAGAAGTCTCCTTTCTCCCGCTGTAAATGGGTCGAAGTTTAACTTCTTGATTGCCCAATAAGCTTTGTGTTCTAGTTCAACCGGGAGATGGTAAGCTTTGCCGTAGACCACATAGTTTGGAGACATGCCGAGGGGTGTCTTATAGGTTGTTCTATACGCCCATAATGCTTCATCTAGCTTCAATGACCAGTCCTTTCTGGAAGGATTAACAATCTTTTCCAGAATTCTCTTCACCTCTCTATTTGACACTTCGGCTTGACCATTTGTTTGCGGGTGGTATGCCATGGCAATTCTGTGCCTCACTCCGTATTTAGCTAGGAGGGCTGTGAAATATTTATTGCAGAAATGACTTCCCTCATCATTGATAATAGCTCGCGGAGTACCAAATCTTGTGAAAATGCTCTTTTGTAAGAACCTAAGAACCACCTTCGCATCATTGGTTGGTAATGCAGTAGCTTCCACCCATTTGGACACATAATCAACTGCAAGAAGGATGTACAGATTGTTGCAAGATGACAGGGATGGTCCCATGAAGTCTATTCCCCATACGTCAAAAATTTCCACCTCCAAAATTACATTTAATGGCATTTCATTGCGGTTGGAGATGTTGCCCACCTGTTGGCATCGATCACAATTCTTTATAAATTGGTGGGCATCTTTGAACAAAGTGGGCCAATAGAACCCGGCTCGGAGTACTTTGGTTGCGGTTCTTTGCATTCCATAATGGCTTCCATATAGAGAAGAATGACATGCATGCAAAATACTGGCAGTCTCGACATCGGGAATGCACCTTCGGATCACAAGATCCGTACATTGTTTGAACAAGTAAGGCTCGTCCCACATGTATCTCTTTGTATCATGTAGAAATTTCTTCTTCTGTTGATAAGTTAGATCCGAGGGGAGTACATGACTCACCAGGTAGTTGACAATATCAGCAAACCATGGGATCTCAGAGGTTACTACAAATAGCTGTTCATCAGGGAAATGATCATTTATTTCAGCCTTATCTTTGCCTTCCCACTCCAAATTGTCTAATCTGGAAAGATGATTGGCTATTAGGTTCTCCGTGCCTTTCTTGTCCTTTATTTCCAAGTCAAATTCTTGAAGCAAAAGGATCCACCTGATTAATCTTGGCTTGGCATCTTTCTTCGATATCAAGTACCAAATTGTTGCATGGTCTGTGTACACCACTACTTTTGTTCCAATGAGATAGGACCGAAACTTGTCGACTGCATAAACAACAGCGAGTAGTTCCTTCTCGGTGGTGGTGTAATTCATTTGGGCTTCTGAGAGTGTTTTGCTGGCATAGTAGATCGCATGTAGAACCTTTTCTCTGCGCTGTCCCAATACCATGCCCACAGCGTAATCACTAGCATCGCACATAAGCTCAAATGGTAAAGACCAGTCCGGCGCCACTATCACAGGTGTCGTTGTCAACTTCTTCTTTAACAACTCAAAGGCTGCCAAGCAATTTTTATCGAATATGAATGGGACATCCTTTTCCAATAAACTACACAGGGGTTTCGTGATTTTGGAAAAGTCTTTGATAAATCTGCGGTAGAACCCAACTTGTCCCAAGAAACTCCGAATTCCCTTCACTGAAGATGGTGGAGGCAATTTCTCGATGGTTTCTAATTTTGCTTTATCCACTTCCAAACCTTTTGCTGAGACTTTGTGTCCCAATATTATTCCTTCTTGAACCATGAAATGACATTTCTCCCAATTAAGCACAAGGTTTGTTTCCACGCATCTCTTCAGTACCATGATCAAATTCTCTAGACAGCTGTCGAAGGAATTTCTGAACACGGAAAAATCATCCATGAAAACTTCCATGTTGATTTCTACCATATCAGAAAATATCGCCATCATACACTGTTGAAATGTGGCTGGAGCATTACATAGACCGAACGACATCCGCCTGAATGCAAAAGTTCCATATGGACAAGTAAAAGTTGTCTTCTCTTGATCCTCTGGAGCGATGGTAATTTGATTATATCCAGAATATCCGTCAAGTAGACAGTAGTCGTCATGACCTGCCAATCTGTCCAACATTTGAACTATGAATGGAAGTGGGAAATGATCTTTCCTCGTGGATTTGTTGAGCTTTCGGTAGTCCATACAGACTCTTCATCCCGTGACCGTTCGAGTTGGTATCAACTCGTTGTTCTCATTTCTTACCACAATTATTCCTCCTTTCTTCGGTACATATTGTACAGGGCTTACCCACAGACTATCAGAGATGGGGTAAATGATCCCAGCGTCCAGCCATTTCAGAATTTCCTCTTTTACCACCTCTTTCATTATGGGATTCAGCCTTTTTTGATGCTCTATGGTGGGTTTGCTGTCATCTTCCATCAGAATCTTGTGCATGCAGATTGAGGAGCTGATTCCTTTTATATCAGCGATGGTCCATCCAATAGCTCCTTGGAATTCTCAAAGGACTCTTATCAGCTTGCCTTCCTGTAAAGAGGTTAGTGTAGAAGAAATAATGACATGTAAAGTATTGGAAGTGCCTAGATATGCATACCTGAGGTGACTAGGCAAGGGCTTAAGCTCAAGTTTAGGAGGTACCTCTCTAGATGGTTTCAAATGAGGTGAGGATTCTCTTGAGCTTTTCAATGGCTCAATTGGCACTTTGAACTTCGTCATCCTTGGTATTGCATCTAGTGAATGGACATACTCAAAGTTCTTGGGTTCGTCCAAGTCGATGTCTCCTGTCAGTGTCGTCTCAAGTAGGTCATTACATGTGGCTTTCATAAACTCTTCAGTCACTGTATTTTCAATGATATCTACTCGGAAACAGTCTTCCTCCTCGGACGGAAATTTCATAGCTTTGAAGACATTAAAAGTGACTTCCTAGTCTTGAACCCTCATTGTCAATTCTCCTTTTTGTACATCAATGAGAGTCCTCCTGGTAGCTAGAAACGGTCTCCCAAGTATGATGGGAATATCCTTGTCTTCCTCGAAGTCTAGGATTATGAAGTCAGCTGGGAATATGAACTTATCAACCTTGACAAGAACATCTTCCACAATTCCTCTTGGATAGGTGACAGAACGATCAGCTAGCTGAAGAGAGACATTTGTTAGCTTGGGGGCGGGTAATCCCAACTGAGTATAGATGGATAGTGGCATGAGATTAATGCTTGCACCAAGATCACATAAGCATTTCTTAAACGACAGGTTGTCAATGGTACAAGGAATGGTGAAACTACCAGGATCCTTTAACTTTGGTGGTAGCTTTCTTTGTAAAACCGCACTGCACTCTTCTGTCAAAGCTACAATTTCAAAATCTTGCAATTTCTTCTTTCTTGACAGAATCCCCTTTATGAACTTGGCATAGCTAGGCATTTGCTCCAAAGCTTCTACAAATGGTATGTTAATTTGTAGCTTTTTAAATACCTCAAGAAACTTAGAGAATTGCTTGTCTAATTTTTGTTTTTGCTGCCTCTGAGGATACGGAACTGGTGGACAATATCTAGTTGGAGGGGGTTGAGTCTTTTCTGTGCTTTCTTTTGGTGTAGGCTCAGGTTTCTCTATGCTATCCTCCTTTCCATAAAATTTTGCAGAATCAACTTCTGGGGAAGGGCGCAGCTGCGCCGGTTCCTCTTGCAAAATGGGCGCAGCTGCGCTGGTTGGCAGAGTCTGCTGACCACTTCTGAGGGTGACAACTTGACATTGCTCCTTTCCACTTCTCCTTGGATTGATTTCTGTGTCACTAGGAAGAGCTCCCTGAGGTCTATTAGATAACAAGCTGAACAATTGACTCATTTGGTTCTCCAAGCTCTTGAAGCCTAATGTTTGGCCTTGCTCCAACTTTTCAGTTTTGGCCATGTATCGATCCATTTTTTCGTTCAACTCAGCAACCTTCTTATCTGTAGCTGTGGGTTGTTGCTGATTGTGGAACCCAGGAGGGTTGTGAGGTTTTGGAGCTTGTTGATAGTCTTGATGGTTGATCCATGAGAAATTAGGATGATTCTTATTCCCTGGATTATAGTTGTTCTGATATTGACTTGCTGGCCGCTGATAGTTGCTCACAAAATGCACAGATTCGCAATTGATAGCACATTGGTCAGAAGAGTGTGAACCTGCACAAAGCTCATAAATCATGGGTACTTGCTGCCCCTTTCCTTCATATAGGTTGTCAAACTTTTTGGCTATAACAGATATCTGGGCTTGAAGTGATGTGGCTATGTCAACATCTAATATCCCTGCTATTTTTGGTTGACTGGATCTGGAAGTTGGCCGTTGATAGTTATTTGCAGCCATGGTCTCTAAAAGATCATAAGCTTCGTCATAGTTTTTAGCCATGAATGCTCCTCCCGAAGCTGCATCAATGCCTGCCCGTGTGTGGATATTTAACCCATTGTAGAATGTATTAAGCTGCATCCATTGTGGCAAACCGTGATGTGGACACTTTCTTAATAACTCCTTGTACCGCTCCCATGTCTCATACAAGGATTCTCCATGATGTTGCTCATATGTGGAGATATCATTTCTCAATTTAGCAGTTTTGGCTGGTGGGAAGAATTTTGCTAAGAATTTTTGCGCCAAATCTTGCCAAGTTATAATAGATCCTGGTGGTAATGAGTGTAGCCAACTCTTCGCTTTTTTCCTCAATGTGAATGGGAATAATCGCAATCTCATTGCATCTTCTGAAATTCCACTGAATTTAAATGTATCACAGATCTCTAGAAAGCTCATCAAGTGCTCATTTGGATCGTCAACCGCCGTTCCCCCAAATTGGACAGAATTTTGGATCATATGGATAGTTCCTGGTTTGATTTCAAAGGAATTGGTTGTTATGGCTGGCCTTGTGATACTTGATTGCAATTCATTGATCCTTAGCGTAGCATAATCTCTCAATGCTTTTTGTGCTTCACCCGCCATTGCTTGTGGTTGGTCTAGATTCTCTGGAGTGTTTTCAGCACATTTTCTTGATTGTTGAAGCCTTTTCTCAATGTTATCCTCAAAAGGCAATAGGTCAGGATTCTTAGACCGAGTATGCATACACTACTCGAGAGTACCTATAACAATGTAAAAGAATATAAAATAGAATTAAGATAAGAACATATTATGTTTAACTAAAACCAATCTAATTTAAACTGATGATGAAAGTTATAAACGCAATTACAATTCTCCGGCAACGGTGCCAAAAACTTATTGGGATATTTGTATGTATAACAAATATGATTCATACACGCAAGTGCACGTGATCCACAAGTAATATAAAGTAAGTAAGATATCGATCCCACGGAGAATAGAATTGCAAATACAACTGACAAACACCAATTTTATAATTATTTCGGTCTCTTTAAACAGATGAGTGATATGATGAAATTGATCTAATGATTACCAGAGAGATAAATAAATCAAATTACAATTGTATAAATACATATTTCTGGGATTTTGGGATTATAATTTCACTTATTACAAAACTGATATTTCCATGCTTCCTATTGTTTCTAATTGGTTATTATAGAATGTTGGTCGAAAACACGAATGTAAAATATGGCCACCTCTCGATGCACCATATTCGTATCACACTAAATCCACAATTGATAGAATGAATGTGAACACCCTAAATGACTAACGCACTATATCTCTATGTGAATTACAATTAAGAGGAGGTATAACTTCTCAATTGGCCACATATGGTGCTTTGGTATATCTCTATCCTAAGCACGAAACATTAATCCACGAGGAATGCAGAGGTAATGAACATATGCTAGCATAATCAGATCATAATTTATATTTTCTTTCTCAATTCCATATAAATTATCACAGTAATTGGTGATCAAGCAATTAAACTTTCAGTATTAATTATGCCAGACATTCAATTCATAACCAACCATTAACAATAAGGAAGCATATCAATTTTTAGTTATGCAAAAGATTCATTATAATCCCAAAAATTAAGTTTAGCTCATGATAACAATAATAGGATTCATCATACACAAATGGTTCATCATTGTTTGTACAGAATAAGAAAATAAATCAAAGACAGAAAATAATAAAACTCCCTGCTTCAATTTTCCCGTTTCTGCAAATCCGTTGGTTTTCCAGGTTGCGATGATCCTTGATTTCTTGCTCCCAATATTCAATTCAACATCCATGTAGCTCCATTCTTCAGTTCCCAAGTGATACTGATGATCAATAGCCATGTTCCATTTTTGGAGATAGAATATAGTCAGAAATGATTTTTCCGTCCTCTGCTAATTAGCTCTCTGCATGATTATATTCATTCTCCACTTTTGTCTTTTGTTGACTTATTTTGATTCCCAACTGATAGAATATCACTCCACCAATTCCTTAAAACCTGGCATTGATTCCACATGTTTTTGGCAAGTCTGCACAGCTGTCTGAAACGTGGTCTGCATGGCTGGCTGGCGAAGGGCGCAACTGCGCTTGGATGCCGCATGAATTGGGCGCAGCTGCGCGCTAGTGGCTTCAGCAGGTAAGGATGGGCGCAGTTGCCCCGACCTCAAGGCCAAACTGGGCGCAGCTGCGCTGGCAACTTCTGGGCGCAGGGCATAGGCGCAGCTGCGCTGGCTTCCAAGCCAAGTTGGGCGCAACTGTGCTCTCTGTCAGGTTGCTGCTGCACAGCATCATTCAGGCTGTCTCCTCGATTCTCGTGCACTGTGCTAGCAACTTTTATTCATTCAAATCCCAAACATCTTGTGCCTCGTAACTCATATCAAAATGCCTTTAACTGTGCAAAAGCCATATAATGCGAATTGTGAAGTATTACCAAAAATAAGAAGAAAATGTATGAAAAACACACTTTGGAGCTAATAGTTAAGCAACAATTGAAGAAACTTAGTACCCAATATGTAGGTATGAAACCTACTCATCATATCACAGTCAACTCCTTGACTTGAAAAACCTTTTAAATAGGTCTAGTCTTATAGGTCTCCACCTTGCCATTTGCCTCCCATATTCACACTCTAGGCACTATGCCCTTTTGTGGAGTAACCAGAGTCTATACTTGGTTCTCATACATGGAGTCCATTTCGGATTTCATGGCCATCTGCCATTTCTTTGAGTGTCTTCTACTCATAGCCTCATCGTATATAACTGGATCATCATCCTCTATGATGCGTACCTCATCATCATCCTCTATAATGAATCCATACCTCCCAAGTATCTTCGGTACTCTTCCAGATTTACGATTCGGTTGTCGTACAATAGGTCTATCTACAGGTTCCTCGTTTCGACTTAAAGTGCTTTGTGGATCTTGAACTCCTTCAAGATCTATTACCCTCCCACTAGCTCCTTCAATGATAAACAGCTTTATCTAAGAAGGCATCGTGTAGGATTATAGTAATAATACCCTAAACTTTCTTTAGGATATCCCACAAGTCTGTACTTGACAAATTTTGTCCTAAACTTATTTTTGAAACCTTTTCACATAAGCTGGACAACCCCTTATCTTAACATTCGACTTAAGAGTAGGAATCCTTCCTATCCATAACCTTTATGGAGTCTTGGGCTCGGATTTTTGAGGTTACCTTATTTTGTAGATATGCAGTCGTTTCTAGGGCATAACCCTAGATGGATACTAGAATGTCGGTAAAAATCATTATGGACTGCACCATGTCCAACAAGGTACAATTTCTCCTTTTAGATACACTAATCAATTATTGCGTATCAGGAGGTATCCATTATGAGAAAATATCATTTTGAGATGATCTAGAAACTCATTGCACAAGTATTCCTTCCTCGATCTGATCAAAGAATCTTAATACTTTGTCAATATGTTTCACTTCTAAATTCTTTGAACATTTCAAATGATTCACACTTGTATTTTATCAAATACGCACATTCAACTCTTTGAATGACCATCTCCTTTTCTCTTATTAGTTTATTCAATTTGCAAAATATTTTTCATGTAAGTCAAGTTTACAAAGTCCATCAAGTGATCTTCCAGTTTCAAAGAAAACATTATCATTATAAATAGAACAACTATTGTTCTTAAATATAATACCAGAACTTTCCTTGTCCAACAATGGAAAGAAATAATGTTTCTAATGAGAACTAGAACATAATAACAACTTATTAACTTAACAGACTTGCCCGTAGGCATTGCTAAACTATAAGTTCATGTGGTTAATGTAGCAACCTTTGCTCCATTCCCACACATAAGATTACTTACTCTTTGTTTAGCTTTCTACTTCTGCTTAGTCTCTGCATTGGATTGCATATGTGAGAACTACAGCTGGTATCCAATACCCAAGTAGAACCTTGACTTATTTATTTCAATCATGAACAAACTTGTATTTGTAACCGAAGCTTCACTAAGCTTCTTCTGGTTAGCCTCTATAAGATTCTCCTTACAGTTTCCTTTTTAGTATCTAGGCTTATTGCAGTGGAAGCAAACTCCTTTGCTATCTCTATCAGTCTTGTTCTTATTGTCCTTTGTTTTTGCCTTTCTATTTACCTTCTTTGAATTGTTCTTCTTTTAAGAAGATCCTTTGGCCCTCTTCCGCTTCCTGGAAGAATCATCTACCAGTAAGACTTGGTCTTTCTTGGTTGGAAAGTGACTCTTTACAGTTTTCAACATGTTTAAGCAACTCAGGCAGGCTGACATATCGCTTATTCATGTGGAAATTCACAACAATTTGTGAGAAAAAGTCCGGAAGTGATTGAAAGATCAAATCTTGGATCAACTCTCCATCCATTAAAACCTAGTTGTCCCAATTGTTCAATCAGATTAATCATTTTAGGACATATGTCTGTACTGTAGTGCCATCGGTCATTCTAGATCGGAAAAACTCTTTCGATATCTGATATCTAATAGTCCTACTTTCCTCACCATTCAACTCCTTGAATGTGCTGGAGTACAGTAGGAGCATCCATAGTTTCATGCTGACGCTGAAGCTTGTTACTCATGGATGCGAGCATGATGCATTGAGCCAACTGTGCATCATCTTGCCACTTTCTAAAAGTAGCAATCTCTTCCTCAAAGGTATTGTCTGCAACCATTGCAGGGATAGGCGTATTAAGGACAAAAGATAGCTTTTCAGCCTTGAGAACTATTCTCAGATTCTTTAACCAGTCCTTTTAACTTGGTCTGGTTGATTAACATCTAATATGCTCCACGGTGATAGTAAATTAGACATTGTAAAATTCTGTAAATGAATTTGTAATTTAACAACATTTTAGCATACATTCATTTCTTAATTAATTACCAAAATAAATTAGGTCTTTATTTTAAATTGGTATCTCTCACTTTTTCATCAAACTATATTACCCTCAATATATAGTTCGATAATTCTAATTAAAGATTTGCTAGTGAGAATAATGATCCCATTTCAAATGTATATAGCCTTGTGTGACACAACAAACTATATATAAATAAATAGGTAGACAACTATTGTCAATTATATCACTATATAACTCCTTGTATTTTGCCTCTTAGATTATTTTGATTAAGTGTGACACATCCGAATCAAAATTATCCAAGTTAAGTCCAACCTAGCACTTCCATATATTCGAAAGAAAAACATTGTCCTTGTGTGACACAACAAAACAACATCGTTCAGTCTATTTATAAGCATCAAATGTGATAATGCAACATCTTAAATATTTAATACTTGCCTTGTGGTGACACAACAAACTCATATTAAATATTCAATACTCTATTGCTTTACCATGCTAGAAGGCGACGTTCGATATTCCAAATATCTTTGAACGCTTAGGACTTAATATAATTTCTTTGAGGGGTTTGTTATTATTTAACTCATCTTGTTTAGCGCGCATGCACATATATATATAAAATACGCGTCATATTATTTAACATGCGAAGCATGTTGTATAATATATAATATATACATAGTAAGCATGCACATATAGAATACTATATTTTACCCGGATTGATTATGGACTTTTATTCTAGTTTGGTTCACTAGAGCCACCACGTGAACCAAAAGGTCAAACCAAGGGTGCAAGAACAAAATTTAAATATAACTATTACATTTAAACCCGGGCTCCATTACAAACGGGTCTTCAAGCGCTCCTTGCTCCTTTGTCTCCAATTCTTCAAGTAATTTTGACTAAACCTATTACATAAACTATTTCCAATAAATAGAAACGTTGATCAGCAGTCAAGGGGAAGTACATAGGAGAGTGATAGAATTTACATTAAGAAAAACTAGAGAAGACGAGGTACGCATACCCCATTTATAAAAACCCATTCATTCAAGCATCCACTAAAATAAAGTCAATCACACATTGGTCAATAGTCCATAATCAATCCCTATTTATTATCATACATATCTCCATATGTATCAATGAATAATAAAACTATTCCATATATGCATTGATATCACTTAATGGGCAATTAAAAGTTTACTGAAATCCAATTTTGAAACAAAATATACTCCTTTATTTTAATCAAAATTAAATCATAATAAACTTATTTATTTTATTTTATCCAATTTTGAATAAAAATAAACTCCTTTATTTTTAATCAAATTTCAAATCAAAATAAACTATTTTATTTCAATTAACATGGAATACAATTTCAAGTTCAAAATAAACTCTTTTATTTTAACTTAAAACTGTTAGAAAAATAAAATATGTTGAACCTATTCCTTATCAAAATAAATATTTTTATTTTTAAGGAAACATGGAATCCTATTCCATATGTGAATAAACTCCTTTATTCTAGGAAACATGGAATCCTATTCCATATATGAATAAACTCCTTTATTCTAAACTTATATCAATTAAATAAACCATTTATTTTAATTGAAGGAAAAAATATTTTTCGAATTCTGCTGTCCGGCGCAGCTGCGCCCAGAATGAACTGGGAAACGGCGCAGCTGCGCTGAACCCTAGAAACGACTTTCTGGGTTTGGGCGCAGCTGCGCTCCAGAATGAACTGAAAACGGCGCAGCTGCGCCGCGTAGTAGATTCAGAAAAAGAGATTCTGCCCAAAAATTTCGATCCAATCGCATATCATACACACATGGAATCATCAAAATCGATAATTAGCATAAGATTAGGCTCTGCTACCACTGTTAGTTTTGTATATAGCGCGAACATGCAATCAAATTATATAAATAGTGCGAAAGCGCGATAAAAACGAATTTTAAAATTTTTCTTACAAACCATCACCATGATCATCCATGTGCTCAATTATCAATTAAACGAAAGAGATAAAGTATAAGAATCATACCCTTGTAGAACCATGCTTTCACAGGTACGAGTTCACCTCCAAATCCTTCGCATTCTCCTTGAATTCCACCGATTAAATTCTTTCCTTTGATCAACATTAGCCACCCAAGTGTTTGGCCTCTAGAGGTGATCCACCAAGGAATAATAGTTGTTCAAGAAGATGGGTATTGGCAAAACCCTAGTTTTTATCTCTATAGAAATTGCAAGTACTCTCTCTCTCCAATTCTTAATGAAGAGTGTGTAACTCTCTAACCCTAAATCATGATAAGATTCCTCTTATTTATAGATATAGGGAACCCTCCTAAACTATTTAGGACTAGGGTTTTTATTGTAATTAAACTCCTTTAATTAATTAAATTCCTAATCTAATTAGGAATTCATGAGAGAGTACTTCTATTAATTAATTCACAATCCTTATTGGGAATTAAATAATAGTAATAGTAATAATAATAATAAGACTCCTCTTATTAATTTATATTTAATATTTTCAAAATATTAAATAATAAATATTAAGCTATTTAATTTATTCTATCTCCATAGATTAAAATAAATACACTTAACTTATTATTACGATTATGCCATTTACGTCTTAAATAAATATTTTCTTTTTGCGGTGTGACACTTTAGGTTCTCCATATTAAACCGGTTGTGAATAAATCAATTAGAACAATTCTAATCTTATTAAAATAAATAAATTAAACTATTTAATTTATTTAAATAAATAATATTTATTCTACAATAAGGGTAAGCCCCTTAGCGATTAACAACTTTCCAGATAATATAGATTTCAACATTAATCACAAAAGAACCTTTCAGTGAATAGTTACCGTAAATTCAATCCTTCTACCATACAATGTCCCAATTAAATATAAGACATGGAATTACTGTCAAGTCTTATTTTATTTAATTATATGTATTTCGATTCTCAAATGCACAACTCTGATTAATGCAAATTAGAAACTCCTTTCTAATTTCATTCTGCTTTGGCAAAGACTTCTGAGTCGTCATTTATCGAATCATATAGGACATTCTCTCCTTTTACTAGAAGTGGTAGATTCTTTGTTGACCATTCACCTATCTCCACGTGCAACTTATTATACCCAATCATACCCTTTGATATACCCTAAGGGTCTTAAGGGACATATCAAAGTATAACTCATCACACACAAGATACTACGATGATCTCAAGTCCAAGGATCACTTGTACTACTATCACTAGAGGAATTCCTATTGACAGGCGAGTAAAACTCCATTAGGTATTCCTTAGCGAGCCACGTTCAGTGAACTTATTCTCTAATAAGCACCTACATACTTGCTTTAGTGTCTCCACACAAATGATTATGAGATCAATTATCCTCTTCGTAAGAGCAAGCAACATATGTACTAATCTATCCGAATTTACTCATCCCCTTTTTAGTAATCCATTGATTAGGAACAATTTTTAGTTTGTGAGCTATCTTGAATTTAGATCTCATTAGCATGATCCCCATCATGATTCTAAAAGCATTGCTCAAAACTATGGGTTATCACATTTAATATAACAGTACCATGTAGATAATGTAAAATGCCTTTAATAACCGAATAAGATTACAAAGTATATGTTACATCATATCAAATATGATTGGCTTGTGTGCATACTACTTTTAGTGGCTATATCAAATAAATCTTTGTTGGATGTGGAGTTTGACAATTGGCTGAGACTGGAATGCTGCAGTCGTAGAGTTAGGGGGTTCCATAACCACTGCTCTACGATCTGGTTTGTTGATTTGCCTTTATCAATGTTTTCCAACATATAATATGGAATGTATATACCTTCAGCATGGCGGTAGACTTTGAAATGTTGAGTATCCTTGATCAGCATCTTTGGAAAAGATTGAACTCTTGGGAAGTTCTGAGAGATCATCTTTAGATTTGGAAATCGTGAGAAACACCAGCTGATGAAGCTTGTATCTCCAAATTCAATGGCCCTCAACTAGGGCATCCATGGGTAGAACCATGTTAGTTGTTCACTGTCAGGATCATATAGAACTGTAGTTCGATTAAGTTCAATGTCTTGAAAATTGTTAAGTAGATCCTCTATGGTCATTGATACCACTTTCATTTGTCCGTTACCATGATCTATCCATCTTGTTGACAACTGAAAGTAGTATGCACAAAAGCCAATCATATTTGATATGATGTAGCATATACTTTGTAATCTTATTCATTTGTTAAACGCTTTTTACTTTATCTACATCGTGCTGTTATATTAAATGTGATAAACCCATAGTTTTGAGCAATGCTTTTAGAATCATGATGGAGATCATGCTAATGAGATCTAAATTCTAGATAGCTCACAAACTAAAATTGTTTCTAATCGTTGGATTACTAAAAAGGGGATTAGTGAATCCGGATAGATTAGTACATACGTTGCTTGCTCTTAAGAAGAGGATGATTGATCTCATAATCATTTGTGTGGAGACACTAAAGCAAGTATGTAGGTGCTTATTGGAGAATAAGTTCACTGAACGTGGTTCGCTAAGGAATACCTAATGGAGTTTTACTCGCCTGTCAATAGAAATTCCTCTAGTGATAGTAGTACAAGTGATCCTTGGACTTGAGATCATCATAGTATCTTGTGTATGATGAGTTATACTTTGACATGTCCCTTAAGACCTTTAGGGTATATCAAAGGGTATGATTGGGTATAATAAGTTATACATGGAGATAGGTGAATGATCAACAAAGAATCTACCTCGTCTAGTAAAAGATGTGAATGTCCTATGTGATTCGATAAATGACAACTCAGAAGTCCTTGGCCAAGGCAAAATGAAATTAGAAAGGAGTTTATAATTTGCATTATTTAGAGTTGTGCATTTTGGAATCGAAATACATATAATTAAATAAAATAAGAGTTACAGTAAATCCATGTCTTATATTTAATTGGGACATTATATGGTAGAATGATTGAATTGTATGGTAACTATTCACTGAAAGGTTCTTTTGTGATTAATGTTGAAATCTATATTATTTGGAAAGTCGTTGATCGCTAAGGGGGCTTACCCTTATTGTAGAATATATATTATTTATTTAAATGAATTAAATAGTTTAATTTATTTATTTAAATAAGATTAGAATTGTTCTAATTGATTTATTCACAACCGGTTTAATATGGAGAACCTAAAGGGTCACACCGCAAAAGAAAAATATTTATTTAAGAAGTAAATGACATAATTGTAATAATAAGTTAAGTGTATTTAATTTAGTCTATGGAGATAGAATAAATTAAATAGCTTAATATTTATTATTTAATATTTTAGAAATATTAAATATAAATTAATAAGAGGAGTCTTATTATTATTATTATTACTATTATTATTATTTAATTCCTAATAGGGATTGAGAATTAATTAATAGAAGTACTCTCCCATGAATTTCTAATTAGATTAGGAGCATAATTAATTAAAGGAGTTTAATTATAATAGAAACTGTAATCCTAAATTGTTTAGGGAAGGGTTATTCCTACATCTATAAATAAGAGAAGTCTTATCATAGATTAGGGTTACACACTCTTGCATTAGATTGTGGAGAGTACTTGCAATTTCTATAGAGATAGAAACTAGGGTTTTGCCTATACCCAACTTCTTGAATACCTATTCTTCCTTGGTGGATCACCTCTAGAGGCCAAACACTTGGGTGGCTAACGTTGATCAAAGGAAAGAATCTCATCGATGAAATTCGAGGAGAACACGAAGGACTAGGAGTTAAACTTGTACCCGAGGAAGCTTTGATCTACGAGGGTATAATTATTATTCTTTTTCTCTTTCGTTTAATTGATAATTGAACACAAGGATGGATCATGGTGATGGTTTGTATGAAAATTTTAAAATCCGTTTTATCACGCTTCCACCCTATTTGTGTAATTTGATTACATGCTTGCGTTATATACAAACCTAACAGTGGTATCAGAGCCAAATCCTTGTGTTAATTATTGATTTTGATGATTCCATGTATGAATTGATATGCGATACGATCAGATTTTTGGGTTGGAAAAAATTTTTTGAATCTGCGTCGCGGCGCGGCCGCGCCGCTTCCAGTTCATTCTGGAGCGCGGCTGCGCCCTAACCCAGAAAACGTTTCTGGGGGAGCAGCGCGGCCGTGCCATTCCTAGTTCAATTTGGAGCGCGGTCGCGCCGATGTGCAGACTTTGAAATTTTTTTTTGTTTTCTCAATTAACATAAATGGTTTATTTAATTGATAAAAGTTTAAAATAAAAGAGTTTATTTTATCTGGAATAGGATTTCAGATTGCTAAAATTAAAGGAGTTTAATTTGGATTTGTTTTTTGATTAAAATAAAAGAGTTTATTTTGTTTCAAAACTAAATATTAGCAAAACTTTTGCCCATTAATTGATATCAATGTATATATGGAATGGTTTAATTATTCATGAGATGAATGTTATTTATTGATACATATAGAGATATGTATGATAATACATAGGGATTGATTATGGACTATTGACCAATGTGTGATTGAATTATTTTAGAGGATGCTTGAATGTATGGGTTTTTATAAATGGGGTCTGCGTACCTCGTCTTCTCTAATTTTTCTTAATGTAAATTCTATCTCCCTCCTATGTACTTCCCCTTGACTGCTGATCAAGGTTTCTATTTATTGTAAATAGTTTATGTAATAGGACTAGTTAGAATTAATTTTGAGGAATTGGAGACAAAGGATTAAGGAGCGCTTGAAGACCCGTTTGTAATGGAGCCCAGGTTTAAATGTAATAGTTATATTTAAATTTTATTATTGCACCCTAGGTTTGACCTTTTGGTTCACTTGGTGGCTCTAGTGAACCAAACTAGAATAAAAGTCCATAATCAATCCGGACAGAATATAGTATTCTATATGTGCATGCTTACTATATATATTATATATTATCCAACATGCTTCGCATGTTAAATAATATGACGCGTATTTTATATATATGTGCATGCGCGCTAAACAAGATGAGACTAATAATAACAAACCCCTCAAAGAAATCATATTAAGTCCTAAGCGTTCAAAGATATTTGGAATATCGAACGTCGCCTTCTAGCATGGTAAAACAATAGAGTATTAAATATTTAATATGAGTTTGTTGGGCACACACAACGCAAGTATTAGACATTTAAGATGTTGTTTTATCACATTTGATGCTTATAAATAGACTGAACGATGCTGTTTTGTTGTGTCACCACAAGGACAGTGTTTTTCTTTCGAATATATGGAAGTGCTAGGATGGACTTAACTTAGATTATTTTAGTTCGGATGTGCCCACACTTGACCATTATAATCTAAGAGGCAAAATACAAGGAGATACATAGTGATGTAATTGACAATAGTTGTCTACCTATTTATTTATATATAGTTTGTTGTGCACACACAATGTTATATACATTTGAAATGGGATCCTTAATCTCACTAGCAAATCTTTAATTAGATTTTCCGAACTATATAATGAGGGTAATATAGTTTGATGAAAATAGTGGGAGATACCAATTTAAAATAAAGACCTAATATATTTTGGTAATTAATTAAATGAATGTATGCTAAAATGTTGTCTATTTCACATGCAGAATTTAAAAAGGTCAAACTCACTATCACTGTGTAGCATACTTGATGCTAACAAACTAACCGGACCAAATTACATGGACTAGTTAAGGAATCTGAGAATTGTTCTCACTGCTGAAAAGATTTCTTATGTCCTAAATTCGCCAGTCCCTGCACATGTTGCAGAAACAGCCTCTGAGGAATAGATTGCTACTTTCAGAAAGTGGAAAGATGATGCAATCTTGGCTCAATGCATCATGCTCGCATCCATGAGTAACGAGTTTCAGCGTTAGCATGAAACTATGGATGCTCCTACTATATTGCTGCACCTCAAAGAGTTGTATGGTGAGCAAAGTAGGACTGCTAGATATCAGATATCTAAGGAGCTCTTCCGATCTCGTATGACCGAGGGCACTACTATTGAGACTCATGTCCTTAAGATGATCAATCTGATTGAACAACTTGGACAACTTGGGTTCGTGATGGATGGGGAGTTAAGTCAAGATTTGATCTTGCAGTAACTCCCGGACACCTTCTCACAATTTGTTTTGAATTTTTACATGAATAAGTTGGACGTCAGCTTGCCTGAGTTACTTAACATGCTGAAAACTGCTGAAGGTCACTTCTCATCCAACAAGAACCAAGTCTTACTAGTGGATGATTCTTCCAAGAAAAGGAAGAGGCCCAAGGTATCTTCTAAAAAGAAGAAAAATAAGAAGGCTAAGGGCAAGGCGAAGAGAAAGCATAAAAAGAAACCTGATCCAGATAGCAAAGGAATTTGCTATCATTGCAATAAGTCGGGACACTGGAAGAGGAACTACAAGGAGTATCTTGCGGACCAAAAGAAGCTTGGAAAGCTTCAACTTTCGATCTAGGTTTGTTCATGATTGAAATTAATTTTTCTGAAAGTCAAAATTCTACTTGGGTATTGGATACCGGCTGTAGTTCTCACATATGTAATAATATGCATGGACTAAGTAGAAGTAGAAAGCTGAACAAGGATGAAGTCGTCCTACAAGTGGGAAATGGAGCAAAGGTTGCTGCATTAGCTGTAGGGACTTATTGTTTAGCACTGCCTTCGGGCAAGTTCATTAGTTTAAATAATTGTTATTATGTTCCGACACTCATTAGAAACATTATTTCAATTTCTGTATTGGATATGGATGGTTTTGATATTATAATAAAGAACAACAATTGTTCTATTTATAATAAAAATGTTTTATATGGTGTTGGGAACCTACTGAATGGACTTTACATACTTGACTTGCATGAAAATATACTTCAAATTGAACAAACTAAGAAAAGAAAAAGAGATGATGTTAATTAAACCTTTATGTGGCACTGTAGACTCGGTCATATCAATGAAACAAGATTATCCAAGTTGTATAAAGATGGGCTTTTATAACTATCTGATTACGAATCATATCCAACTTGTGAATCTTGTCTCATGGGTAAAATGACTAAATCTCCTTTTACTGGAAAAGGAGAAAGAGTTACAGAGTTGTTAGCGTTGGTACACACAGACGTATGTGGACCTATGACAACGAATGCACGAGGAGGGTATTCTTATTTTATTACTTTCACTGATTATCATTCTAGATTTGGATATGTGTATTTAATGAAACACAAATCTGAATCGTTTGAAAAGTTCAAAGAATTTAGAAGTGAAGTAGAGAAGCAAACTGGTAAGAGTATTAAGATTCTTCGATCGGATCGAGGAGGGGAATACTTAACCAATGAGTTTCTCAATTGTCTCAAAGAAAATGGTATAATATCACAATGGACTCCACCAGGGATGCCACAGTTGAATGGTGTATCTGAAAGGAGAAATCGAACATTATTGGACATGGTTCGTTCCATGATGAGTTTTACAGACCTACCAGTATCCTTCTGGGGTTATGCCCTAGAATCGGCTACATATCTACTTAATAAATTACCTACCAAATCTATCCCAAAGACCCCATATGAGATATGGACTGGAAGGAAACCTAGTCTTAAGCATGTTAAGACTTGGGGTTGTCCAGCTTATGTCAAAAGGTTTGAACATGATAAGCTGAAGACTAGATCCGATAAGTGTAGATTTGTTGGATATCCTAAAGAAAGTTTAGGATATTATTTCTTTCATCCTACTGATCAAAAGGTATTTGTAGTGAAACACGCTGCCTTCTTGGAAAAGGAGTTTATCCTCGAAGGGGTCAGTGGGAGTAAGATATATCTTGAAGAAGTTCAAGAACCACAAAATACTACGGATCAAAGTCAGGTACCTGACCAAGTAGAAGAACCTACTGTACCATTATCTATTCGTAAATCTGGAATAATACCGAAGATACCTGAAAGGTATAGATTCATCATAGAGGATGATGATGAGGTACGCATCATAGATGATGATGATCCATTGACTTACGAAGAGGCTATGAGTAGTGAAGACTTAGAGAAATGGCTAGAAGCCATGAAATCCGAGATGGACTCCTTGTATGAAAACCAAGTATGGACATTGGTTTCACCACCTGAGGGCATTAAGCCTATTGGGTGTAAATGGGTCTTTAAGAGAAAGACTAGTGCGGATGGCAAGGTAGAAACCTATAAGGCCCGACTGGTTGCAAAAGGTTTCAAACAAAGATAAGGAGTTGACTATGATGAAACCTTCTCACCAGTAGCTATGCTCAAGTCCATTCGGATTTTGCTTGCAATTGCAGCTTATTATGACTACGAGATCTGGTAAATGGACGTGAAAACGTCCTTCCTCAATGGAGAGTTTGACGAGAATGTATATATGATACAACCAGAGGGTTTTATTTTAATGGTTGGAACAAACCAAGCCTGTAAGCTACAACGATCCATTTATGGATTGAAGCAAGCTTCTCGAAGATGGAACATCCGTTTTGATAAGATAATCAAAAGGTTTGATTTTATCAAAAATGAGGATGAACCTTGTGTGTACAAGAAGGTTAGTGGGAGCGCTGTTTCATTCCTTGTATTATATGTTGATGATATATTACTGATAGGGAATGATGTTCCTATGCTACAGTCGATCAAAATTTGATTATCTAAACACTTTTCCGTGAAGGACTTGGGTGAGGCATCCTATATTTTGGGGATAAAGATCTATAGAGATAGATCTAAAAGGATGTTGGGCTTGACCCAAGGAAAGTACATTGACTCAATGCTAAAGAAATTTAGCATGGAAGATTCCAAGAGAGGTCTCATGTCGATGATGAAAGTAGTATGCACACAAGCCAATCATATTTGATATGATGTAGCATATACTTTGTAATCTTATTCGGTTATTCAAGGCATTTTATATTATCTACATGGTGCTGTTATATTAAATGTGATAAACCCATAGTTTTGAGCAATGCTTTTAGAATCATGATGGGGATCATGCTAATGAGATCTAAATTCTAGATAGCTCACAAACTTAAATTGTTCCTAATCGATGGATTACTAAAAAGGGGATTAGTGAATCCGGATAGATTAGTACATACGTTGCTTGCTCTTATGAAGAGAATGATTGATCTCATAATCATTTGTATGGAGACACTAAAGCAAGTATGTAGGTGCTTATTAGAGAATAAGTTCACTGAACGTGGCTCGCTAAGGAATACCTAATGGAGTTTTACTCGCCTGTCAATAGGAATTCCTCTAGTGATAGTAGTACAAGTGATCCTTGGACTTGAGATCATCATAGTATCTTGTGTATGATGAGTTATACTCTGACATGTCCCTTAAGACCTTTAGGGTATATCAAAGGGTATGATTGGGTATAACAAGTTGTACATGGAGATAGGTGAAGGATCAACAAAGAATCTACCACTTCTAGTAAAAAGAGAGAATGTCCTATGTGATTCGATAAATGACGACTCAGAAGTCTTTGGCCAAAGCAAAATGAAAGTAGAAAAGAGTTTCTAATTTGCATTAATCAGAGTTGTGCATTTCAGAATCGAAATACATATAATTAAATAAAATAAGACTTGACAGTAATTCCATGTCTTATATTTAATTGGGACATTGTATGGTAGAAGGATTGAATTGTACGGTAACTATGCACTGAAAGGTTCTTTTATGATTAATGTTGAAATCTATATTATCTGGAAAGTCGTTGATCGCTAAGGGGGCTTACCCTTATTGTAGAATAAATATTATTTTTTTAAATAAATTAAATAGTTTAATTTATTTATTTAAATAAGATTAGAATTGTTCTAATTGATTTATTCACAACCGGTTTAATATGGAGAACCTAAAGGGTCACACCGCAAAAGGAAAATATTTATTTAAGAAGTAAATGGCATAATTGTAATAATAAGTTAAGTGTATTTAATTTAGTTTATGGAGATAGAATAAATTAAATAGCTTAATAATTATTATTTAATATTTTAGAAATATTAAATATAAATTAATAAGAGGAGTCTTATTATTATTATTACTATTACTATTATTTAATTCCTAATAGGGATTGAGAATTAATTAATAGAAGTACTCTCACATGAATTCCTAATTGGATTAGGAGTTTAATTTAATTAAAGGAGTTTAATTAGAATAGAAACCCTAATCCTAAATAGTTTAGGGAAGGGTTTTCCTACATCTATAAATAAGAGAAGTTTTATCATAGATTAGGGTTACACACTCTTACATAAGAATTGTAGAGAGTACTTACAATTTCTATAGATATAGAAACTAGGGTTTTGCCAACACCCATCTTCTTGAACAAGTATTATTCCTTGGTGGATCACCTCTAAAGGCCAAACACTTGGGTGGCTAACGTTGATCAAAGGAAGGAATTTAATCGGTAGAATTCAAGGAGAACGCGAAGAAATTGGAGGTGAACTTGTACCTGAGGAAGCTAGAATTCTACAAGGGTATAATTCTTATTCTCCATCTCTTTCGTTTAATTAATAATTGTGCATAAAGAAAGATCATGGTGATGGTTTGTATAAAAATTTTAAAATCTGATTTTATCGCGCTTCCGCTTTATTAATGTAATTTGATTGCATGTTCGCGTTATACAAACCTAACAGTGGTATCAAGAGCCAAACTTTATGCGAATTATTAATTGTTTTGGTTCTGTATATACATTGATATGTGTTTAGAACAATTTAATTGGGCATAATTGTTTGTGTAAAATTATTTTATTTTATTTTTATTTTGATTTTATTTATTTTCAATTAAGATAAAAGGTTTATTTTAATTGGAATATGATTAAAATTAATAGTTTTATTTTAACCTGGAATGTGATTCTACGTTAACTAGAATAAAGGAGTTTATTCATATATGGAATAGGATTCCATGTTTCCTAGAATAAAGGAGTTTATTCATATATGGAATAGGATTCCATATTTCCTAGAATAAAGGAGTTTATTCACATATGGAATAGGATTCCATGTTTCCTAGAATAAAGGAGTTTATTCACATATGGAATAGGATTCCATGTTTCCTTAAAAAATAAAGATGTTTATTTTGATAAGGAATAGGATTCAACATATTTTATTTTCCAACAATTTTAAGTTAAAAATAAAGGTGTTTATTTTAAACTTGAAATTGGTTTCCATATTAATTAAAATAAAGGAGTTTATTTTGATTTGGAATTTGATTAAAATAAATGAGTTTATTTTTATTCAAAAAAAAAATTTAAATTAAAATAAAAGAGTTTATTTTGATTTGGAATATGATTAAAATAAAGAAGTTTATTTTAATTGAAATTGGATTTCATGATAACTAATTAGAGTTGGAATTGGATTCCATGATAACTAATTGGAGTTGAAATTGAATTTTATACTAACTAATATTGCCCATTAAATGATATCAATGCATATATGGAATGGTTTTATTATTCATGGGATGAATGTTATTTATTGATACATATAGAGATATGTATGATAATAAATAGAGATTGATTATGGACTATTGACCAATGTGTGATTGGATTTATTTTAGTGGATGCTTGAATGTATGGGTTTTTATAAATGGGGTCTGCGTACCTCGTCTTCTCTAATTTTTCTTAATGTAAATTCTATCTCCCTCCTATGTATTTCCCCTTGACTGCTGATCAAGGTTTCTATTTATTGTAAATAGTTTTTGTAATAGGACTAGTTAGAATTAATTTTGAAGAATTGAAGACAAAGAAGCAAGGAGCACTTGAATACCCATTTGTAATGGAGCCCGGGTTTAAATGTAATAGTTATATTTAAATTTAATTCTTGCACCCTAGGTTTGACCTTTTGGTTCACTTGGTGGCTCTAGTGAACCAAACTAGAATAAAAGTCCATAATCAATCCGGGTAGAATATAGTATTCTATATGTGCATGCTTACTATATATATTATATATATTATCCAACATGCTTCGCATGTAAAATAATATGACGTGTATTTTATGTATATATGTGCATGCGCGCTAAACAAGATGAGACAAATAATAACAAACCCCTCAAAGAAATTATATTAAGTCCTAAGCATTCAAAGATATTTGGAATATCGAACGTCGCCTTCTAGCATGGTAAAACAATAGAGTATTAAATATTTAATATAAGTTTGTTGTGTCACACAAGGCAAGTATTAAATATTTAAGATGTTGCTTTATCACATTTGATGCTTATACATAGACTGAACGATGCTGTTTTGTTGTGTCACACAAGGACAGTGTTTTTCTTTCGAATATATGGAAGTGCTAGGTTGGACTTAACTTGGATAATTTTGATTCGGATGTGTCACACTTGATCAAAATAATCTAAGAGGCAAATTGAAAGGAGTTACATAGTGATGTAATTGACAATAGTTGTCTACCTATTTATTTATATATCGTTTGTTGTGTCACACAAGGCTATATACATTTGAAATGGGATCCTTATTCTCACTAGCAAATCTTTAATTAGATTTGTCGAACTGTATATTGAGGGTAATATAGTTTGATGAAAATAGTGGGAGATACCAATTTAAAATAAAGGCCTAATTTATTTTGGTAATTAATTAAAATGAATGTATGCTGAAATGTTGTTAAATTACAAATTCATTTATAGAATTTTACGATGTCTAATTTACTATCACTGCATAGCATATTAGATGCTAATTAACCGGACCGAATTACACGGATTGGTTAAGAAATTTGAGAATAGTTCTCAAGGCTGAAAAGCTATCTTATATCTTTAATATGCCTATCCCTGCAATGGTTGCAGACAATGCCTCTGAGGAAGAGATTGCTACTTTTAGAAAGTGGCAAGATGATGCACAGTTGGCTCAATGCATCATGCTCGCATCCATGAGTAACGAGCTTCAGCGTCAGCATGAAACTATGGATGCTCCTACTATACTCTTGCACCTTCAAGGAGTTGAAGGGTGAGGAAAGTAAGACTATTAGATATCAGATATCTAAGGAGCTCTTCCGATCTGGAATAACCGATGGCACTACAGTATAGACAAATGTCCTCAAAATGATCAATTTGATTGAACAATTGGGACAACTGGTTTTAATGGATGGAGAGTTGATCCAAGATTTGATCTTGCAATCACATCCGGACTCTTTCTCACAAATTGTTGTGAATTTCACATGAACAAGCTATATGTCAGCCTGCCTGAGTTGCTTAAACATGTTGAAAACTGTAAATAGTCACTTTCCAACCAAGAAAGACCAAGTCTTACTGGTAGATGATTCTTCCAGGGAGCGGAAGAGGGCCAAAGGATCTTCTTAAAAGAAGAACAATTCAAAGAAGGTAAATGAAAAGGCAAAAACAAAGGACAATAAGAACAAAACTAATGCAGATAGCAAAGGAGTTTGCTTCCACTGTAATAAGCCTAGATACTAGAAAGGAAACTGTAAGGAGAATGTTACAGAGGCTAACCAGAAGAAGCTTAGTGAAGCTTCGGTTACAAATATAGGTTTGTTCATAATTGAAATAAATTTTTCTATAAGTCAGGGTTCTACTTGGGTATTGGATACTAGCTGTAGTTCTCACGTATGCAATCCAATGCAGAGACTAAGCAGAAGTAGAAAGCTAAACAAAGTAAGTAATCTTACGTGTGAAAAATAGAGCAATGGTTGCTACATTAGCCGTAGGAACTTATATTTTAGCGATGCCTATGGGCAAGTCTATTAAGTTAATAAATTGTTATTATGTTCCAGTTCTCTTTAGAAACATTATTTCTTTCCGTTGTTGGACAAGGAAGGTTCTGGTATTATATTTAAGAACAATTGTTGTTCTATTTATAATGATAATGTTTTGTTTGAAACTAGAAGATTACTTGATAGACTTTGTATACTTGACTTACATGAGAAATAATTTTGTAAACTGAATAAACTAATAAAAGAAATGGAGATGGTCATTCAAAGAGTTGAATGTGTGTATTTGATGAAATACACTTTTGAATTATTTGAAATGTTCAAAGAATTCAGAAGTGAAACAAATTGATAAAGTATTAAGATTCTTTGATCAGATCAAGGAAGGAATACTTGTGCAATACGTTACTAGATCATCTCAAAATGGTATTTTCTCATAATGGACACCTCCTGATACGTAATAATTGATTGGTGTATCTAAAAGGAGAAATTGTACCTTGTTGGACATGGTGCTGTTCATAATGATTTTTACCGACATTCTAGTATCCATCTGGGGTCAAACCCTAGAAACGGCTGCATATCTACAAAATAAGGTAACCTCAAAAATTCGAGCCCAAGACTCCATAAAGGTTATGGATAGGAAGGATTCCTACTCTTAAGTATGTTAAGATAAGGGGTTGTCTAGCTTATGTGAAAAGGTTTCAAAGATAAGTTTAGGACAAAATCTGACAAATGCAGATTTATGGGATATCCTAAAGAAGTTTAGGGTACTATAATCCTACATGCTACCTTCTTAGATAAATGTGTTTATCATTGAAGGAGCTAGTGGGAGGGTAATAGATCTTGAAGGAGTTCAAGAACCACAAAGCACTTTAAGTCGAACCGAGGAACCTGTAGATAGACCTATTGTACCACAACCGAATCGTAAATCTGGAAGAGTACCGAAGATACCTGGGAGGTATGGATTCATCATAGAGGATGATGATGAGGTACGCATCATAGAGGGTGATGATCCAGTTATATACAATGAGGCTATGAGTAGAAGACACTCAGAGAAATGGCAGATGGCCATAAAATCCGAAATGGACTCTATGTATAAGAACCAAGTATAGACTCTGGTATATATGGGTCTTTAAGAGAAAGACTGGGGCAAATGGCAAGGTAGACACCTATAAGACCAGACCTGTTTAAAAGGTTTTTCAAGTCAAGGAGTTGACTGTGATAAAACCTTACTATCGGGTAATGCTCAAGTCCATTTGGATTTTGCTTGTGATTGCAGCTTATTACGAAATCTGACAAAATGGATGTGGAGACGTCCTTCCTCAATGAAGGCTTGAGGAGAATGTATGTATGATACAGCCAGAGGAATTTGTTTCAAAGGTTGAAGCAAATCGTGTTTTAAGCTACAATGATCCATTTATAGATTGAAGCAAGCTTCTCAAAGATGGAACATTCATTTTGATGAGACAATCAAAAGAGTTTGATTTTATCAAAAATGGGAATGAACCTAGTATGTACAAAAGGGTCAGTGGGAGCGCTGTGACATTCTTGCTATTATATGTTGATATACTACTGACAAGGAATAACACACTAATGCTACAATCAGTAAAGATAAAATTGTCTAAACATTCCTCCACGAATGCCTTGGGAGGAGCATCCTATAAATTGGGGATATAAATCTATATAGATAGATTTAAAAGGATGTTCGGCTTGACCCAAGGAACGTATATTCATTTGATGCTAAAGGCGTTTAGCATGGCAAACTCCAAGAGAAGTCTCATGATGATGAGTCATGGAGTGTATCTCTCTAAAATTGTCTCCAATTAAAAGAGAGATCGCATGAGTTACTATCATGTATGCAGTGAATATACAAGGCCTGATGTTGATCAGTCATATTCTGGAGATGATCACTATAAGACAGTGATAAACATCTTTAGGTACTTAACCGGTACTGAAGATGTGATTATGATTCATGGTAGGTCTGAATTAAAACTAGAGGGCTAAACAGACTCAAGTTTTTCAGACTGACCAAGACGATAACAAATCCACTTTAAGGTAAATCGTTACTTTGAAATGTGGTACAGTGAATTTGAAAGGTTCCAAACAGGAAAGAGTTACTGGTTTAGTGACAAAGACAAAGTATATAGCTATAAATGAAGCTGCAAGTTGATTACATGGGTTCGGATTTTTCTTCGTCTTTGTTCCACTTTAATGTTATTAATGGCTTACAAGGTCTCTTGGCAATATTATTAAGCAACCCCAACCAATAACAACAATAAAAATCTCAAGAAAACTCAAAACCCATCACAAAAGCTTGAAAAGCTTACAAAACTCAAAAATGGGGAGATAGAAAGTTTGAAGAGGATGACTACCTCTTGAATGATTCTCCTTGATGCTACTGGACTCTACAAGAGCTTGAAGCTCTCCTTTTTTTCCTCTCCTTGGCCTCCCAAGCTCCTCCTTCTTCTCCTCTTCTTTCTCCCGCATGCTTCTTCTTCTCTTCTTGTTCTTCTTGTTCTTCTTCTTCTTCTTTATTTCCTGCAACTCTCTCTCCCTCTCTCTCTCTCTCTAAAATCTGCAGAACTTGGAGGGAATGGGTGGAATGGGAGAGTGGGGGAGTAATTTTGGGAGAAAATGGGAGTGGGTGGGTTGCTCTATGTGGCTTGCCGGCTAGGCTCCCTCCTCCTTGCATTTGATTGGTCCAAAATGGGGGAGTTGGTTCCTTCTTGGAGTAACAAGCCAAAACAAATACCCAAATACACAAAAATATATCCGAAAACTCTCACTTTCGTACCAAAACTGGTATATAACTCTACCCAAAATTAAAGTGGGTACTCCCATAATTATTGGGATGCATAAAAATAATCTTGTGGCTATTTTTTTTTAATAGAAGATTGAAGTGATGTTATATGAAGTTTCTTTGTGATGATAAGATGAGATCTTAGAATTTGTTGGGTTAAGGTTTGCGAAAAGAGAATGATTAATTCGATAGATAATATTGAATATATCGTTATTTTGAGGTGTTAGTTAAGTTCCATTACTTATTTCGGGCTTTATTTGACTATCCTTAAGAATTTCCAATATCTCTTTATTTAGTTCCATCTCTAGACATTCTCCTAGATCAGTCTCTAGATCTATCATCGGTTCATTTCTTATAACCTATTCCTTACCTCTTCTTTCTAATCACCAAAACAATCTAAATTGCCTCAATTTGCACTTTAAAAATTTGCATATAAAATCTTTCATCTAAATACTCTCAAATTTTAGTTAACAACTCTTTATGAGCCCATTACATCTGTCTCACCTGACATTCTACAATAAAGCTTAATAAAAAGTTCATCACAGAACTAGGAATAGTTCCTAAGTCTCATCTTGGATTCAAACATGTGTTGCGGCACTTTCATTTGATTAGTGGAATCATTGAAAGAGGATAAGTCACTATAGAGATAGTGGACTCTCAATAACAACATTGCATATCCATTTACTGAAGCTTTATCCAAACAGCAGGATGATCGTCACTTAGAGAAGAATGGTATTAGATACCATGACGATTGGCTTTAGTGCAAGTGGGAGATTGAAAGTAGTATGCACACAAGCCAATAATATTTGATATGATGTAGCATATACTTTGTAATCTTATTCGGTTATTAAAGGCATTTTATATTATCTACATGGTGCTGTTATATTAAATGTGATAAACCCATAATTTTGAGCAATGCTTTTAGAATCATGATGGGGATCATGCTAATGAGATCTAAATTCTAGATAGCTCACAAACTTAAATTGTTCCTAATCGATGGATTACTAAAAAGGGGATTAGTGAATTCGGATAGATTAGTACATACGTTGCTTGCTCTTATGAAGAGAATGATTGATCTCATAATCATTTGTGTAGAGACACTAAAGCAAGTATGTAGGTGCTTATTAGAGAATAAGTTCACTGAACGTGGCTCGCTAAGGAATACCTAATGGAGTTTTACTCGCCTGTCAATAGGAATTCCTCTAGTGATAGTAGTACAAGTGATCCTTGGACTTGAGATCATCATAGTATCTTGTGTATGATGAGTTATACTCTGACATGTCCCTTAAGACCTTTAGGGTATATCAAAGGGTATGATTGGGTATAACAAGTTGTACATGGAGATAGGTGAATGATCAACAAAGAATCTACCACTTCTAGTAAAAGGAGTGAATGTCCTATGTGATTCGATAAATGACGACTTAGAAGTCTTTGGCCAAAGCAGAATGAAATTAGAAAAGAGTTTCTAATTTGCATTAATCAGAGTTGTGCATTTCAGAATCGAAATATATATAATTAAATAAAATAAGACTTGACAGTAATTCCATGTCTTATATTTAATTGGGACATTGTATGGTAGAAGGATTGAATTGTACGGTAACTATGCACTGAAAGGTTCTTTTATGATTAATGTTGAAATCTATATTATCTGGAAAGTCGTTGATCGCTAAGAGGGCTTACCCTTATTGTAGAATAAATATTATTTATTTAAATAAATTAAATAGTTTAATTTATTTATTTAAATAAGATTAGAATTGTTCTAATTGATTTATTCACAACCGGTTTAATATGGAGAACCTAAAGGGTCACACAACCGCAAAAAGAAAAATATTTATTTAAGAAGTAAATGGCATAATTGTAATAATAAGTTAAGTGTATTTAATTTAGTCTATGGAGATAGAATAAATTAAATAGCTTAATAATTATTATTTAATATTTTAGAAATATTAAATATAAATTAATAAGAGGAGTCTTATTATTATTATTACTATTACTATTATTTAATTCCTAATAGGGATTGGGAATTAATTAATAGAAGTACTCTCACATGAATTCCTAATTGGATTAGGAGTTTAATTTAATTAAAGGAGTTTAATTAGAATAGAAACCCTAATCCTAAATAGTTTAGGGAAGGGTTTTCCTACATCTATAAATAAGAGAAGTTTTATCATAGATTAGGGTTACACTCTTACATAAGAATTGTAGAGAGTACTTATAATTTCTATAGATATAGAAACTAGGGTTTTGCCAACACCCATCTTCTTGAACAAGTATTATTCCTTGGTGGATCACCTCTAGAGGCCAAACACTTGGGTGGCTAACATTGATCAAAGGAAGGAATTTAATCGGTGGAATTCAAGGAGAACGCGAAGGAATTGGAGGTGAACTTGTACCTGAGGAAGCTAGAATTCTACAAGGGTATAATTCTTATTCTCCATCTCTTTCGTTTAATTAATAATTGTGCATAAAGAAAGATCATGGTGATGGTTTGTATAAAAATTTTAAAATCTGATTTTATCGCGCTTCCGCTTTATTAATGTAATTTGATTGCATGTTCGCGTTATACAAACCTAACAGATGAGCCATGGACTACATCTCTCCAAGAAACAGGCCCCAAAGACACCTGAGGAGAGAGACCGTATGAGTAAGATTCCTTATTCTTCCGCAATAGGATTTATCATATACGGTATGATATGTACTAGACCAGATGTCGCTCATGCACTTAGTGTAACAAGCAGATATCAGTCGAATCCAGGAGAAGAGCACTAGAAGGCAGTAAAAAACATCCTAAACTACTTGAGAAGAACTAAGGATGTATTTCTTGTCTACGGTGGGTATGAATTGAAACTAGAGGGCTATACAGATTCAAGTTTTCAAACGGACCAAGATGACAACAAATCCGTTTCAAGGTATGCGTTTACCTTAAACGGTGGCACGGTGAGTTAGAAGAGTTCCAAGCAGCAAACAGTTGCTGATTCAGTGACAGAGACAGAGTACATAGCTGCAAGTGAAGCTGCAAAGGAAGCTGTTTGGATGAAGAAGTTCGTAACTGAACTTGGAGTGGTTCCTAGCATTAGAGGAGCCGTACCTTTATTCTGTGACAACAACGGAGCTGTTGCGCAGGCTAAGGAACCCAGGTCTCATCAGAAATCCAAACACGTGTTGCGGCGGTTTCATTTGATTAGAGAGATTATTGAAAGAGGAGATGTCACCCTGGAGCGTGTGGACTCTCAAGACAAAATTGCAGATCCACTTACTAAAGCTTTAACACAACATTATTTTGATCGTCACTTAGAGAAGATGGGTATTAGATACCAAGGCGATTGGCTTTAGTGCAAGTGAGAGATTGAAAGTAGTATGCACACAAGCTAATCATATTTGATATGATGTAGCATATACTTTGTAATCTTATTCATTTATTAATAAAAGAATTAATTTTCTTAAAAGGCATTTTATATTATCTACGTAGTGCTGTTTTATTAAATGTGATAAACCCATAGTTTTGAGCAATGCTTTTAGAATCATGATGGTGATCATGCTAATGAGATCTAAATTCTAGATGACTCACAAACTAAAATTGTTCCTAATCGTTGGATTACTAAAAAGGGGATTAGTGAATCCGGATAGATTAGTACATACGTTGCTTGCTCTTAAGAAGAGGATGATTGATCTCATAATCATTTGTGTGGATACACTAAAGCAAGTATGTAGGTGCTTATTGGAGAATAAGTTCACTGAACGTGGCTCGCTAAGGAATACCTAATGGAGTTTTACTCGCCTGTCAATAGAATTCCTCTACTAATAGTAGTACAAGTGATCCTTAGACTTAAGATCATCATAGTATCTTGATATGATCCTGACCAGGCTCGCATCAAACGTCACCGGCTCTGCTCAAGCTTTGAGGGTTCAACAAACGCATTCGAGTAATTGGGCTAGATTCTACTCAATGATGCTTACATTGGAGCTCATGGGAAAATATGATAATATTTGTTTTGGTGATATTTCGACTTTTGTTGACACTTGGGAAAATTCTTTAGCATATGTTGAGTTTGATTATGCGTATCATAAATATGCTAGTGAGTTTTTATCTTGTGGTATTGGTTTTGATCTTTCAATTCCATTGATGTCGTTATTTGATTTTGCATTGGTTAATGTCAATGGGAAGGGAAAGGTTGAATTTGTTTTGCAGATTTGTGATGGGTTCATACTCATCGAGGAGAAAGGTTTAATTCAATTTGCAAATCAATTCGAGCAATGCATGGAAAGTCTAAAGGGAAGTGTTTTGAATTTTGTTTTAGTAGACTTTGCGTGTGAATTTGAATTATTTGATTTCTTGGTGATTAGACGAAAGGAACTTGTTGATTTATTTTGTTTTGTGTTTAATCCAGGAATTCAAACGTGCTTGCAAATACAACGTGTCAAGTTTCAAATTTTGACATTTGACCCGGGTGCATTGAAGTGGATGTTAGTACAAATGATCGAGATCATAAGGTTTACTTTTGATCCGGGAATTCGTCATTGGGAGTATTTACGAATGCACGAGATCATCATGTTAATTTTTGATCCGGGAATTCGTGGATGGAAGTTGATGAAGTGTGAAGGGTTCTACATAATGATTTTTGATCCAGGAGGATATAGAACTTTTCATAATTTTATTTGTTTTTATTTTACTATATATGCATTTGATTTCCTAGGTAGAAATTTTGTTTGCATTTTAGCTTTAGTTGCTTATTTCGTTTGTTTTGGTGTAGTTGTTATTGTGGAAGAAATTGGTTTACGTGTGGAAGAGCATCGTGTTGATGTGGACATGTTCTTGAGTAAAAGAGATCGAACGATTAAGTTTCCAAGTTGTGTTACGAGGAGCTTGCAGGGTGTTATGCTGATTCGATCACTGCTTGGAAAGAGATGTTTACAAGTTGTTCATGTCGATTCGTCAGAGTTACCAGATGTTGCTATATTCTTTGCAGGAGTTGGAGTTTTTGATGATTATTTTCATTACTTTACTTGCATTGTTGATATTGCTTATATATTTCGTTTGCAAGATGAGTTTTGGGATTATGATTTGTTTGATGCTACTAACTTAATTTGTTTTTATGTAGGATCAGATTTGTGGGTAAATCCTTTTCAAGAGGAGGGGATGTCAGATTTGAGGACAAATCCTTTTCAAGAGGAGGGGAATGATACGATCCTGACCAGTCTCTCATCAAGCGTCATCGCTCTGCTCAAGCTTTGAGGGTTCAACAAACGCATTCGAGTAATTGGGCTAGATTCTACTCAAGGATGCTTACATTGGAGCTCAATTCATATGAACGGCGAGGAGATGATCAATCATGTGATTTGGGATTAGTAGATACCATCTATTTAGTAAGGCCGAATCTACGAAAGCCAAGGCATCATAGAACAATGTTTGGAACAATGGAAGTTGGTTCAAGGATGATTGGAATGAATATTGAGGAGTTTGGAGATGTCATTTACACAGCAGTCACTTCGGGCTCAATTTCGACCTTGATCCAACTAGCATCTCGCGAAACACAAAGAATGAAAGTTGTAGATCTCGTCGAGATCTTCGATTTGATAGGTGGCAGCTCCCGTAACTCTTCCCGAATCAAAAGTTATGGCCATTTTTTCAAAGGATGTTGCGGCAGGAAAAACCCTAGCGCCAACAACGCTCGTCCCTTTGTTATTCTAGCGCCTGAAGCGCTTGTCATGATGGGAGAATCTGCAAGTCAGCGCCTACAGCGCTCCAACAGTACAAATCTCAGCGCCAGAAGCGCTAGGCCTTTATCACGGATTCCAAGGAAGGTTTTTGATCAGTTTTAATGCAATCTTTTGGAGATCTTTTCCTATTCTAATGTAACTAGGATGTTTATTAGATAGGATTTCTATTTCCTTTCAAATTCTTGTTTCTTTATAGGATTAGGGTTATATGTTATTAGTATAAATAGGATACATGGCTTATGTAATAATACACATCAAATTTTATTCAATATAATTCTTGTGAGATTATTCTCTACTTTTGGTTCTTTGAAGAATTCCTAAGTTAGGTCTTAGTTTTCTTTTGAGATTCATATTTAACTTATCATACAACAAACCATAGTTGTGTGTGGCATTATTCTACCGCATCATACAATCGTACGGAGATTATCGCTTGAATTAAACGAGGGTCAAAGTGTTGTTGGTGTTTCATCCTTCATACATTCAAATTGTTTGATCGACTATTCCAAGGTTTATCATCTACATTCAGGCGAGGGATTAAGGATTCAAAAGAGTTTCACCTTTATAACTTGCTGGAAACGATCCGGGCGACGACCACCTCACGCAAGCGTGCAGTGGAGTCTATCATTTGGTATCAAAGCCAGGTTCCTAGCAGGTTACTTATCCCTTATTTTTCTTGTTGAAAAGTAAAAAAAAAAGAAAAAAAAATTTCGTGAGTAAAAAAAAAAAAAGTGTTGGGAAAATTATTATTGTTACAATTGCTTGGGTTTCATAAGTTTCGTGAATATTGGGATCGTATTGAAGAAGCTATTATTTGGTCCTATTGTTGGAATTTGTGAAATTCGAGGATATTGGGATTTCACTCAAGAGGATTTTTATTGGTGATCGTAACATTTTGGTGGTTATCGTACGTCACACTTGCTATATTTTGTTTTGTGATAAGTTCTTATTGGATTGAAAAGTAAATTACGAAATTATTTGGTGAATTCAAAAAGAACCTATAAGAGGGAATTAGAGTGGTAAGAGGCAAGAGTGTGAGAATAATTGAGGGTAAAAGCCTAATTGAGTGATACACGAGCGTTTTTCATAATTGTGGGATATACTGTTTGAGCGAAACACGTAAGGGAGTGTGAGGAAAATTTTTCTTTATCTACTAACCTTTGTTTTGCAGCAAATATGTATGGTTATAATTATGAAAGTGCTTATGGGTCTCGAAGGAATACTTTCCAAGGCAGGAATGATCCAGATGCTTATTTGAGATGGGAGGAAAAGATGGAGCGAGAGTTTGACTATCATGGCTATTCCGAGCGGAGGAAGTTCAAACTTGCAGTTCAAGATTTTTTTGATCATGCAGCTATATGGTGGGATCAATTTACGATTAGCAGGAGAAGATGTGGAGAGCATCTGATCGAGACATGGGAAGAATTAAAAATTATCATGAGGAAGCGGTTTGTTCCAAGGCATCTTAATTGGAGGAATGAATATGCATCTCCGCAACATGTAGAGCAACCTTCAAGGCATTCAACTTGTGATAATGGAAAGAAGGTTCGTAGGAATGAAGATTTGCAGTGGAGACAGCAAAGAGAAACTCCTAGGGTGTGTATTGAACCGGCATCATTTGAGGACATCATGAGAACGTATAATGAGTTAAAGGACGATAATTTGAAACAGCAACGAGTTACTCTTAAGGCACAAAAAGAGCGAGATCAGCCGCAAGAGGAAGAAGAAGTCATGGGATCATTAAGAGAGTTGGCGAGGCAACTACAAAACGCCCGACAGGCGCAAAAGAAGCTAGCCCAGCCGCAGGTGGAAGAAGAAATAATAGAATATGCTGTTCAAGGAGAGTTGTTAGATTCCGATGTTCGCGATGAAGTCCATGATTCAAAGAAAGAAAATACAAGTGAAAGTAAACGACAGAAAGAAAGTGAAAAAGAAATTGAAAAAAAGATTGAGTGTGAAAAAGAGAATGAAAAAAAAATGAGAGAATAAAAAGAATGAGAGTGAAAACAAACGAGAGAAAGAAACAGTGGAGAGTAAGAGTGAAAAAAGAGAGGAGAGTGAGTTGAAAAGTGAGTTGTATTTTGAAAAGCCAATGACTGTACATTCGTACAAGACGGCGCTTTTGAATACTAACAAGATTAACTCTTCTTTGTCTAGTTCTGTTGTTTCTCTTGTACAGGTTGTTGATGATATACCCCGAGCTATCATTCCATATCTGCCAGCTTGTAGTATTCTTGAGGAGACGACGGAGTTATCAAGGCGGGTTGAAGAGTTGATGGAGTCCAACTTCATCGAAGCGGGTATCGTGGGAGAAAGCATTAGTGCATGTGCTATTCATGAGATCATAGTACCTAAGGAGGATAAGCCGTTTAGCTTGTGCATCGATTTCGAATTGGTAAACAAGTATCGTATTCTTTACTTAGATAATATGCTTGATAAATTGCATAGTGCTTGTGTTTTATCTATGTTATAAAATGACCATGTGATGCATATGCCTAATCAAATTAGCATGAGATATTGTGATAAATGAAAAGTTTTGTTAACACGTGAATTGTATAGGTGGATAGTTATTTCTGTTAGATTAACTAATGCATCTAGTATGTTCATGAGTTTATTAAAACATGTTTTGCATGCTTCCATGGATAAATTTGTTGTTAGCTATTTTGATGGTAAAATCGTCTTTATCATAAACTATGGAGGATACTTGATATTTGTCGAGTTAGTTTATGAGCATGCGTTATATTCTCGTTGTTCTTACTATCATTTGGTAAATTCTCATTGTCAAAGTGCATATCTTCGTAGAATTTATTCTAGTGATTATTGTGGGTATTTTCGTTTTCATCGTTTGTACTTGCATGAAACTCATTCTAGGGTTTTTCATTCACATGCTGAATTAGATTTTGATCAATCTTTACATGACATGTCGTTAATTGATAATGGTAGTAATCATGACTCTTCAAAAGAGAAATTTTCATTGCATGATTTGTTATCATTTGGTAATGTCTTTCCATTATAGTTGTTATCATTGCATGATTTTGAGAATGTTGTCTTGAATGGGAAAGAATTTCTATTATTGGGTATTGAATTGAAAAATAATTATCATCAGATTGGATTGAGATATGGTTTACATACATGTTTAGTTAAATCGTTGGGATTAACTAATGCATTAAATGTTTTCATGTTAAATCATATTTTGCATTCTTTCATGGGAAAATATGATAATATTTGTTTTGGTGATATTTCGACTTTTGTTGACACTTGGGAAAATTCTTTAGCATATGTTGAGTTTGATTGTGCGTATCATAAATATGCTAGTGAGTTTTTATCTTGTGGTATTGGTTTTGATCTTTCAATTCCATTGATGTCGTTATTTAATTTTGCATTGGTTAATGTCAATGGGAAGGGAAAGGTTGAATTTGTTTTGCAAATTTGTTCATACTCATCGAGGAGAAAGGTTTAATTCAATTTGCAAATCAATTCGAGCAATGCATGGAAAGTCTAAAGGGAAGTGTTTTGAATTTTGTTTTAGTAGACTTTGCGTGTGAATTTGAATTATTTGATTTCTTGGTGATTAGACGAAAGGAACTTGTTGATTTGTTTTGTTTTGTGTTTAATCCCGGAATTCAAAGGTGCTTGCAAATACAACGTGTCAAGTTTCAAATTTTGACATTTGACCCGGGTGCATTGAAGTGGAAGTTAGTACAAATGATCGAGATCATAAGGTTTACTTTTGATCCGAAAATTTGTCATTGGGAGTATTTACGAATGCACGAGCTCATCACGTTAGTTTTTGATCCGGGAATTCGTGGATGGAAGTTGATGAAGTGTGAAGGGTTCTACATAATGATATTTGATCAAGGAGGATATAAGACTTTTCATAATTTTATTTGTTTTTATTTTACTATATATGCATTTGATTTCTTAGGTAGAAATTTTGTTTGCATTTTAGCTTTAGTTGCTTATTTCGTTTGTTTTGGTGTAGTTGTTATTGTGGAAGAAATTGGTTTACGTGTGGAAGAGCATCGTGTTGATGTGGACATGTTCTGTGTAAAAGAGATCGAAAGATTAAGTTTCCAAGTTGTGTTACGAGGAGCTTGCAGGGTGTTATGCTGATTCGATCACTGCTTGAAAAGAGATGTTTACAAGTTGTTCATGTCGATTCGTCAGAGTTACCAGATGTTGCTATATTCTTTGCAGGAGTTGGAGTTTTTGATGATTATTTTCATTACTTTACTTGCATTGTTGATGTAGACACCCAAATTTTGCACTTCGTATACTAACCCTGACAGGAGGGCAAATTCGTCCATTGAGCCGGCCTACGAGAGCGAAGGAGGGGCGAAAGTACAAACACTCGGTGCCACCGTGACGATTTGCAAATCAAAACCAACATGACAACAAGGCCGTCCGAAATGAGCATTCCCAAATGGTGTGGCACGTCTCCCAGTAATTCCCGGACTGCAAAATACGAGCCTGTCGGCGAAAACCGACGTCACGACACAAGATTCAAGGCATAGCACGAAAATCAAGAAAGTCAAGCCAGCCGCGGATTGATCTGCGGCCAATAAGTGCGCCTTTTGAAAACACGGAACTCGAAACACGGAAACCGAAAAATCAGCTGAGTGGATGGGTGGCGGCCAGCCAGCCGCAGATCAATCTGCGGCCAGCCGTAGATCCATCTGCGGCTGGCTTGGCCAGCTTATTTCAGCTCATCCCTCATTCAGCATACAGGAGGTGAGAGAGAGGCGGAAGGAAAAGAAAAAAAACAGCAGCAACAACTCAGAAATTTAGGAAGGAATAGCATAAATTTGCAACAAAAGAGGAGAGAAAGGGAGAAAAAAGAGAAGACTTATACTCTTTAGATTTGATTGTATCATATCCACTTCTCATTCTATTCAAATACACAAGTTTACATCCACTTTGATATCATTTGTAAGGTGAAAATCTCCTTATTATTGCAATTTCTATCATATTATTTGGTTAAATTAAATGTAGTTTTCATGTAATTTATGGTGGAACAATGAATTAAGGATTATTAATGAGGGTTCCATCGGAACAAAATTCTTCCTAATAACCCGTTGATATTCATTTATTGATTTTTTTGTTTGTTTTACGGTGATATATGAGGCGTGGTTCCCTTAGGTTTCTATTTTAGGATGTCTTGGCATTGTTAGATTATCCGTGTTAGTTATTTCTTGTAATCTCTGCTTTGTGGTGTGTGGAAAATTTTGGGTGTGAGCCTAGGAACGCGACCCCGTGGTCCAAATCCGATGATGGACATCTTTTGATGTATGTAGTAGGAACGATGTAGTTTTCATTGTGAATATGTAATCGTCGGGCCTTAAAACGACGCCAAGGCGAAAATCGTGTTTAAGGCCCCGTCATAGTAAAAATATGTGATTGTGGGCGTTCGGGGTTATTTTAATGGCTTACATGCCCCTGAATAACGCATTTTAATGCTTGATTTGGTTTATGACACGAAATTAATTTCAAAGCTAAACGATAAGATTTCCATAAAATCAATCAAATTAGGTTATTAGAATCACGAGGCAAAAAATTGGGAGTGCTAATGAATGTTGATTCCTCTTTAACGAAAAGCTAAAGAAAGTCGCTTTTCCAAAGACATCACAAGAATGGTTTTATACAAAATAAATAATGTTTTATTAAATCTTTGTGCATAGGGTTAAAGAGATCCTAGAGGTTGCCCATCATTTGAGTTACGAAAGCAACGTATAAATCTCGATTCCTATTTTGACGAAAGTTTAGAAAACTCTTGTTTTGCCAAAACGACACCTAATGAAATCTCACAGTTTTGACAATTAAAATCAAACCTTTTTCTCATAAAGCTTTCTCGTATAAGCCGAAAGACATTCTAAAGCATTCCCAAAAGAAAACACGACTTTGCAAAAAACCCAAATGGTTTCTTCATGTAAAATCACCACAACATTCACGTAGGCACACACACACACGCACACATACACTTTTTATGAATTAAAGGATATGAAAGTATCAAGATTGCGGTAACCGTGTTTCACGGGAGTCGGGTGTGCCTAACACCTTCCCCTCGCTTAAGCAAGCCCCCGAACTCTATGAATCTCAGTTTGCAGACCAATTAATTCAGAGTCACATATGAGCCAGCGATTTACGAAAAGGAAACTCGGATGAGTTGGTACATCCATTTCAAATATACCAACTGGCGACTCTGGTCAATTGGCTCATCATAAAAAACGATCTTTCAAAACCCCGTCGACACTCATGCCGACCTTTTCCAAAAATCATCTAATGAGAAGGCTAAAATCAGAAAGGATAAATATCCTAACGGAGGCGATCCCTCCCGGCGTCGACAGCTGGCGACTCTGCTGGGGACTATAGAGGGCTTAAGCCGCGTTCAAATCTTGGTGCTATCCTATCCTTTAAAAATTCATGAATATATGTGTGCATGCGATATTTTGATTTTTTTGCTTTTGTCGTGTGAATGTGTGTTTTGTCCAATAAATGAATAATTGAATGGAATTGCTTTACCTTAAAGTAATCATTTGCATACGGTGAGGACGATGAATGTGAATGTATGTTGAGAGTGTACCTCCTCCTGAGGCGAACCTGTCGGTTGCTTATTACTGGACTCGAAGGGGCTGCTCCCCGGAGATGGCTCAGGAAACACACCACCCAAATCCGCTCCAATCGAAAGGATTCAGACGAGTAGATTGCGAAGATTTGGGGACCTTCATGCCGAAAAGCCCGCGAGAGTAACCTTAGGATAGGTCAGTCTCAGATCAACCCAGCGCAGGAAAAGTCTCTTCATGCCCTTTTACGTTCGCGCATATAAATGTCATAGTCCCATTCCATATTCATATATGCCTCCCCTCTTATCAAAAGAAATTACTAACCTCTATGTTTTGCAGGGAACAACTGGGGAAGCATAATAAGTCGAGTCTAGCATTTATTATTGCAATAAGGGATCGCTAACATGTTGTTTTGCAGAGAAAGATTAAAAAACCCAAAACACAAAAGTTATAGCTTTAGCATGCATCCATATCCTTTCATTGCCCAGGACTAAACTTCGAACCTTTGTTTCTGTAGGATTGCTCCTCAAACGCGTTCGCAATCTAAGAGGGCCCATGACTCTACATCTGAAATGGCTGATCTTCCACCTACTAATCCTGGTTCCATATCTCGTGAGGAATTTGATGATTTCAAGAAACAAATGTTGGAAATGGCCATGATGCTGAGGGAACAATTGCTACCTAGACAGGATCCACCAAAAGAGGATCCACCCCAACCTAAGGGCGAGCCAGTCGTCCCAAAGGCCATCCCTATACCTAACCGGACAATGATTACGATTCCAGAGGAAGGAGACACTGACGACCTTCGGAAGAAAATGAAACAAATGGAGGAGACCATCCAATCTCTAAAAGGCATAGGTTCCCTAGGCAGGGTTAATTTTTCAGATCTATGTGTCTTCCCCGGAACCAGATACCCGAAGAAGTTTAAAATTCCCGAATTTGAGAAATACAATGGGAAGAGGGATCCTTATACACATATGAAAATATACATCGGGGAGCTTGGATCTTATGCAGAAGACGAGGGTCTAAGAATGCAGTTATTCCAAAAGAGCCTGACAGCAGAGGTAAGAATTTGGTATGCCCGTCTTGATAATGCCCAGATCCACAATTGGGAGGAGTTGGCCTATACCTTCTTAACACAATATAGCTTCCAGGCACAAATGGCCCCTGATAGATATCAAATGACGAAAATCAAGAAGCAACCAAAGGAATCTTTCAGGGATTATGCACAGCGATGGAGGGGTATGGCTGTACAGGTGAATCCCCCCATGAGCGAGTCGGAGATGGTGATGACCTTCGTGGATATTCAAGATGCACCTTATTGTGAGCGGGTTATATCGGGGATTGGAAGACCTTTTGTCGAGATGATAAAACACGGAGAAATGGTGGATATGGGTTTGAAGTCTGGCAAGATTCGGGATTTCACGGCTCTGGAACAGCTGCGGAACAAATCCAAAGTGGGAACTACGGCAGCACTTCCCGTAGGGTTCAAAAGAAAAAGGAGGAAGATGTTTCCCTCATCCTGCAGGGATCAGCTAGAAAGGCGGAGAACAATCCTCCAGCACAGATACAGAGAGTGGGGCCATCCCGACAGCCTAACTTCACTGATCAGAGGACGGACGGGCGAAGGAGATTCGAGACCCCGAAAAATCGAGTATTCACCCCGCTCGGGGATCCTCTTGAGCGGGTTTTGGCAGTGTTGATAGCCCAGAGGAAAATAGTCGACTTGGCACCCCCAAGTGACCCGAAAGGAATAAGATTTGACCCAAGAAAGCGATGCACATACCACTCAGGTTCCCCTAGTCATGATACACAGGAATGTTGGACATTGAAGCACATAATTCAGAACTTAATTGATAGTGGGGAAATTATGGTGGAACAGCCAGACTCCCCTAATGTTAAAGTCAATCCCCTGCCTACGCATGATGGGGGGGGGGGGTCAATGTGGCAGAAGCCAGTGAAGCCGAGGGGCCGTCAAGGCTGAATTATGTAAAGAAAATTGATGAAATGATCAACATGATAAGTGATCACGGGAGTACACGTGGAGCACCAATTAGGTTGGTGGGTGTAAGCAGAAATATCATAGAGGGGCCTATCAAGTTAGCAGCTCCGAAACCCCTCACCCTTACTGCGAGACCGCAAATCCCTGTCCGCAGTCTGAAAACGGTACCATGGAATTATGGGGGGATGTCAGAGGAAGCGACCAGTTGTGCTTCTGTAACATCAAAGGGGAATCCCTTATATCTTCCTGGACGAGTCCTTGAAAGCAAAACAAAGAAAGATGAAAAGATATCCGAGGAAAAAGCCATGGAATTCTTGAGAAAGATGGATCATCCGGAAGCAAGGGGGATCCAGATATTAAGCGAGGAGTCGACCCTGACGTCGATCATGGATTTGGTGTTATCATCCAGTGATCACTGCAAAATTCTGGCCAGATTCCTCCTGGAGGAGGCATACATTCCCAAAGAGATTAGCAAGGAAGGTTTCGGCCATCTGGTGGACCACTGTTGGAAAGTAATGTGATATCATTCACAGATGATGATATCCCCAAAGAAGGAAGGGGGCATCGAAAACCGTTGCATATTGCGGTGATCTCCTCAGGTTATATTATGAATGGGGTGCTAATTGATGGGGGATCGGCGTTGAATATCTGTCCCCTCAGTACATTGCAGAAGATGAACATCAATCCTAAGCGCCTACGGGACAGTCATGTGGTGGTACGAGCCTTCGACGGATCCCGGAGGGATACAATTGGGGAGATAGAATTGTATGTGAAAATAGGACCTTGTACTTTTGATATCTCTTTCCAAGTCTTAGATATTGCGGCAAGTTATAACCTGTTGTTGGGGAGGCCGTGGATACACATGGCCGGGGCAGTTCCTTCCACGCTACACCAGCAAATCAAACTTATCCTCGACGGGAATCTAGTGACGATCTCGGCAGAGTGTGATGACCTTTCTCCTTCAAGGAATGGCCTGCCTGTGATTAATGTGGACGAGTCGGCCGCACCTGCCAGTTTTCAGGCGCTGGAAATTAGCACTCCCCACTACAGATGTCGGGGGGCTCCAGCCGTGGAACCTAAGATCTCTCCAGAACTTACCTTTGTTGCAAAAGAAATGATGAAAATGAAATTTTAACCTGGACAGGGGTTAGGAAAGAGTAGTCAAGGAATCACCGAGCTCATTCAACTACCACATCAGATAGGTAAAGCAGGGTTGGGATATCATGAAGGCATAGCACGAAGACACCGTCAAGGCGCAGCCCCGACTCGACTGGCTGGAAATCCGATGACCAAGGTCAACAATGAACGAGGGACTAGCAAGCCTGTGGTTGGGAAAGGGGATGAAGAGTTGACCCCCATAAGTGATGAGTCTACCGAGAAGGAAAGTTTCCCACAGGAGGTCGCGCAAAAGTTCAAAACCAGGTGCTATATCCCCGGACAGTTAACAAGCAATGGAGAGGGGAAGGATGTTGTCACGCCACCGGGAGCCCAACCAAGTGTGCCTGTCATCGATTGGGCAGGGCTAATTATTCCTGAAGAAGGTATGAAGGGGGACTTAGGCGATGTAGCCGTAGTCATCGGGGAAGTTTCCGATGTAAGGCCACCTTTCATCCAGTGCATTAAATCTGATATGACTATCGACAACTGGACAATGGAACCAGTGATATCCAAACAAGGGTAAAACAAGGCATCAGGGTGGTAGACCCCAGAGGATGGGAGGATGAAGAAATATCATTTTTGTTTTGTATTTTGCATAATTATGTCGTTTCATCATGTTATCTAAAAATGTGATCGTTGTGGAAAATGACTTATATATGACAAATATTTTGTTTCATATCAGGTGTACCAATTTGAGTATTCCTTGCCTAACAAACGGTCTTTCAAATTTGAATAATGACTATGATTTTGATATTGAGTTGGATTTCGATTTAATGGGCATTGAGCAAGACGAGATAGATTACGACGATGTGCCTGACGAGATCAAAGGATGGGTCGAGGATAAACCCAAACCCAACTTAGACCAAACCATCACCATAGATATCGGAGCCCCTGACAAGCCCAAAGAGCTCAAGATAGGGACAGACCTTACCCCAAGCCAGAAAGCAGAAATAACTGAGTTGCTAAGCCAGTATGAGGATGTCTTTGCCTGGTCTCATGAGGACATGGTCGGATTGTCCACAGACATTGTGGTACACTGGTTGCCCATCAAGGAGGGTTTCATGCCTGTCAAGCAGAAACTAAGAAAGTTGAAACCGGAGTGGAGCTTGAAGGTGAAGGAAGAGATCATCAAACAGTTCAGGGCTGGAATCATTATGGTGTCCACTTACCCAGAATGGCTGTCCAATGTAGTCCCAGTGGCTAAACCTGGAGGGAAGGTGAGGGTATGTGTCGACTATAGAGATCTAAACAAGGTCAGTCTCAAGGATAACTTCCCTGTGCCTTTCATACACATCCTGGTGGATAACACAGCCCAGTACGAGATGTACTCTTTTGTGGATTGCTTTGCGGGGTATCATCAGATAATGGTGGCGGAAGAAGATCGGGAAAAGACCGCTTTCATCACCCCTTAGGGCACCTTCTGCTATAGACGATTGGCTTTCGGTCTTACAAATGCGGGGGCTACTTATCATAGAGCCATGATGGCCCTGTTCCACGACATGATGCACAAGAAGATAGAGGTCTACGTGGATGACATTATCGTGAAGTCAAGGGTAGAGTCTGATCATATAACCCATCTCAAAAAGCTATTCGATCGGCTCAGAAAGTATAATTTGAAGCTCAATCCGGCAAAGTGTGCTTTCGGAGTGCAGTCGGGCAAGCTCTTGGGATTCCTGGTTAGTGATCGGGGCATTGAGTTGGATCCGGCGAAGATTAAGGCCATTGTGGATATGCCGGCACCTCACACGGAGAAGGAGATAAGAGGATTCCTTGGAAGAATAAACTTCATCAACCGTTTCATATCCCACTTGACGACTACATGCGAGCCGATTTTCAAACTATTAAGGAAGGATGCTTCCCAAGAGTGGAATGAGCAATGTCAGAAAGCCTTTCAAACCATTAAAAAGCAGCTGACAGAGGCACCAGTGCTGGTACCCCCGAAGGATGGGATCCCTCTGTTTATGTATATATCGGTCAATGCCATTGCGATGGGATGTATGCTGGGATAGAAGAGTGAAGCAGGTAAAGAGCAGGCCATCTATTACCTCAGCAAGAGATTTAGCCGATGTGAACAAAATTACACTCCCATCGAGAAGACCTGTTGTGCTTTGGCCTGGGCTGCAGGGAGATTACAGCACTACCTCCATGGGCATACTACGTACCTGATATCGAGAATGGATCCCCTGAAATATATCTTTGAAAGGCCCATGCTGAACTGTCGACTATCAAGATGGCAGTTAATCTTACAGCAGTTCGACATGGTATACGTAACTTAGAAAGCCATGAAAGGGCAGGGAATTGCAGATCAGTTGGCAGAAACGCCAGCAGGGAGGATGGAGCCTTTAGAAACTCCTTTGCCGGGAGAGGATGTATTTTGGGTATTACACACGAAATGTGATGACGAGGGGCAGTTTTGGAAGCTGTATTTTGATGGTGCCATGAATGCTGAGGGGGCCGGGGCCGGAGCCGTCCTGGTCTCTATCACCGTAGAGCAATACCATGTGGCCACTAAATTGCAGTTCAGTAATTCGAACAACACAACTGAGTACGAGGGATGTATATTGGGACTCCGTTTTGCCCGCGATATGGGAGTGAAAAAACTAGCAGTGTTCGGGGATTCGGAACTGGTAACTAGACAAGCGATCGGGGTGTACAACACTAAGGAGCTCCGGTTACTTCCATACCATCATTGTGGTATCCAATTGATGCGAGAGTTCGAAGATATCGCTTTCCGACATATCCCCCGGGGACGGAACGATTTTGCTGATGCATTGGCAACTCTGGCTTCCTTAATCCATATAATCAAAAGAAAAGATGTTCCACAGATTGAAATAGCGGTACGGAATGCCCCAGCATATGAGGAACATGTGGCAGTATTATCGGAGGAGGTGGTTATGCCGAAGCAGCCTTGGTATCACGACATAAGGGAATATCTGAGGGATAGATCCATTCCCGACTAAGCAAACCGAGCTGAGAGGATGAGAATTCAAAAGATGGCAGTGAAGTTTTACCTGAGTGGGGATTCACTCTACAAGAGGGATGCTGGGTTGGGACTGTTGCAATGCGTGGATGAGACACAGGCCCAAAGGATTATGGACGAAATACATGGTGGAGTGTGTGGGCCACACATGAGTGGACCGATGCTGGCCAAAAAGATCTTGAGAACGGGGCATTATTGGCTAACACTGAAAGCCGACTGCGATGATCATGTCAAACGGTGTTACCAATGCCAGGCGCACGGTAATGTGATCCATACGCCTCCCAATGAACTGCACTGTATGACCTCCCCGTGGCCATTTTCAATGTGGGGAATGGATGTAATCGGACCGATAGAGCCCAAAGCAAGCAACGAACACCGATTCATTTTCGTCATGATCGATTACTTCACTAAATGGGTAGAAGCAGCTTCTTTCCCCAAAGTAACTCAGGAGATCATCGTAGGTTTTATCAGGAATAATGTCATTTGTCGATACGGGCAACCTGAGGTTTTGGTCTCCGACAATGCCAAGAATTTGAATAACGCCCTCATGAAAGGATGATGCGACCAGTTTAAGATCAAACACCTCAATTCTGTCATTTACGGTCCTAAGATGAATGGGGCAGTGGAGGCTGCAAATAAGAATATCAAGAAGATCATGGCGAAAATGTCTGCTAATCATCGGGGATGGCCGGATCTGTTACCCCTCACCCTGCTGGCATACAGAACGTCAACACGTACTTCTACAGGGGCAACCCCTTACGCTTTGGTATATGGAATGGAGGCTGTTCTGCCAGTTGAGGTTGAGATGGCGTCCCTCAGAATATTGATCGATGCTCAGATAAGCGAGGAGGATTGGATGCAAAGCCGATACGACCAATTGGCCCTAATTGATGAAAGGAGGGTGGCTGCTGTTTGGCACGGTCAATTATATTAACAAAGGATCTCTCGATCACACGACAAAAGGATAAGACCTCGGAAGTTCAAGGAAAATGACCTAGTGCTAAAAAGAGTCATGCCTTGTCAAGACGAAGCCAAAGGGAAGTTTGCCCCGAACTGGGAAGGACCTTTTGTGATTAAGAAAGTGCTATCCGGAGGAGCCCTCATATTGCAAGAAATGGATGGTGAGGTATTTCCACAGCCCCTCAATTCTGACTTAGTGAAGCGGTTCTACGCTTGAATCATCAGTTCCCCTTTTTCTTTGAGGAACGAACTACGTAGGACCTGATCTCCCAACTTGTGGGGGTACGTAGGCAGCCATCATGGCACGGTCCGATTCCTTAAAAATAATACTTTCTCTAAGCAAAACCAATTCCCAACAGCCATATAAACCTTTATACACCCTCGAAACCTTCCCGAAACCAGCCGACTAATCAGCTTCATCTCAAATGACATAACCCTAGCCCGACCAAACAGTTAGCCGAAATCTAAGACTCAATCCGATGAAATCAACAGGGGTGCGGCAATATCTGTCAGATCTCCATCAAGACTGGAGAAGAGAAAGAAAGCGAAATGTCAAAATCATGGTCAGTTGGATAAAATGAAGATCAAATGAAAGGCAACGATACGACAAAAAGGGAAATTGACTAAATTTAAATGCATGTCTACATATATAAGTCATTTTGTTACAAGATTTCTCTTTCGATAACCGATGAAACTGACATAGTCTATGCAGAAAATAAAATAATCTACAAATCTGAAACTAGCTGAAGCAGGATGGATAAAGTGGTGGATAGATCTGAAGCATCAGTATCCCCTACAATCTGTTGCCCCATCATGTCGATGCGATCCAATAAAGAAGTGGCTCGACTGACAGTCTCAGAATGAGCATCTATAACTGCCCTGGTCTGAAATACAATGGCATCTCTGTCAGCAATGGCAGTATCTCTAGCCAGAATGGCATCATCTCTCTCAACAAGAGCGGCATCCCTCTCAGCCTCAGTAGTAATCAAGGCCAGGCGGAGTCGGGTATCCTCAGTAACCCGACTAGGGGCAGAATTAGCCGAGATGGAATGATCTATGGTATCATCTGGGAAAATCACTCCAGAGTTATCAAAAGCCCCAGTTTGACTTAAACCAACCGTATCCGAGTCTCCGCGCAACCATTGCACATAAGCGAATGTCTGGATGGGGCTACCGTCACTATACTCGGCAAGGATCCTGCGAGACCAAAGATCATATACCCGCAGTAGATCTCTCTCTGTCTGGGATGATATAAGGAATCGGTAGGCGGCTGCGCCCGTGAAAGGGTGAAAATCCTGTGTCTGATCAAACTGGCCTGTAACCGCCAAGGGATGATAAGTCGTCACACCCCTCAGGCCAGCAATAGGGATGAAATCCAGGGTGGGCACGTGAGTCAAAAAACTCATAAAGGAGCAATAACCCCAGTAGATCAGGAGATGAAAAGGATCCTCAATAACCGACAAGAATTCTGCCCAGGAAGCCGCATCAGTACAGCTCACGGGACGAAACAAAAACTGCGTGGTTATGTCATGGCTGAAGCAAAACCCATGGCGACGGAGATGACCGATGGGGCTGAGATGGCTCATAAACCACACGTACAACAAAGTAGAGCTCCTTCTGAATACTCTGCCTTAGAAAGACTGGCAATATGAGGCTGACATGTAGGTATCCGCCAATATCATGGGAAGAACGGTGTGATCCTCCTGAAGGGCTCTAACGGCCGCGATAACTCGCATATCCAACTGATCGGGTCCGGCTGGCAAGTACAAAATTGAGATGACACAGGCCATCAAAACGTCTACTCTCAAAGCACCCAGCGCTCCTCGGATACGGAAAAATCACCAGAAAATAGGTGAAAACCGTCGGGTGAGCCGAATCGGTCAATCAGGAAATGTAGGGGAACTAGATGGTCTGATGTGACCACAGATAACAAGACTGTCCTCCGCAAACCGGTGAAAGTTAAGAACTGACGGCGCATGGAACCAGCTGTGACCCTGGCACAAGGATCGTCCAAAGGCAGGCCGGTAAAGCGAGCATACTCCTCGAGGGTGGGGGTCAGCTCTATTGTCCCTAATCTGAACACCTGACGGGCGGGGGCCCAATAGCTCAGAATACCCTCCACAAAGCCCGCTGGCACCTGAAAGGATAATAAGGACCAAGAATGTCCCAAAAGACCATCTGCGATAACCATGTCGGCCGGCGATAAACTGTCCAGCCAGTGGAGAAGACTGCCAACCAACCCTGTGGGAGGAACAAGGTCCATCTGGTGACGACATCTGTGAAAAACAGTATCAAAAAGACTGTACAGGGGTCATTCTCTATCCATGAACAAAAAGCATGCATCATACAGTTAATAATAAAGCAATTGAATGGTCATAATGATAAAAACTGTGCATAAATAAACAAATGAGTTCAAATAAATAGTGCATGAAATAAAAAATAAATCTAGCAAGGTTCAAGTACAAAAGGCCCTATCCTAGCCTGATCTAGTCAAAAGTGAGGTCATCTAAGAAGGCGGGATCCTCGAACTGATCCCTTGGAATCGTCGATGTCGGAGGCCCAAAGTTCATGTCAGGGATGTATGGCTGCGCTGGGGCATCAGATGAGCTCGGGCCTGTGTCAAAACCCGTACTGTCAGGATCATATGCATAGGCATCCTCTGGGGTCCGACCTAACACCCGAAGGTACAATGACAGCTGCTCCACCTGACAGGTCAGAGTGGCGATCTGCTCAGCATGAGTGGGACTCCGAACGTAGGCGGCCCAATCAGTCATCATAACCGAGCCGGGGACCATATCTCCAAGAAAGAAGGTGGCCCGAGTCTGGGGACCGATGGTGCGGGGCACCCACCAGATACGAAAGGCCTCGCTCGTGCTGGGACCCGAAGAGAGTGTCTGGCCATCCTCCCCCGCAAGCATAATCTCCGAGGGCTGAGAATCCAACGGCCAGGATGTGGTGAAGGGAAGGGAGTGCGGGATGCGGATCTCTCCAGTAACGCATCTGAATGCGCGCTCTCCCATATACATCACCCAGCCCCCGACACTCTACAAAGTAAGGCGGCGGGTGGAAAGTGCGAACTCCGGGCCGGAAGGATACCCATCTGTGAACCCCACAGTCAGATGCTCGGAAAGGTAGGGAACCTAGACGACATCATCGGCAGTGATCAGCTCTAGCTGAATGCGACAATGTGCGAAGCTGCCCGATACCGGGACCTCCTCCAAAGTGCTGTGGTGCCACCGACGACCCCTGGGATAAGTGTCCAGGCCGAGAGTCGTGACAGGCCTCAGGCATGGAAGTCGCTCGTAGGCCCAGAACTGTGAACAAGAAACAAGGCAAGGCATGAGTAACCGACCAGTGCAGAAAAAGGAAATGAAATGAAGGGAAGTACAGTAAGAAAAGAGGAAGAGAAGGCTCACTAGCAGAAAGTGGTAGAATCCGAGCCAAGCATATGTCTGTCCCTCCGAACATAGACGAAGACCGTGGAGGAAATAAGCAAATGTGAAGGACCCCCAATCATAGTCACCGATCCGGTCTACATCCCTGACGGCTCCAACGACGCTGAAATGGATGGTAGAGGAGTTGTTCCCTAGGAAACAACCCCTCATAATGGTCAGGAACAGACGTCAGAGCAGGATATCACGAGCGGCTAGATCTGTTGGGAATGGCGTCGCGTATATGCCTCCGAAAGCGTCAACAGCCAAGCTCCAGACCGAATGTTGCGGGCCTTGAAGACCCGGTCATCAGCAGTGAAACCCAATAAAGCTCGGACCTCCGCCGGAGTAATATCAAGATCCAAAGGGACACGGGATCCGGTGAACTCGATACCCGTGATGTACCTCCAATCCCAGGGAGTCAGCACGACCTCACAGTCCAAAAGGTGAAGGGACTGCGTCTGGTGGAACCATCGCTCGGATAAAGCGCTCATATAACCCCAGGGGCACTGGTGGGGAATGATGGTGAAGAAATGACGAAAACCCCAAGAATCCACCACCGTGCGGTAATCGCTGTGCAAAGCGGTGTAGAGGGAGTAGATGTTGAACCAGTTACCCCTCGGCTGAGTGAACTCGGGCACCTGTGACAAAAAATGAATGGATCAGTCCAGATCTAAACAGAATTTGGGAATGAGTTCAGAGGAGTACTTTAAGCATACCTCATTAGCTACAAGAGATGCGGAGGGGTGACGACTGAGATCCCGACCCAACAGATCGGTTATCTGAACAGAGGTGCCAGATAGGGCGCGATGAGGAGATGGAGCTGGTGTGCTGGAGGATGGCCCTTCTACCGCAACGTCCGAAAGAACAGCCTCCTCAACATCGGGATGATCGGGTCGGATGACAGCCTCTGCCAGTCGACGAGCCTGGCGAGTCCTAGGCAAAGCAGGGGCAGGTGCAACCCTACGGCGGTGAACGCCCGAGGTCCGAGATGCGGTGGAGCTACTAGGAGCGTCAGGATCCATAGCTGGAATAGAACATGCGAAGAGGAAGGTAAATTCTATTTTGAAGTATGTCAATTTCCTATCCTCATCATAGAATTAATGCAACATGATGCATGTTTACTACATATGCATAAAAAAAAAATCAACAGAGTTTCGTCTATAAATGGGCATCCCATGCATAGCCAAGCATGTTTTCAAATTAATCCAAGCCACAACAGGTCAAAATTGCATTTATATGGATAATTGCAACATGAAAAGAACCATAATGCATGATTTTCTTTCAAAAGAAACAACATATATGTGGGACCGCATCATGAGCATAAAATATGACTTGCGCAGTTGATACATAGCATATGCATACAAATAATACATGGCATAGCATTTCAAAGCATACATTTATATCTCTAAACATGCAAATTAGCAAATGTATAGGAAAACATTGACGAAATTGGAAAACAATCGGTCAAAGTGTTACCTGTAGCGCGTAGATCGATCTAACCAGAGCGGTTTTTGCGAGAAGATTGGAAAAGTCGGCAAAAAGGACGTGCAAAGGTGCGAAAATCGTGTGGGGTAAGAATGAAAGTGACAGATCTGGGAAGCGGCTGGCCGCTTAAAGCCCCGATCTTGGCCGCAGATCAATCTGCGGCTGGCCGTAGATCCATCTGCGGCTGGCCGCAGATCCATCTGCGGCTGGGCCCAATGCTTCCCCCCTTGTCCATTGCAAGCCCGATCGATCCTAGAACCCGTTTGATTCATAACATGGTAATAAAAAGCAAGATTTTGATGAATCGGATGGCGAACACGATTTCTCAAATCGACGAGCGACCGGATACGAGACCCGGCACTCACAGGACAATCGACCGGATATGATACCCGGCGATTATTCGACGAGCGACCGGATACGAGACCCGGCACTCACAGGACAATCGACCGGAGACGAGACCCGGTGATTACGAGATGGGTGACCGGATACGAGACCCGGCACTCACAGGACAATCGACCGGAGACGAGACCCGGTGATTACGAGATGGGTGACCGGATACGAGACCCGGCCCCGACAAGACAATCGACCGGATACGAGACCCGGCGATTATGAGATGGGTGACCGGATACGAGACCCGGCCCCGACAAGACAATCGACCGGATACGAGACCCGGCAATTACGAGATGGTTGACCGGATACGAGACCCGGCCCCGACAAGATAATCGACCGGATACGAGACCCGGCGATTACGAGATGGGTGACCGGATACGAGACCCGGCCCCGACAAGACAGTCAACCGGATACGAGACCCGGCGATTACGAGATGGGTGACCGGATACGAGACCCGGCCCCGACAAGACAATCGACTGGATACGAGACCCGACGATTACGAGATGGGTGACCGGATACGAGACCCGGCCCCGACAAGACAATCAACCGGCAACGAGACCGGTGATTACGAGATGGGTGACCGGATACGAGAGTCGGCCCCGACAAGACAGTCAACCGGATACGAGACCCGGTGATTACGAGATGGGTGACCGGATACGAGACCTGGCCCCGACAAGACAATCAACCGGATACGAGACCCGGTGATTACGAGATGGGTGACCGAATACGAGATCCGGCGCAGACGAGACGATCAATCGGATACGAGACCCGGCGATCACGAGACTGGCGACCGGATACGAGACCCGGCGCAGACGAGACGATCAATTAGAAGATGAAACCCGACGACTAACAATGCGGTCAGTGATTGATGCATTGACACCTTTACAAATGTTTTGCATGCATTACATCTTGTGTTGCATCATAAGCTGCATGTGTTGCATCATGTATGTATGTCATTCTTGTGCACTGTCATTCATGCATCGGGTGTCTATTTCTTTATCCTATTCATTTCATTTAACATTTCATAAACATGATAAAGAGGGGCAGCTGTAGACACCCAAATTTTGCACTTCGTATAATAACCCTGACAGGAGGGCAAATTCGTCCATTGAGCCGGCCTACGAGAGCGAAGGAGGGGCGCAAGTACAAACACTTGGCGCCACCGCGACGATTTGCAAATCAAAACCAACATGACAATAAGGCCGTCCGAAATGAGCATTCCCGAATGATGTGGCACGTCTCCCAGTAATTCCCGGACTGCAAAATACGAGCCTGTCGGCGAAAACTGACGTCACAACACAAGAATCGAGGCGTAGCATGAAAATCGAGAAAGTCAAGCCAGCCAGCCGCGGATTGATCTGCGGCCAATAAGTGCGCCTTTTGAAGTGGATGGGTGGCGGCCAGCCAGCCGCAGATCAATCTGCGGCCAGCCGTAGATCCATCTGCGGCTGGCTTGGCCAGCTTATTTCAGCTCATCCCTCATTCAGCATACAGGAGGTGAGAGAGAGGCGGAAGGAAAAGAAAAAAAACAGCAACAACAGCTCAGAAATTTAGGAAGGAATAGCATAAATTTGCAACAAAAGAGGAGAGAAAGGGAGAAAAAAGAGAAGACTTATACTCTTTTGATTTGATTGTATCATATCCACTTCTCATTTTATTCAAATACACAAGTTTACATCCACTTTGATATCATTTGCAAGGTGAAAATATCCTTATTATTGCAATTTCTATCATATTATTTGGTTAAATTAAATGTAGTTTTCATGTAATTTATGGTGGAACAATGAATTAGGGATTATTAATGAGGGTTCCATCGGAGCAAAATTCTTCCTAATAACCCGATGATATTCATTTATTGATTTTTTTTGTTTGTTTTACGGTGATATATGGGGCGTGGTTCCCTTAGGTTGCTATTTTAGGATGTCTTGGCATTGTTAGATTATCCGTGTTAGTTATTTCTTGTAATCTCCGCTTTGTGGTGTGTGGAAAATTCTGGGTGTGAGCCTAGGAACGCGACCCCGTGGTCCAAATCCGATGATGGACATCTTTTGATGTATGTAATAGGAACGATGTAGTTTTCATTGTGAATATGTAATCGTCGGGCCTTAAAACGACGCCAAGGCGAGAATCGTGTTTAAGGCCCCGTCATAGTGAAAATATGTGATTGTGGGCGTTCGGGGTTATTTTGATGGCTTACATGCCCGTGAATAGCCCCAATGCATTTTAATGCTTGATTTGGTTTATGACACGAAATTGATTTCAAAGCTAAACGATAAGATTTCCATAAAATCAATCAAATTAGGTTATTAGAATCACGAGGCAAAAAATTGGGAGTGCTAATGAATGTCGATTCCTCTATAACGAAAAGCTAAAGAAAGTCATTTTTCCAAAGACATCACAAGAATGGTTTTATACAAAATAAATAATGTTTTATTAAATCTTTGTGCACAGGGTTAAAGAGATCCTAGAGGTTGCCCATCATTTGAGTTACGAAAGCAACGTATAGATCTCGATTCCTATTTTGACGAAGGTTTATAAAACTCTTGTTTTGCCAAAACGACACCTAATGAAATCTCACAGTTTTGACAATTAAAATCAAACCTTTTCTCATAAAGCTTTCTCGTATAAGCCGAAAGACATTCTAAAGCATTCCCAAAAGAAAACACGACTTTTCCAAAAAACCCAAATGGTTTCTTCATGTAAAATCACCACAATATTCACGTAGGCACACACACACATACACTTTTTATGAATTAAAGGATAGGAAAGTATCAATATTGCGGTAACCGTGTTTCACGGAAGTCGGGGGGTGCCTAACACCTTCCCCTCGCTTAAGCAAGCCCCCGAACTCTATGAATCTCGGTTTGCAGACCAATTAATTCAGAGTCACATATGAGCCAGCGATTTACGAAAAGGAAACTCAGATGAGTTGGTACATCCATTTCAAATATACCAACTGGCGACTCTGGTCAATTGGCTCATCATAAAAAATGATCTTTCAAAACCCCGTCAACACTCATGCCGACCTTTTCCAAAAATCATCTAATGAGAAGGCTAAAATCGGAAAGGATAAATATCCTAACGGAGGCGATCCCTCCCGGCGTCGACAGCTGATATTGCTTATATATTTCGTTTGCAAGATGAGTTTTGGGATTATGATTTGTTTGATGCTACTAACTTAATTTGTTCTTATGTAGGATCAGATTTGTGGGTAAATCCTTTTTAAGAGGAGGGGATGTCAGATTTGAGGACAAATCCTTTTCAAGAGGAGGGGAATGATACGATCCTGACCAGACTCGCATCAAGCGTCATCGGCTCTGCTCAAGCTTTGAGGGTTCAACAAACGCATTCGAGTAATTGGGCTAGATTCTACTCAAGGATGCTTACATTGGAGCTCAATTCATATGAACGGTGAGGAGAGGATCAATCATGTGATTTGGGATTACTAGATACCATCTATTTAGTAAGGTCGAATCTACGAAAGCCAAGGCATCATAGAACAATGTTTGGAACAATGGAAGTTGGTTCAAGGATGATTGGAATGAAGATTGAGGAGTTTGGAGATGTCATTTACACAGCAGTCACTTCGGGCTCCATTTCTACCTTGATTCAACTAGAATCTCGCAAAACACAAAGAATGAAAGTTGTAGATCTCGTCGAGATCTTCGATTTGATAGGTGGCAGGTCCCGTAACTCTTCCCGAATCAAAAGTTATGGCCATTTTTCCAAAGGACGTTGCGGTAGGAAAAACCCTAGCGCCAACAGCGCTCGTCCCTTTGTTATTCTAGCGCCTGAAGCGCTTGTCATGATGGGCGAATCTGCAGGTCAGCGCCTACAGCGCTCCAACAGTACAAATCTCAGCGCCAGAAGCGCTAGGCCTTTATCACGGATTCCGAGGAAGGTTTTTGATCAGTTTTAATGCAATCTTTTGGAGATCTTTTCCTATTCTAATGTAACTAGGATGTTTATTAGATAGGATTTCTATTTCCTTTCAAATTCTTGTTTCTTTATAGGATTAGGGTTATATGTTATTAGTATAAATAGGATACATGACTTATGTAATAATACACATCAAATTTTATTCAATATAATTCTTGTGAGATTATTCTCTACTTTTGGTTCTTTGAATAATTCCTAAGTTAGGTCTTAGTTTTCTTTTGAGATTCATATTTAACTTATCATACAACAAACCATAGTTGTGTGTGGCGTTATTCTACCGCATCATACAATCGTACGGAGATTATCGCTTGAATTAAACGAGGGTCAAAGTGTTGTTGGTGTTTCATCCTTCATACATTCAAATTGCTTGATCGACTATTCCAAGGTTTATCGTCTACATTCAGGCGAGGGATTAAGGATTCGAAAGAGTTTCACCTTTATAACTTGTTGGAAACGATCCGGCCGACGACCACCTCACGCAAGCGTGCCGTGGAGTCTATCCGTGGAGTCTATCATATCTTGTGTATGATGAGTTATACTTTGACATGTTTCTTAAGACCTTTAGGGTATATCAAAGGGTATGATTGGGTATAATAAGTTGTACATGGAGATAGGTGAATGATCAACAAAGAATCTACCTCGTCTAGTAAAAGATGTGAATATCCTATGTGATTCGATAAATGACAACTCAGTAGTCCTTGGCCAAGGCAGAATGAAATTAGAAAGGAGTTTCTAATTTGCATTATTTATAGTTGTGCATTTTGGAATCGAAATACATATAATTAAATAAAATAAGAGTTGACAGTAAATCCATGTCTTATATTTAATTGGGACATTGTATGGTAGAAGGATTGAATTGTACGGTAAATATTCACTGAAAGGTTCTTTTGTAATTAATGTTGAAATCTATATTATCTGAAAAGTCGTTGATCGCTAAGGGGGCTTACCCTTATTGTAGAATAAATATTATTTATTTAAATGAATTAAATAGTTTAATTTATTTATTTAAATAAGATTAGAATTGTTCTAATTGATTTATTCACAACCGGTTTAATATGGAGAACCTAAAGGGTCACACCGCAAAAGGAAAATATTTATTTAAGAAGTAAATGACATAATTGTAATAATAAGTTAAGTGTACTTAATTTAGTATATGGAGATAGAATAAATTAAATAGCTTAATATTTATTATTTAATATTTTAGAAATATTAAATATAAATTAATAAGAGGAGTCTTATTATTATTATTATTATTATTATTACTATTATTATTATTTAATTCCTAATAGGGATTGAGAATTAATTAATAGAAGTACTCTCCCATGAATTCCTAATTGGATTAGGAGCATAATTAATTAAAGGAGTTTAATTATAATAGAAACCCTAATCCTAAATTGTTTAGGGAAGGGTTATTCCTACATCTATAAATAAGAGGAGTCTTATCATAGATTAGGGTTACATACTCTTGCATTAGATTGTGGAGAGTACTTGCAATTTTTATAGAGATAGAAACTAGGGTTTTGCCTATACCCAACTTCTTGAATACCTATTATTCCTTGGTGGATCACCTCTAGAGGCCAAACACTTGGGTGGCTAACGTTGATCAAAGGAAGGAATCTCATCGGTAGAATTCGAGGAGAACATGGAGGACTAGGAGTTGAACTTGTACCCGAAGAAGCTTTGATCTACGAGGGTATAATTCTTATTCTCTTTCTCTTTCGTTTAATTGAGAATTGAACACAAGGATAGATCATGGTGATGGTTTGTATGAAAATTTTAAAATTCATTTTATCACGCTTCCGCCTTATTTGTGTAATTTGATTGCATGCTTGCGTTATATACAAACCTAACACACACTTGACCATTATAATCTAAGAGGAAAAATACAAGGTGTTACATAGTGATGTAATTGACAATAGTTGTCTACCTATTTATTTATATATAGTTTGTTGTGCACACACAAGGCTATATACATTTAAAATGAGATCCTTATTCTCGCTAGCAAATCTTTAATTAGATTCGTCGAACTATATAATGAGGGTAATATAGTTTGATGAAAAAGTGAGAGATACCAATTTAAAATAAAGACCTAATTTATTTTGGTAATTAATGTATGCTAAAATGTTGTCTATTTCATTTACAGAATTTTACAATGTCTAATTTATTATCACTGCGGAGCATATTAGATGCTAATTAACTGGACCAAATAACACGGACTAGTTAAGGAATTTGAGAATAGTTCTCAAGGCTGAAAAGCTATCTTATGTCCTTAATATGCCTATTCCTGCAATGGTTGTAGACAATGCCTCTGAGGAAAAGATTGCTACTTTTAGAAAGTGACAAGATGATGCACAGTTGGCTCAATGCATCATGCCCGCATCCATGAGTAACGAGCTTCAGCGTCAGCATGAAACTATGGATGCTCCTACTGTACTCCGGCACCTTCAAGGAGTTGAATGGTGAGGAAAGTAGGACTGCTAGATATTAGATATCTAAGGAGCTCTTCCAATCTAGAATAACCGATGGCACTACAATATAAACAAATGTCCTAAAAATGATCAATCTGATTGAACAATTAGGGCAACAAAGTTTTGTCATGGATGGAGAGTTGATCCAAGATTTGATCTTGCAATCACTTCCGGACTCTTTCTCACAATTTGTTGTGAATTTCCATGTGAACAAGCTATATATATCAGCCTTGCTGAGTTGCTTAAACACGTTGAAAACTGTAAAGAGTCACTTTCCAACCAAGAAAGACTAAGTCTTATTGGTAGATGATTCTTCCAGGAAGCGGAAGAGGGTCAAAGGATCTTTTTAAAAGAAGAACAATTCAGAGAAGGTATAAGTAAAGGCAATAACTAAGGACACTTAGAACAAGACTGATGCAGATAGCAAAGGAGTTTGCTTCCACTGCAATATGCCTGGATACTAGAAAGGAAATTGTAAGGAAAATCTTACAGAGGCTAACCAGAAGAAGTTTAGTGAAGCTTTGGTTAAAGATATAAGTTTGTTTATGATTAAAAATAAATCTTTCTGTAAGTCAAGGTTCTACTTGGGTATTGGATATCGGCTGTAGTTTTCACGTATGCAATCCAAAATCAGAGACTAAGCAGAAGTAGAAAGCTAAACTAAGAGTAAGTAATCTTATGTGTGGGACCATAGGAACTTATAGTTTAGCATTGCCTACGGGCAAGTCTATTAAGTTAATAAGTTGTTATTATGTTCCAGTTCTCATTAGAAACATTAGAATTTTCATTGTTGGATAAGGAAGGTTCTAGTATTATATTTAACAACAATTGTTGTTCTATTTATAATGATAATGTTTTGTTTGAAACTGGAAGATTACTTGATAGACTTTGTATACTTGACTTACATGAAAAACATTTTGTAAATTGAATAAACTAATAAAAGAAAAGGAGATGGTTATTCAAAGAGTTGAATGTGTGTATTTGATAAAATACAAGTCTGAATCATTTGAAATGTTCAAAGAATTCATAAGTGAAACATATTGACAAAGTATTAAGATTCTTTGATCAGATCGAGGAAGGAATACTTGTGCAATGAGTTTCTCGATCATCTCAAAATGGTATTTTCTCATAATGGACACCTCCTGATACGTAATAATTGATTAGTGTATCTAAAAGGAGAAATTATACCTTGTTGGACATGGTGCAGTCCATAATGATTTTTACTGACATTCTAGTATCCATCTGGGGTTATGCCCTAGAAACGGCTGCATATCTACAAAATTAAGGTAACCTCAAAAATTCAAGCCCAAGACTCCATAAAGGTTATGGATAGGAAGGATTCCTACTCTTAAGTATGTTAAGATAAGGGGTTGTCCAGCTTATGTGAAAAGGTTTCAAGATAAGTTTGGGACAAAATCTGACAAGTGCAGACTTATGGGATATCCTAAAGAAAGTTTAGGGTATTATTACTATAATCCTACACGTTGCCTTCTTAGATAAAGGTGTTTATCATTGAAGGAGCTAGTGGGAGGGTAATAGATCTTGAAGGAGTTCAAGAACCACAAAGCACTTTAAGTCGAACCGAGGAACCTGTAGATAGACCTATTGTACCACAACCGAATCGTAAATCTGGAAGAGTACCGAAGATACCTGGGAGGTATGGATTCATCATAGAGGATGATGATCCAATTATATACGATGAGGCTATGAGTATAAGACACTCAGAGAAATGGTAGATGGCCATGAAATCCGAAATGGACTCCATGTATGAGAACCAAGTATAGACTCTGGTTACTCCACAAAAGGGCATAGTGCCTAGAGTGTGAATATGGGTCTTTAAGAGAAAGATTAGGGCAAATGGCAAGGTGGAGACCTATAAGACCAGACATGTTTAAAAGGTGTTTCTGTAACAATTCAAATTTTCAGATAATTATTAAAATAAAAAATTTATTAAATAAATTTTTATTTTAATACTTTAATATATTATACTGCCTATGTGAATACGTGCGGTGTAATATAAATATGATTGTAATGTGATAAATATATTTGTATTTATATCTTGATTGCAAGTACATGAGTTGCTAGAAACATTTTGTAAGACGGAAAGAAAATAAGGAATTATTTAATTATGCAAATTTTATTGTATATATTAAATAAAGTGTATTTAAATAATTTATGAAATTAAATTATTTAAATATAAAGGGATGATTTCTTAAGGATATTAAATAAGGGATTATTTCCATTTATGATAAAGGAAATAATTAACTTATGAATACCAAATTAGAATATTCATTAAATGAAGTAGATTAAAATAATTTATGTCATTAAATTACTTTAATAGAATAAAATGATTTCATTAAATAAATTATTTTTATTTATTTAATGTGTACCATTTATTTTATAAAAGGAGGTCTGATATATAATATATTATATATTATGTATATCACGTATGTATACATATGTTATTAGATTAACAAGCTGAGGAAAAAAAAAGTAACTTTCAGGTAAGTATCATAAGCCTAGTAATACAATAATACAAGCAGGAGCTGTAATATAACATTCATGTAAAGTAACTAATAGAAGCATGAGCTGGCAACTTGGCATGAACTTAGCCTAATAGGTTTTAAGTCTCAGCAAGCCTATTACGTGATGACCAAAGGAAGAGAGTAATAATCAAGTAAAATCCGTGCGGCACAAGAACAGTTCACCTATAAAACGAAATTCATACCTTCCTTCTCCATTCTTTAGTCAGTAAGAAACCTATTTCAAGTTAAAGCGTAAATGCACAGTGATTCAAAGAGAAGGATTATTAATTGAAGAAGAAGAAGAAGAAGGGTAGCGTACTTATTGATTTGAACCCAATCAAAGTAAAAGTGTTCATCAATTGCAAAGGTAAGATAAACATTTTCGTTTGTTATAGCTATGAATTGGATGATTAAATTAAGATTGATAAATAATGAAATTGTGGTCTGTGATTGTTTTGGAATGGATTTCAATTGGAAATCTGGAATTATGCATATTGAGCATGCTATGAAACCGAAGTTCAATTTGGATGCTCAACAATTGGTTACTTATATGCCTAAAAGTATGTCAAAATCCTTAGAATCAAACGAATGTAAAGAAGATAATCAAGTAACTAAGTCAAGATTCAAGGTAACCTTTATATGTTTGCTGTAACTAGTAAATGGTTAGATTAATAAAAGAATTTCAATAAGGTGTTAATTATTGGGTATCTGTGATTGCTGGTGAATGATTTCAAATTGAAATCTGGACTTGTATATTACCAAATGGCCTTGATTTCTGATATTCAGAAGCAAGCACATAAGATATTCGATAAAATGTCCAAGTAGGAATTCAATTCTAAAATTTAGAAATTATGAAATTCAATGTAGGTTTGTTATAAGAAATGAATTAAGTCATGTCTCTACGTGATATGGAATGATGATATAACAATTATAATGCATGTTAGAAAGAATTGGAAATGGAAAAAATTTTTGAAAACTATATAGAAAACAGAGTGGGAAACTTTGCAGCAAAAATCGTCACTGCTTAGCAACGTCATAGCGCCGCTATTGCAGAACTCCAAAACCAATTTGTTTTCAGTAGGGACTTTGATGTTTACATGCATAATCCTTCATGACTTAGATACCCCTAGCCATATCAGTTAATATAACATGTTGGTGGCATGATCGGGTCAAATGGGAAGTTAATATGAATTAGCAAACTAATGGATAGAAAATGCATGTCAAGCGAACGCCGAGTGTATCTCGTAAGCGTCCGCCTATGTCCAGTTGGGAGTATAGTGTATATGCACCGAAACGCCATAACTAATATCAAAGCATGTAAATATTATGTGATCTCACATGTCATAAGCAATGTAGGAGGTTAATTAAAACTACTATGAGCTATGAGTTTGCATCAATAGCATAACTAAACTAAGTGTTTGCTATGAATGTACGATTGATATGTGCCTTTATGTGAATTGAACGTGTAGGACACGTGAAGCCAAGTTAAACTAAAATTATAATCATAGCCTACGAGCGAGGCAAGTATCCTAACCTATGCATTTACATTATGCAATGGTTATAAATAAGCAAGTATCTCAAATTCTTTTACTTTCAAATAAGTTCAATTATTTTGAGTAAATATTCTAGCCTTGTTCCATGTAAGCAAGTTTTACTAAACTTGTTACTTCAAACTAATGTCTTGCAATTATTCATGAATAATACAAAGTTATATAATTTTATTCCAATCAGCTTCGAAAAATAATGAAGGTAAGATCATGTGTACTTGATAAAATTCGGTACACCCTTGCAGTTTAATGTAGGTCTAAGCCATTTGTTCCGGCTAGACATCAGATTTGACTATTTCAATTCTTTCGTACTAAGTCTTGAAATCGTTTCAGAATTGATAAAGTTGTTCATCCTGTTTGCTTTTGGGTAGAACTTCAAACTGAGTAGAACATCCCTAACTTGGGAAAATTTTATATTGCGTCCTGGGGACGGTGACAGGGAACACAAGTGTTGTTCTAATAGATAGTATTGATCAATACAGGGCATAACGGGCTGATCACCCACCGTGCCCGTAAGACCAGACGGTTCACAGATGGATTTCTGATAGAACCTTTTTCAAGAAAAGAAAAATAAACGTTCATGGTCTTGTGACCACTCAGTATCAGAATTCAGTATATCATTTCAAGAATATAAATGAGTTATACTGTTGTTTAAGAATTGTTCAGTTGCTTTCCAATATTTACTCTGCTATCAAAGCATATCACAAAGAGAACATTTATTTCGTGATATACGTGTTTATCAATTACGATTACTTGCTGAGCAATCAAATGCTCATTCTTGCTTTGAATATAAATGTTTTCAGTTAAGCCAGAACGCATAGAAGGGTCCGGAAAGGATAAAGGCAAGGGGAAGCTACAAGAGTAGTTATAGATGGCTGTTGTAATAGATAGACTTTTGTTTTAAAAATAAAATATCTATCATGTAATAAAGATGCTAAAGGTCTTCGTACCTGGGATAGATACCTCTGATGTAATAACTATTATTATCTTTTATTCTAAGCAGTTTGTATGAATGATATCGTGTAGCACCAAGTACGGGTTTTAAGTACCCGGATTTGGGGGCGCCACAGTTTCAAGTCAAGGAGTTGACTGTGATAAAACCTTATTACCGGGTAATGCTCAAGTCCATTTGGATTTTGCTTGTGATTGCAGCTTATTACGAAATCTGGCAAAATGGATGTGGAGACGCCCTTCCTCAATGAAGACTTGAGGAGAATGTATGTATGATACAGCCAGAGGAATTTGTTTCAAAGGTTGAAGCAAATCGTGTTTTAAGCTACAATGATCCATTGATGGATTGAAGCAAGCTTCTCAAAGATGGAACATTCGTTTTGATGAAACAATCAAAAGAGTTTGTTTTATCAAAAACGAGAATGAACCTAGTGTGTACAAAAGGGTCAGTGGGAGCACTGTGACATTCTTGGTATTATATATTGATATACTACTGATAAGGAATAACACACCAATGCTACAATCAGTAAAGATAAAATTGTCTAAACATTCCTCCATGAATGTCTTGGGAGGAGCATCCTATAAATTGGGGATATAAATCTATATAGATAGATTTAAAAGGATGTTCGGCTTGACCCAAGGAACGTATATTCATTTGATACTAAAGGTGTTTAGCATGGCAAACTCCAAGAGAGGTCTCATGATGATGAGCCATGGAGTATATCTCTCTAAAATTATCCACAATTGAAAGAGAGATCGCATGAGTTACTATCATGTATGCAATGAATATACAAGGCTTGATGTTGATCAGTCATATTCTGGAGATGATCACTGTAAGACAGTGATAAACATCTTTAAGCACTTAACCGGTACTGAAGATATGATCATGATTCAAGGTAGGTCTGAATTAAAACTAGAGGGCTAAACAGAGTCAAGTTTTTCAGACTGACCAAGACGATAACAAATCCAGTTTAAGGTAAATCGTTAACTTGAAAGGTGGTGCAGTGAATTTGAAAAGTTCCAAACAGCAAAGAGTTGCTGGTTTAGTGATAAAGACAAAGTATATAGCTGTAAATGAAGCTGCAAGTTGATTGTTTGGATGAAAAGTTCATTACAGAACTAGGAATAGTTCCTAAGTCTCATCTTGAATTCAAACAATTGTTGCGGCACTTTCATTTGATTAGTGGAATCATTGAAAGTGGAAAAGTCACTATAGAGATAGTGGACTCTTGAGAACAACATTGCATATCCATCTACTGAAGCTTTATCCAACAACAGGATGATCGTCACTTAGAGAAGAAGGGTATTAGATACCATGACGATTGGCTTTAGCGCAAGTGGGAGATTGGAAGTAGTATGCACACAAGCCAATCATATTTGATATGATGTAGCATATACTTTGTAATCTTATTCATTTGTTAAAGGTATTTTACTTTATCTACATCGTGTTGTTATATTAATGTGATAAACCCATAGTTTTGAGTAATTCTTTTAGAATCATGATGGTGATCATGCTAATGAGATCTAAATTCTAGATAGCTCACAAACTAAAATCATTCCTAATCGATGGATTACTAAAAAGGGGATTAGTAAATCCGGATAGATTAGTACATACGTTGCTTGCTCTTATGAAAAGGATGCTTGATCTCATAATCATTTGTGTGGAGACACTAAAGCAAGTATGTAGGTATTTATTAGAGAATAAGTTCACTGAACGTGGCTCGCTAAGGAATACCAAATGGAGTTTTACTCGCCTGTCAAAAGAAATTCCTCTAGTGATAGTAGTACAAGTGATCCTTGGACTTGAGATTATCATAGTATCTTGTGTATGATGAGCTATACTTTGACATGTCCCTTAAGACCTTTAGGGTATATCAAAGGGTATGATTGGGTATAATAAGTTATACATGGAGATAGGTGAATGATCAACAAAGAATCTACCACTTCTAGTAAAAGGAGAGAATGTCCTATGTGATTCGATAAATGACAACTCAGAAGTCTTTGGCCAAAGCAGAATGAAATTAGAAGGGAGTTTCTAATTTGCATTAATCAGAGTTGTGCATTTGAGAATCGAAATACATATAATTAAATAAAATAAGACTTGACAGTAATTCCATGTCTTATATTTAATTGGGACATTGTATGGTAGAAGGATTGAATTGTACAGTAACTATGCACTAAAAGGTTCTTTTGTGATTAATGTTGAAATCTATATTATCTGGAAAGTCGTTGATCGCTAAGTGGGCTTACCCTTATTGTAGAATAAATATTATTTATTTAAATAAATTAAATAGTTTAATTTATTTATTTAAATAAGATTAGAATTGTTCTAATTGATTTATTCACAACCGGTTTAATATGGAGAACCTAAAGGGTCACACCGCAAAAGGAAAATATTTGTTTAAGAAGTAAATGACATAATTGTAATAATAAGTTAAGTGTATTTAATTTAATCTATGGAGTTAGAATAAATGAAATAGCTTAATATTTATTATTTAATATTTTAGAAATATTAAATATAAATTAATAAGAGGAGTCTTATTATTATTATTATTATTATTATTATTATTATTATTACTATTATTATTATTTAGTTCCTAAAAGGGTTTGGGAATTAATTAATAAAAGTATTCTCATAAATTCCTAATTAGATTAGGAGTTTAATTAATTAAAGGAGTTTAATTAAAATAAAAAAACCCTAATCCTAAATAGTTTAGGAGGGTTCCCTATATCTATAAATAAGCGGAGTCTTATCATGATTTAGGGTTAGACGGTTATACACTCTTGCATTAGATTGTGGAGAGTACTTACAATTTCTATAGAGATAGAAACTAGGGTTTTGCCAACACCCATCTTCTTGAACAAGTATTATTCCTTGTTGGATCACCTCTAGAGGCCAAACACTTGGGTGGCTAATGTTGATCAAAGGAAGGAATTTAATCGGTGGAATTCAAGGAGAACGCGAAGGAATTGGAGGTGAACTTGTACCCGAGGAAGCTTTGATTCACGAGGGTATAATTCTATATCCCTATCTCTTTCGTTTAATTGATAATTGATCACAAGGATGATCATGGTGATGGTTTGTATGAAAAATTTTTAAATCCGTTTTATTGCGCTTCCGCACTATTTATGTAATTTGATTGCATGTTCACGTTATATACAAACCTAACAGCAACACGGCTCCTGGTTTGTCACAGGCTTCCAGCACTATCCTTCGACGAATTCCTACTGCTGCTGGGAGTGGATTAGAGTTGATTTTTAACTCATCATTTTCTAAGTTAGAATCCTCTAGTGCTTCCTTTTCTTCCATTGCTTCCTTTTCTTTATCGACATTTGTCTTTGGACTTGGTTTTTCCATAGTCGCTTTCTTTGATCTTTCAATTGACTCACTAGTTGACTGTTCTTCATAGCTTGCTTCCATGTCATCTCCATCTCCTGTTGATTCATTTAGATTCTCTCTAGCAGACATAGCTACATCCTCACTTTCTGATTCGGACTCACCTGTGGTAGTACCCTTTTCAGCGGATTCATTACTAGATGCCACATGTTTACTGATCTTTGTAGATTCACCCTCATCATCATCATCTCCAAGATCAACTATCTTTGGTGGGATTCCTTCTTTACTTTTATGAACTAGGAGTTTCATCATTTGCTTTAATCTTCCACTCTATCTCCTATTTGAGGGCTTAATAATAGGCGCCTCGGAGTCTTCTTTCTCTTGTTCAGATTCAGAGTTTGAGGGACTCTTCATTGGGGCTGCCTCAACTTTTAACTTCTTCTTGAGTGATTTGGAGGGAATGGGCAAAGATTCTTCAGACTGTGATAATCCATTCTTCAGTGTAATGGCTTTTCTTTTCCCTTTGCATATCTTTGAAGTGCCCTTGCTGCTGCTACCAGTTATTCTCAGTCTCTTGTTCTCCATAGGGTTCTTCTTCTAGTTGTCAAATAATTTGGGCGACATGATCTTGTGGACATTTAGGGTTTCTCCCTCACTATCCCCAATCTTGTTTTTTAGCTTTTTCTTCAGTATAATACTTAAGAACCTTCCATAGTATACCTTTGAGATAGATTTATCTGATGCCTTCACTTTCCTGACCTCCTTGACTAGCCAGTCCAATAGCATAGCACCAAAGTTTATTTCCTGATTTAGAACAATGGCGGTCATGATTCTTAGTTGTATATCACTCATACTATCACGGGCGGTATCTTTACATAGGATGCATTTGCCCACAATCTCAGCTAGGAATTCGAACTGCTCTAGAAATTCCTTTTTCTTCATCCCTTTCAGATGGGGATTCTTCACATAACCCATAAATCTTATGCCTTCATCAGTGTCAATTTCACTCAGAGATGATAGACCTTGATTTGCGCATCCTAGGCATTTATTGATTTTTGTAGCACTAATCTTTATGCTGGTTCCTTGAACCTTGGTGGTCAGAGCATTATCTTTGATCGTTGCATTCTGGTAGAATTCTTTCACCAATTTAGAGAAGATTTTAGTGTTGGATTCTAAGCATTCTGAGAATCCTGTTTCTCTTACGATTTTGAGAATATCCTTAAACTTCTCTTCTAATTCTCCAAACTTATCAAAGCCAAGTTGAATACCTGATACGACTTGACAGTTTTCCATAACTAGGGTTTTGATGAGTGAAGGATATTTAACTGTTTGGGATTTCTAGAGGTTTTGGTGGTTTGGGTTTACTGAAGATTTGAACAAGCTAGAGTTTTGAGCAATTGGCACGGTTTTGTAGCAGAAGAGATTTTGATAACTGATAGGAAAGAGCAACGTCAGTATTTTAAATGTTGACCTATTACCAGTTCCCACCTTTTGTTAAGGACACGTGTGGGCTATCGTGGCCAAAACTATTGTAACTTCCATGACTGTTGCACATCAGTTATCCTGACCTAAGAGCATGGTCATCTCCTTTTTGACAATTGACTTTGCCCGTTCATAGAGTGATTTGATGTCTTTGCTTTTCACTCTACGATCATCTCCTTGGTCACAACTACTGTTGCTTAGATGCTGATTTGCACTAATCCCAGTGGGTGCAGTCTTTGATGAGAAAGTCTCTAATTAAGCTTGTAGTAGATTCCTTCTAGAATGAGTATCTTTAGAAGGAACCTTGTTTTTTCTTGACATCTGAGATGATAATCTCCATACCTTGTATCTGGTCCTATAAATGAGCAAGATCATTTGCTTGATGAAGTATTTCCCTTACTACCAGCTTCTTTCTCTTCTAGAGAGTCCCATGATCAACATCTCCTTCATGAGTTCAGCTTTTCTCCTTTGTTTTACTTACATCTTAAGCTCTGGAGAAGTTTTAGTGATGCATTCTCATTCAGTCTTTCAACAGGATTAAGGAAGCTCAGAAAGGGCATGCCTCTAGGTTTGAAACTTAGGGCTTAATTTGTCTCTAAGGTGCTTATCTGAGGACAGACTGTTTGGATATATTGCATAAAATGTCATCACTGTATTCCTATAGTCTGGTTTACTAGCTTTGAATGTTCTCTGCGGCTGGTATTTATTTGTGAGATACTTTATAGGAAAAAAACTTGAGTGGGCTGAGAGGTTGTAGGGTCAATATACTCTATGATCATGATGTCGATCGTAGTGACTCTACGATTTTGGTAGTATGGCTGACTTGGTTTATCAGTCATAGAGTTTAGGGACTCTACGACCTGAGATGAGGATTCATTTCGTTCATCAGCCACAGAGTTTTGGGACTCTGAGTCTGGGAGAGGGATATAAATGATGGATTTGTTAACCCAAGGACTATAGAAGTTTCTCATACTGCTTGAGCCATGATGCAATCGAGATCTGCAGATGAAGACTTGGTGATCTGCTCCTGAGCATGCTAGAGATTCCTTGGACCAGCTTTTTTTCACATATGTGTTAGGTTTGTATATTACGCAAGCATACAATCAAATTACACAAATAGAGCGGAAGCGTGATAAAACGGATTTTAAAATTTTAATACAAACTATCACCATGATCTATCCTTCTGTTCAATTATCAATTAAACGAAAGAGAAAGAGAATAAGAATTACACCCTCGTAGATCAAAGCTTCCTCGGGTACAAGTTCAACTCCTAGTCCTTCATGTTCTCCTCGAATTCCACCGATGAGATTCCTTTCTTTGATCAACGTTAGCCACCCAAGTGTTTGGCCTCTAGAGGTGATCCACCAAGGAAGAATATGTATTCAAGAAATTGGGTATTGGCAAAACCCTAGTTTCTATCTCTATAGAAATTACAAGTACTCTCCACAATCTAATGCAAGAGTGTGTCACCCTAATCTATGATAAGATTCCTCTTATTTATAGATGCAGGAATAACCCTTCCCTAAACTATTTAGGATTAGAGTTTCTATTATAATTAAACCCCTTTAATTAATTATGCTCCTAATCCAATTAAGAATTCATGTGAGAGTACTTTTATTAATTAATTCTCAATCCATATTAGGAATTAAATAATAGTAATAGTAATAGTAATAATAAGACTCCTCTTATTAATTTATATTTAATATTTTTAAAAGATTAAATAATAAATATTAAGCTATTTAATTTATTATATCTCCATAGACTAAATTAAATACACTTAACTTATTATTACAATTATGCCATTTACTTCTTAAATAAATATTTTTCTTTTGCGGTGTGACCCTTTAGGTTCTCCATATTAAACCGGTTGTGAATAAATCAATTAAAACAATTATAATCTTTTTAAAATAAATAAATTAAACTATTTAATTCATTTAAATAAATAATATTTATTCTACAATAAGGGTAAGCCCCCTTAGCGATCAACGACTTTCTAGATAATATAGATTTCAACATTAATCACAAAAGAACCTTTCAGTTAATAGTTACCATACAATTCAATCCTTCTACTATACAATGTCCTAATTAAATATAAGATATGGAATTACTGTCAAGTCTTATTTTATTTAATTATATATATTTCGATTCCCAAATGCAGAACTCTAAATAATGCAAATTAGAAACTCCTTTCTAATTTCATTCTGCCTTGGCCAAGGACTACTGAGTTGTCATTTATCGAATCACATAGGACATTCACATCTTTTACTAGATGAGATAGATTCTTTGTTGATCATTCACCTATCTCCATGTACAACTTATTATACCCAATCATACCCTTTGATATACCCTAAAGGTCTTAAGGGACATGTCAAAGTATAACTCATCATACATAAGATACTATGATGATCTCAAGTCCAAGAATCACTTGTACTACTATCACTAGAGGAACTTCTATTGACAGACGAATAAAACTCCATTAGGTATTCCTTAGCGAGCCACATTTAGTGTACTTATTCTCCAATAAGCACCTACATACTTGCTTTAGTGTCTCCACACAAATGATTATGAGATCAATCATCCTCTTTCTAAGAGCAAGCAACGTATGTACTAATCTATCCGGATTCACTAATCCCCTTTTTAGTAATCCAACGATTAGGAACAATTTTAGTTTGTGAGCTATCTAGAATTTAGATCTCATTAGCATGATCACCATCGTGATTCTAAAAGCATTGCTCAAAACTATGGGTTTATCACATTTAATATAACAGCACTATGTAGATAATGTAAAATGCCTTTTAAGAAAATCAATTCTTTTATTAATAAATGAATAAGATTACAAAGTATATGCTACATCATATCAAATATGATTAGCTTGTGTGCATACTACTTTCAATATGAACATGTTCTGCTGTACATAGGAACTTGAGAAACGTGAACTGGTAGTACGTGGAATGATGATTATCATTGGTAAAGGGGACATATAGACTTTCTTCTGCTCTTTATCTTTGAAGTCAGCCACGAATTCCACTTCTCCATCTTGTGGATTCATAATCTTCATCTCTTCAATTTCCTCAAACTGAGCATTGTTAAATTTAGCGAAATGTTGCTCCCCCATAATTGATAACTTCCATCTTAAAGGTAGATGATTTTTCATCATTCTTCATTTGATCGTAGAGTTAGCACTGGTTACTCTACGATCCTCTTATCTGTGCTGCTATCGTAGAGTTGATAAAGACCTAGTTCTTATATGCTTCTTGATGAACTGTATTATGCTGAATTTGAGCTCCAACTTCTGAGGGAGTCTTACTGGAGATTCAAGCCTTTCCATTTGCCAGAAGTTTGTTGATGAAGATCATACGTCTCTAACTTCTTCCTTGAATGTGCTTGAGTAAGGATGAGTAAGGATAGAGCAATCATGATACCTGTAGGTTAAATAAATTTCTAACTTGGTACCCAATATTATTTGGGTCCTGCGGGGTTAGTTCTTTTTGAAAGCTAGAGTCTTTTCAAACTGTAGTTTCACAATTCGCATTATGCAGCTTATATGAGATGATGATTTAAACATGCTGCATGAAAGTGTGTGAGAGAAAACATGAGTGGAACTGATGTGGATTCTCAAACTTTCTCCTTAGATGAGTTCTTACTTGCATTATGTTCCAAGTGTTTGAACTTTAGTAGAGTTGTGGTCAGTTCTGTGAGTTGTACCTAGATGGTTCGTAGAGTTGATCAGTCTCTACAACCTTTCAACGTACAACAACAGACATGACTACACTCTACTACTTAACAAAGACTCAGATCATGAATTAATGCACCACTCATCAGATAAGGTGAGAAAACTAAGGTAGGATATATATAGCCCATAAGCACAGTCACCTTTTAAACAACAGGGTTAATAGCAAGAGGTGATGTTACTGAGTACAATCCCTACTTGGTTTTCCACTACTAAGAACAAACTCTCAACATCAAGATTAATAAATATAAGATTTTATCAGTACACACAAAAGCAATTCGTAAAGCAGATTGAGCACAATTCACTTTTCTAATAACAGGATAGGAGAAGACTCTATTTGTGGGAAGACTTCTGATATATTTCTCAAGAGCTTTTATTTTCAACCTCAAATGTGGATAGACAGTAAAGTGATTATTTGGCCATTATTCTCACTTTCTCTCTTTCTCCTTTTGGGGTGGAAAATGATTTCTTGATATGCTACTGAAGTAAAGAGACATGCAGTTATGGTCATGCAATAATGCAATACATTTTAACAGTCATATATATAGACATTTTAGGGAGACAGAGTTAGATACCTCACTGATGTCAATTTCTTGACAGTCAGTAGTGCTGCTAGTGATGATGCACTTCCTTGTTGGTTGGTGATTTGTAATTCCTCAGGCCATTATTGACATCATCATTTGTTCCTTCATAGTGCTGCATTGACTGACACATCGAGCACTTCTTTGAGTTATGAACTTAGTTAGTCATGACATCCCATAGTCATTGATACGCTTGAATGAACCTCCGGGTTCATATTTTATAAAGTAAGGACATGTCATATGTAGATGAGAAGCTCATGGAGTCATCGTTGTAAGTGCATTGATGATGGCGCATTATCATTTAGATATCTCCTTTATCATCATTCGTAGGACTTCACAACTTCTTAGGTGGAGATGCAGATTCCTTTTTGAATGGAGAATATCTTAGTTCTTGCTGCATCTGAACTGTTTCCTCCTTATTAGATGATCGATCTGCTCGTTGACATCAGCATGCCTGGTGATGATGACTTTTCCATTTAAGCCCATAGTACAGCTTAGATAGCTTAGGATAGTTTACCTGCACATACAATTTTCAACTTGTTAGCTTATATTCATTTTGTCTTAACAACCAATACCGAGATTTAGAACTGATCAAAATTTGTGTCATGGATCTACTCAAAGCGTGAGCTTTAACATATTCATGAGAACTTGCTCTGATACCAATTGTTAGTTCCTGTGGACACAAAAGAGATCTAGAGGGGGGTTGAATAGATTCTTTAAAACTTTTTCATTTTATTCATGAAAGAATGACAGTTATGAATAGTAGAATCAATTCATGCACAGCGGAATGTACTTTAATAACCCCTTCAAAGATGTAAACATAATCACAATTCAATCGACAAATCTTCTATATGGTTGATAGCAGATATAGCAGTTATTATGCATAAGGTAATTGACATAAAGGTAAAGACACAAGAGACTTTTAAGTGGTTCAGAGACTGAATAACTCCTACTCCACTCTTCTACTTCAACAAGTAGGAATCCACTAATTGTTTTAGTCACTAAGACAAGGACTTTCCGCCCTCCTCAAGTCCAGCAGACAAGAGTTGTTTTTAGCCACTAAGGTAAGGATCCTCTGACCCTCCTCAAGTCCAACAGACATGAGTTGTCTTTAGCCACTAAGGCAAGGATCCTCTGACCCTCCTCAAGTCCAGTAGATATGAGTTGTCTTTAGCTACTAAGGTAAGGATCCTATGACCCTCTTTAAGTCCAGCAGACTTGGAACCTGTAGACTAAGCCCAGCAGACTTAGAATCTCTTGTACCCTTTGGTACTCAGCAAGTCCAACAGACTTGACTTGATTTAGTCACTTAAGACAAGGACGCTCCGCCCTCTTTGGTGTGTTGATTGTTTGTTGAGTTGTGCTGCCAAGATGAACTTTGATCTCCTTTATCTTCAAGTACTTGGCAGCTGGTTGTGATCCTCTTTTGGATGCTACTGATGATGGTCGTTGAAGTTCTTCTTTTTCAAGTACATAACAGATGCAGATGATCACTCTTGATGAACACTAGTTGACTTGTCCAAGTCAGTTCTTTATCTTTTCAGCTCAAAGTGTTCCTTGCTAGATTATAAAGTTGCCCGTCTAGATTTGCCTTCAGCTCTGGTCACTCTTGATCTTGGCTTCTTGGTCATTTGACTCTTAGCTCATATGTCAGCCCTTCGGCATACCTCTTATTTTGTAGTGAAGCTCTTTGTTGTTTGTACAGTCGGTGTTCTTGCTCTCTTGTTAACTTCACTTCAATCTGAATGCAGTTTTCTTTTATGTAGATCTCCATCTTCTTTCCGTTGGAAGCTTGCCGTTGATATCTTCCCGTTGCATTTTCTTTCCGTTGGAGACTTACTTTCTGCAGACTTATTTATTGTACCAATGAATATTTTACTTCCTGAAGTCTGCTAGTGATGGCTAAGTCAGCATCCATTAGCTGGTACCAAGATAGTGGAGTCACATGAGCTGCTTGTTGACTGCTGCAAACATGGTTGTTTGAACCCCACTCAGATTAGTTCTTTATTTTACTCATTTAACTAATCAACCGCTTATCTTGGGATAGTAACCCTAAGTGCTCTAATATCTTTAATCCTTGCTGGCACTTACTTACTCTACAATTAACTAGGTTGTAGCATGTTGCTTCTGATCATAGAGTTAACTGCTTGGTTCAAACTGAAGTCTGTTGCCTCTGATCGTAGAGTTGGCTGCTCAGTTCAGTGTGGCCTTGTGCTACCTTGGAGTTCGTAGAGTGGCTGACTACACTTGCATTTATGCTTTAATGTGCTTCTTACTATTTTGCAGTTTGCCTCTTATGTTCTGTGATCTCTATTTTAGCTTTACATTCCCAGAGCATAGTGTTATGATCTTCGTTGAGCTATTACTTGTAGTATGCTTATCATAGAGGACTACTCTATGTTCTTCAGGTGTTAGCCCTGCTGCTGTATCATAGAGGACTGCTCTATGATCTTCTGATGCTGTAGCATTTTTGATGTAGAGGATTGCTCTACCTAATCTTCAGACATTCTCTCTTGTGTCACGTCATAGAGTACTGCTCTATGATCTTTTGTTGCTTTGCTGAGACTGTCTGAGTACCTCTGTAATCTTAGGCTTAACTCTACGATCACTTGGTCTTGCTGTTGCTTTCCCACTCTACGACCTTGTCTTTGGTGTAGGTCATAGAGTCTTGATGGATCGTAGAGTGTATGCTTGAGCTGCTGTGAACTCTATTATGGATTGATGCTTCGGATGTACTCAGAGATCTTCCTATGTCTGATAGCTCATGCTCAGCTTACTTAGAAGTCTTTATGAAGATGGCTACTTTAGCTTTGAGTGCTTAAGCAAAGACTGTTCTACGTTGTTGCTTGATTGTAGATTGTTCATGGGAGTCGTATAGTGGCTGACTGGACTGACTATACGAACCCATGTTAGCACAACGATCTTCACTCTGCAGTGCACACTCTACGATCCCGAGTAAGCTTCTTGATCTGTCGAGCCATACTCTACGTTTGCTTTGCAAGTTCTGCAATGACATGCTCAACTCTACGAGGCACTTGGCCGCTTTTCATTCTACGGCGTGCCTGTTACACTCTACGATTCCGAGAGTGAGTTGTGCTTATGCCTGGCCTCAACTCTACGATGCTGGGAGAGTGCATCCGAGTGAGCTCTACGACCTGCCGAGCCTTTTACTGTGTTTGTCTGGCAGACTCTACGATCCTGAGAGTTAGCATTGCGATGCCGAGACAACTATATGATCTACCGAGAGAGCTCTACGTCCTGCCGAGAGTGCTTTACGTCCTGTCGAGAGTGCTCTACGTTTTGCCGAGAGTGCTCTACGTTCTGTCTAGAGAACTCTACGATGACATGCTTGACTCTGCGAAGTTGGCTGGACTCTAGGTTTGCTGACTGCTCTACGGTCCTTCACTGGATGTTTGTGCAGTGCTCTTCGGACAATCTGGCTATTACATATACCATTTCAGCTCATAAGATTAACCTAACAAGTTTGATCTTTTTCTATTCTAAGTCCTTGTATATCAATTCATTTAAGGACCTTAGAATACCTAATGTTACAAATATGCTTTGATCAGATACATAACAGTTTCAGCTTAGATCAACCTAACATATTTGATCTTTTAATTCTAAGTCCGTGTACATATATTTCATTAAGGACTTTATAAGGCTTTACCAGCAATGAATGTTCTTCTTATCATTTTGTCATCAATCAAATCACATATAATGAATAATGGTAATCTCATGCAGATGTTATAACATTCTCCCCCAATGATAATGGACTTAACGATCGCATGTAGATTCCCAACAAATACCTTTACATGTTCAAAACATAATAATATTAGACATATTACAATACTACTACATTTATCACAAACATCTTCTTATTCATACATCTTTCCTTTTCTTTTTTCCTTACCGGAACTTTCAACCCTTTCGGTCTTAGCTGCAATATTTAATGAAAGCAAGGATGAGCATTTAATTGCCCAGCAAGTATAACAGTTGAATAACAACAAAATCAAGAATCATATCCTTACTTTCAACAACTGAACAATAGTTGTGAGATATTTCGAATAAAAAGGAATAACACTTTACTTACGTTTAAGAAAATATATATATATATATATATATATATATATATATATATATATATATTTGAAACGACATACTGAGCGCGGTCATAAGACCTTGAACTTTGCTTTTATCTAGCCATAAAAGGTTAAACAGAAATTTAACTATAAACTGTCTTGCTTACGAGCACTTCTAGGTGATCAGTTTATTGTACTCTATGTTGATCAACACTTGATGAGTGTGTTTTATACACACAAATTGGGTACTTTTAGCCTTGATAATTTGTAAGTCTTTAGCTATTTCGTTTGGTTTTATGTGTTTTCATCTTATTGTTGTGTAATGTAGTTTTGTATCACTTTTATATGTTTTTGTATGCTTTTATGTGTTTTTACATTGTTTTGTAGGAATCGAAATAAAGGCCCCTTGGATCGTTGCGTTTTTGGCTCGAATTTGGCATTCCAGCTGCTTGTTTCTCAATTTGACCCATGATACATTCCGAATCTCTCCAAACTCAAGAATAAAAGTTGTATATCTTTGTCTTAACTCTTTAGAACATCCAGAATCATCCAATTTGAAGTTCGTATGAGAGAGTTATGGTCATTTTACCATCGGATTTTGCATGAATTTTACACAGCAGCTGCTTCCAGGCCAATTTGAACATTGCTTCGGCCGTTATTTCGTCGAGCTCCAGTTATGGAAGTTGTATAGCTACTTCTTAGCTTTCCATAGCCTCCTTAATCGCCTTAATCCGAGTTCGGACAAAGAAGTTATGGCCATTTTACCAACAGACGTCGAAACTGACTTGGGGTACAGAGTTCCACCGCCGGGGCGGCAGTTTCTAGTACTATTTCGCCGCTGGGGCGAGCCCACCTCCAGGGTGGCGAAATTCAGGCCATTTTTCACCGTCGGGGCGGTAACTAGGATGCAGTCGGATTTCGCAATTTTTGGCAAATTTTTGATATCTAAGCTAGGGTTTCACACACCCAACTCTTATAACACCTAGGGGCGGCTAATATAGGTATTCTAACACATTCTAACACCATCTAACATCAAATCTAGAGAGAGGGAATCTACCAAATACATCATCGAGAAGGAAATGGGCTGCAATACAAGGATTTTCCAGCAATTTCCAAGGAGCAAGTAAGGCAAGGAATATCAATTCTTAAGGGAAAGCTAGAGAAGAAGCATCAAACCATTAAGCAACAATTGAATATCTCCACAAAGGGGTTTTATCATTCTATCTCTTGTATTTCCTTCTTAATTTGTAATTCCATCATGATGAATAGATCGAATATGATGTTATGTGTAGTTACCATGAACTAAACTCTATTTTGGGATTATAATGGATCTTGTTATGTAGTTTACTTTGCTATGCTGCCTTGTTAGTCTTATTAGCTATTCATGGATTGTCTATTGTGATTTGCGTTCAATTGCTTAATTGCCTAGCTAGCAATTACCATGATAATCCATATGAAATTGAGAAACGGATTATGGGTTTAAATCTAATCATAATGGCATGTGTTTGTATGTTCTACATGGCATTGGAATGTATGATTTGTGCTTAGGATAGACATATACCGAAGCACCGCTTGTAGTCATTTGAGAGCTTGAGCTTAAACCCTATTTATTTGTAAATCACATAGACATTTGAATTTGAGAACTTATCTACAAAAAGCAAGCTAGGTGACTTTAGCTCAATGGCTATCACCAATGGGAACCCCCCAAAAGCTACATGGCTATCAATGGATGGTGGGTTCCTCAATTATCGAAGGGGAATTGGATAAAACAGGGAGTTAGTCAGGCTGAAAGACTATAAACCAAGTGCTCGATGGGAGGCAACCCATTCATTTCCATTCATTTGCATTCATTGTTTTTCATTTACCGCATTTTCAAAGTTTTCAAGTTATGTGTGTATTTAGTTAGTTAAGTTTTAGGATTGGATTTGATTTCTATGTCTCATCATATTCTCAATGTTATCTATTTAATCTTTGATATGTTGCATTTATACAGGTGAGGGGCATTGAGAATTATTGCTGCATTGAAATGCCAAAAAAAATCAAGTTTTAGGATACAGGGGGTTACCGCCTCGGCAGTAGGATTGAGCGTATTTCCACCGCCCCGGCGACGAGCTCGCCCCGGCGGCAGACCAAGTACATTTTCACCACCCCGGCGACGAGCTCGCCCCGGCGGCAAAAGTTAGGCTTATTTTACCTCCCCGGCGGTGAACGCGGAATCCAGTTTTTAAAATTCCTTCCAGGCAATTCGGTCCCCTTCCTAGCCCTATCAAGCAAGCGCCCATAACCAATTTCATCTACTTCCAGTCGGATTAGACACAACCCACTAAGCATGCAAAAGAGTTCATCTCCAAATTGAAGGTAACATCAAACAACTTCTTTTGCCAACACAAAGCAAGGTACTCACTCCAATTTTTGCATACTATTAAGATCAAATTGTCAATTGTGATGGGTATTCTTGGTTAGTTAAACTGTTATACTTGGTGGGTAATCATACGTTGTTGAATTTTGGATAAATGTAAATTGGTTGCCCAATTGAGTTTGTGTTAGCTCAATTGGAGGATTTTGGGTTATTCATTGCTATGATTTGATTGAATATTACAATAACTTAGCAATTTTTGTTGAAACTTAGTTTGGGGGAGGTATTTAATGAAGAATTTTAGTCAGCGCACATCACGTAGTCAACGAATTGTCTATATGAAAGTTGGCCTGATTGAGCATTGTTTGGTAAGGAATTGCTTGATTATTATCCGAATGCCGCCCCAATGCATGTTCCTGAGCCATAACCATTACCAGTTTATCCACCATCAGACTCAAATGTTTAGAAGGCTATGGTCATGACGCTTGGCCAATCAGGGAAGTTCTCAGTTTTCATTTCTTTATCTTATAAACAATGAGGACATTATTCACTTTGAGTTTGAGGGTGGATCATATAGCATTGGCAGCATAGCTACATAGAATGTGTTAGTTATTTGTGCATTTTAATTTTGTTTGCTATTTACAAAAAAAAAATTTATGTTTGGGATGTGTCTCTTGAGCATTGTTTTAATTTGATTTGAACTACAATTCATGGTCAATGATAAGAACTTGTTTGAATTGTTTCTAACTCATGGAAAATGGATAAATGTTGCTTAGTATTTGTGCTTAATCATTATTGTGGTTATTGTTTTGCTTATGCGTCCTTTCACTCTTTTGCACCTACCCATGAGTATTAAGCTAGTTGTATGCTTAGTGAAGGCTTTTATAACCGAATGCTTGTGGGAAATAGCTATAAACTCTAGAACTCGTTTAAACATCACTCGAAGCAAGGTGTCCAAATTTGTTGTGTTTGAATTGATGGTCATGTGGTGAGTTGAGATGGAGCGTAAAACGCACTCACTCATAGACACATGCATAGGAGAGATAGAGCGTAAAACACACTCTTTTATAATTTAGGTAAAAGTAAGACATTTATGTATTTTAAATCTTGTGTTGAGTTGAGATAGAGCATAAAACGCACTCACCCACAAGAGTGGACTTAGGATAAGATGGATCATAAAATGCACTTACCTAGAGTCTTTTGATTTCAAATTTTTGGAAATTGTGATTTGTATACCTTTGTATTGAGTGATGTGTTAAGCATGTAGTTTTTGTGGTTTATTTTGATTATTTCATAAGGTAATGTGGTTGCATAGCTTCATCCGAGCTTGATTGGTTTAGTACTATTGGGTACTCACACACACACACACGGAAGGGACCTAAAGCAAGCTATAACTAGCTAATTGTAAATCTAGACTTGCAACGTTTTGAAAGTTTCCTCGAGTTTTTATGTGTTTATGCTTTGAGACCACTGTTTAAACTTTTTAACTCATTGCTCAAGATAGTTTTTATTAGAAGTATTTAATTTTTATAGTTTGTGTGTTTTGATTGAGGAAAAGCAAAGGTTTAAGTTTGAGGGTATTTGATGAGTGTGTTTTATACACACAAATTGGGTACTTTTAGCCTTGATAATTTATAAGTTTTTAGCTATTTCGTTTGGTTTTATGTGTTTTTATCTTATTACTATGTAATGTAGTTTTGTATCACTTTTATATGTTTTTGTATGCTTTTATGTGTTTTTACGTTGTTTTGTAGGAATTGAAATAAAGGTCCCTTGGATCATTGCGTTTTTGGCTCGAATTTGGCATTCCAGCTGCTTGTTCTCAATTTGACCCATGATACAATCCGAATCACTCCAAACTCAAAAGAACAAAAGTTGTAGATCTTTGTCTTAGCTTTCCAGAACATCCAGAATCATCCAATTTGAAGTTCGTATGAGAGAGTTATGGTCATTTTACCATCGTAGTTTGCATGAATTTTACACAGCAGCTGCTTCCAGGCCAATTTGATCCTTGCTCCGGCCATTATCTCGTCGAGCTCCAGTTATAGAAGTTGTATAGCTACTTCGTAGCTTTCCATAGCCTCCTTAATCGCCTTAATACGAGTTCGAACAAAGAAGTTATGGCCATTTTACCAACAGACGTCGAAACTGACTCGGGGTACAGAGTTCCACCGCCGGGGTGGCAGTTTTTAGTACTATTTCGCCGCCAGGGCGAGCCCACCGCCGGGGCGGCGGAACTCAGGCCATTTTTCACTGCCGAGGTGGTAACTCCCTACATGTAGTCGGATTTCACGATTTTTGGCAAATTTTTGATATCTAAGCTAGGGTTTCACACACCCAACTCTTATAACACCTAGGGGGCAGCTCATAGAGGTATTCTAACACATTCTAACACTATCTAACATCAAATCTAGAGAGAGGGAAGCTACCAAATACATCATCAAGAAGGAAATGGGATGCAATACAAGGATTTTTCAGCAATTTCCAAGGAGGAAGTAAGGCAAGGAATATCAATTCTTAAGGGAAAGCTAGAGAAGAAGCATCAAACGATTAAGCAACAATTGAATATCTCCACAAAGGGGTTTTATCATTCTATCTCTTGTATTTCCTTCTTAATTTATAATTCCATCATGATGAATAGATCGAATATGATGTTATGTTTAGTTACCATGAACTAAACTCTATTTTGGGATTATAATGGATCTTGTTGTGTAGTTTACTTTGCTATGCTTCCTTGTTAGTCTTATTAGCTATTCATGGATTGTTTATTATGATTTGCGTTCAATTGCTTAATTGACTAGCTAGCAATTACCATGATAATCCATATGAAATTGAGAAACGGATTATGGGTTTAGATCTAATCATAATAGCATGTGTTTGTAAGTTCTACATGATGTTGGAATGTATGATTTGTGCTTAGAATAGACATATACCGAAGCACCGCTTGTAGTCATTTGAGAGCTTGAGCTTAAACCCTATTTATTTGTAAATCACATAGACATATAGTGGTTTAGGTAATGTGGGTGGTTCGTGTTTATTCTATCATCTGTGGATTATATATGATATGGACTTGGTACATCGAAAGATGGCCTTGTCTCACTTTCGTGTTCTCGACTAACAATCTGTGATAATTAATTTGGTTTAACAGGAAGTGTGTTGAGGTAGATGAATCAATAGGAGAAATTGTAATCTCATATCTTCATTATATTTAAAGCTTTCTATTGTTCTTTGATTATTTGCTATCTTCATTAGTGTAAAACAACAAAAACAATTATCATTTGTTTAAATAAGATTGAGATGATAAAAGGTTAGTACTTGGAAAAGACTAGTAATAGTTCTTCGTGGGATCGATACTCTACTTACTCTTTATTACTTGTTGACCGCATATACTTGCGCGTAAATTGTCGTTATATAAATCGGATAACAACACTCTAGCTGGAAACGACTATATGCGTTTATTTAAGCGCCTCACGGCCTTACAGAATAATCGTCTAAAATTACCGCTAATATTAGGGTTGTACATCTCATTCGTGTCTTGGAATCCTAACCAAAACAATTCGGTTGGATAGCTCTACTTAACATCAATAACATTTCAAGGATTTATTATCAAATCAATAAAATATTTTAATATTTGTCTAGCCGAAACAAATGGCATCGACGCTTTTCATAAACAGTTGATACATAATCGAACTTTTAAAACTTTAGTAATTTATGTCATAACATAGCTTGAACACTTGTGCAAATACTAAAAGATTTACATAAGTATGGAATTTACACAATCATATATGCATTGTGTAAGTTGGAACTTCAAAACATCGAATATAATTCATAAGATCATAATCAAATGAAGTTAGAAAACTTGCCTAACACAAGGTTAAAACAAGAGTTAGGAAACTTGCTCAAATATAACTTGAGTAAAGTTAGGAAACTTGCCTTATACATTCTTTATAGTTTACACTAAATTGCTCTTCAATTGTCCTACACAATATCAATCACACCGACACACCAATTAATCATCACATGAATCTTACTCAAGTTCACCTTAACTAGCCTTTAAACATAAACCTAACTTCATATTTTTAAGTTTTACGATAATTGATTTCAGCACTTGTTTAATCCATAATTACGTCTATCTGACCTCGAAATGGTCTCAACTTTGGACCATGAACTATTTATAACATGGCCTAACTACCCCTATAGGTCACATGAATTAAAATATTTGCATACACAAAACCTTATTTTTAAGGTTCAATTCCCGAATGCTTTGCAGTTTGAAGATTGCAGGACCCCGACTCACTTAAACAGTCATAACTTTTTCGTTTCAAAATATTTTTAGGTGATTCTTGATTCCACCCCATTTTTAGGCGATTCTTGTTTCAAAAAGTTATGGAGTTTACAAAAGCAAATTAAAAACTGCTTCCGCATAAATATTGGCAGCTAAACCCAACAGTACTAAAATAGCCATAACTCTTTCATACCAAAACATTTTTGGGTGATTTTTGAGTCTATTCTCATTATAATTTTCCCCTCTACAACTTTCATAAAGGAACCCAAAGCTGATTCTCAATAGAAATACACAGAAATCACTAAACAGTGGACTGCACAAAAAGCATGTCAGAATCTGATTTTCCAGTTTTGACATACCTACTTCGAATCCTCATAACTTCATCATCCGATATCGGAATGAGTCCGTTCTTGAGGCTATGGATTGCTGGAAACATGCTTTACACAACTATCAAGAATCCATAATTTTATATATTCATTTTAATGGTACGAAAATCCTTGTAGCCTCAGTTTTGCTATTTAGGTATAGTTTACTAAAAATTTCGCCATGACTTCGTTATAGCAAATTTTTTCTCCGTTCCACTTGAAAGAATTTCGTAACTAATGTACGCATATTCTCATCTCTTTAGATTTTACAAACTAACATACGAAAATTAATTCATGCTAGCCCAATAAATAATAAATAACAAGTTTTCATGTTTTCCTTGATTTTATTCATTATTATGAAATCATTCTTGCTTATCATGCATATTACCAATGTTTTAGTCATCTAAATCTCATCCTTAATTTTTTGAATATTCATGATCCATCATAACAATAATAATAACCACAACAAGCAATTATTACAAGTTTATAAATAAAAAGTATTCTAGGGTTTTTGGTATTACTTTTTTGTTCTTGCTTAAGCTTGCAAAGTAGCTAGCTTTTTCTCACCCTTCTCCTTAGGATCTGAACTTCCTCTCTTTTTCACTCAATTTCTCAAGAGGTTCTTTGCTTAACTTAGTGAATTGGTGAATTTAATGAATAATTTGGCCTTCTATTTATAGCAATTTCAAGACTTAGGGTATATTAGTCATTAGGCAATCCATCTTACTATTCCACCATTAATTATGCTAAGTTAATCAATTTATGGTTTAAAACATGATACACCCATTATTGCAAGAAAAGGCTTGGTGGAAAGGAAGAAGAAAAATTGGGATTGGTTGATGTTTACTTGCATGCACATGCATGTGGCTAGACTTCCCATTTATAGGAAGTTTTTCTCTTGCCCACTTGCTTCTCTCCCTCTTAATTCATCCATAGCCCTCCTTTTCTCCCTTCCTTATTGCTTTGTTTTCTCCCACTTGCATTACTATTTTAAGTTGGGCATTATTTCATTTCATTTCTTAACCAAAGTGTACATTTAAATTATTTTGGGCTACTAATAATTCTACACTTGGAATATTCATCATTTCTCATGGAACTCTTTTAATTAAATCAATTATTTACTAACCATTTAATATACCACTATCATGTATATAAATATATGTAGTCCACATGTATTATTTAACACATTAATACTAAATAAATTATCATAATAATAATTTCCATCAAAAATATTTATTTTATTCAATAAATATTAATAATCTTTATTGGGTTTATTTCTTCCTAAGAAATTTAAATTCGTAATTTCTAACACGTAAACATAATTTAAATTATAATACAATCTTTAAACACATAACACATAATATATTCATAAAAATTTATTTTATTCAAATATATTCAATACCTTAATTACAAGGCTAAGTATGAATTCTCGATCGTTACATTCTCCCCCCCTATAAGAATTTTGTCCCCAAAATTACGATATAAGTAATGCTACACAAAAAGATGGGGATAATTATTCCTCATTTTATCTTCGAGTTCCCACGTTGTGGTTCCTCCATAAAACTTTCACAGAAGGTATAACCTTATTGTGTAAGACTTGTTCTTTCCTATCAATTATCTGAATTGAAATTTCTTCATATTTTAAGTCTTTTTCAACCTGGATAGGTTCATATTCAATAACATGTTTATAATATGGCTTATAGGGTCGTAATACCGACACGTAAAACACATTATGAATATGTTCTAACTCAGGAGGTAAGGCTACTTCATAAGCCACTTTCTCAACCTTTCTCAATACTTCGAACGGTCCTATAAATCTCGGACTTAGCTTCCCTTTCTTTCCAAAACGTATCTTCCCTTTCCAGGGAGACACTTTCAAAAATATATAACTACCGACTTCAAAATCTTGTGTCTGACGATGTTGATCCACATACTTCTTTTGTCGGTCTTGAGCCGCGATTAGCCTTGACCTTATAACTATAACGATCTTTACGGTCTGCTAAACCAATTCTGGTCCCAACAGTTGACGTTCCCCTACCTCATTCCAGTACAGTGGCGTTCTACACTTTCTTCCGTATAACGCTTCGCAAAGCGGCATGCCTATACTTGTGTGATAGCTATTATTATAAGCGAATTATACTAAAGGTAGGTGGTCGTCCCAACTCCCCTTAAAGTCCATGACACAGGCTCGTAGCATATCTTCTAGGGTCTGAATCATTCGCTCGCTCTGTCCGTCCGTTTGAGGATGATATGTCGTGCTCAACCTCAGCTATGTTCCCATTTGCCCTTGCAAATGCTTCCAAAAGTTCGACGTGAATCGCAGATCCTGATCCGACACAATCGAAACTGTTACTCCATGTCTTGAAACGATTTCCTTGACATAGAGTTTAGCTAATTGTTCTAGGTTAAACCTAATCTTTATTGGCAAGAAATGAGCCGACTTGGTCAAACGATCCACTATAACCTAAATAGCGTCATACCCCTTCTGCGTGGTTGGAAGTCCCACCACGAAATCCATCGTGATATGCTCCCATTTCCACTCCGGAATCTCTAATGGTTGTAATAACCCATTGGGTCTCTGATGTCCGGCCTTAACTTTCTGACAAGTCAGGCACCTGCTGACGCACTCCGCGACTTCTCTCTTCATGTTCGCCCACCAAAAGTTTTGTCGGAGGTCTTGATACATCTTCGTGCTACTGGGATGAATCGAAAACCTCAAACAATGGGCCTCTTGCAATATCTCCTCTTTTAGCTCCGGTTCTAACGGAACCCAAATTCTTCCTTCAAACCTTATCACTCTTTCACTATCGAGTTTATATTTCAACTCTTCTCTTTCAGAAATTCTCTTCCTTATAACTTCACACTCCTCATCTTTGAGTTGTGCCTCATTTACTCTGTCCACTAGTATTGGACAAATTTCTATTGCAAATAATTTGCCCCCCGATTCTATCAGAAATTTTACCTCCAACTCCATTTTAGCCATCTCTGCTATTAGCTCATCTTGAGCTGTTAACATAGACAACTTCTTCTGACCCTTTCTACTTAAGGCGTCGGCCACTACATTCACCTTCCCTGGGTGATAAAGAATCTCACAGTCAGAATCCTTGATTAATTCTAACCACCTCCTCCGCGTCATGTTCAACTCCTTATGTGTTAAGATATACTTTAGACTTTTATGGTCTGTGTATATCTCACATTTTCCCCCATATAAGTAATGCCTCCAAATCTTCAAGGCAAATACTACTGCGGCCAATTCAAGGTCATGAGTAGGGTATCCCCTCTCATAATCTTCTAACTGTCGTGATGCATACGCAATGACCTTGCCGTGTTGCATAAGCACGCATCCCAATCCTTTATGCGATGCATCACTATAAACTATAAAATCACCTGTATCATCTGGTAGGGACAATACAGGCGCTTCACTTAATTTCTTCTTTAGCTCTTGAAAGCTCTCTTCACATTTCTCCATCCATACATACTTCACTGCCTTTCTTGTTAAATTAGTTAACGGGGTAGCTATCTTTAAAAAATCCTAAATAAATCTCCGATAGTAGCCCCCTAACCGTAAGAAACTATGCACTTCTATAGGCATCCTCGGATGCTCCCAACCGATTACTGCCTCCACCTTTGTTGGATCTACGGATATTCCATCCTTATCGATCATATGCCCCAAAAATTGAACTCTCTTTAGCCAAAATTCACATTTTGAGAATTTCGCATACAACTTTTCACTTCTTAGTGTTTCTAACACTATCCTTAGATGTTCAGCATAATCCTCTCGCATTTTAGAATAGACCAAAATATCATCTATGAACACCACTACACACTTATCTAGATACTGCTTGAACACCCTGTTCATCAGATCCATAAATACGACAGGCGCATTCGTTAAACCGAATGACATCACTAGAAACTCATAGTGGCCATATCGAGTCCTGAATGCCGTCTTGGGTACATCCTTGCCTTTCACCTTTAACTGGTGATACCCCATTCTTAAATCTATCTTAGAAAAGTATTTTGCCCCTTCAAACAAATCCCCGAGTGATTTTTCCCGCAAAGCTTACATGGTTCTCCCCTCTTCCTCGGGTCTCCTTGTCTATTTCCGGTATTTCCAGAATTATTCCACTTTCTATTTTGACTTCCTCCATTTCCTCCGCTCCTGCTAGCTCCCTCGGCCTTTCCGGCCCCGTCATTCTTATTCTTGTTCTTCCTCTCTCGGTTATATAGGCTTAGCACCTCACTTCCCCCTTCGGCGATGATATCCTTCTCCAAGATTGATCCGAAAGAACTAATCTGCAACACAGAAATTTTATTGTAGAGCCAGGATTTCAGGCCTTGCTCAAAGCTTCTTGCCTTCTTTTGTTCGGTGTCCACTTGATGTGGCACAAACCTAGCCAGTTCATTGAACTTGGCGGCGTATTGAGGAACAGACATTTCCTCCTGTTTTAATTCTAAAAACCGCATTTCCCTACAGCTCTGCATACTTATTGGGAAATAGTTCTCGAAATATAATTCCTTGAACTGATCCCAAGCGATAACTCCCTCTCCATCCCTATTCCGATTGGTTTCCCACCAGAAATTGGCCTCATTCTGAAAGTAGTATGCACACTGTCGACGCCGGGAGAATCGTTTCTATGCTAATTATCACCCTTTCCAATTTTAGCTTTTTTATTAGATGATTCTTTTGGAAAAAGTCGGCACAAATGTCGACGGAGTTTTGAAAGATCGTTTTTTATGATGAGCCAATTGACCAGAGTCGCCAGTTGGTATATTTGAAATGGATGTACCCACTCATCCGAGCTTCGTTTTCGTAAATCGTTGGCTCATATGTGACTCCAAATTAATTGGTCTGCAAACCGAGATTCATAGAGTTCGGGGGCTTGCTTAAGCGAGGGGAAGGTGTTAGGCACCCCCCGACTTCCGTGAAACACGGTTACCGCAATCTCGATGCTTTTCCTATCCTTTAATTCTTAAAATGTGTGTGCGCACGCGTATGTGCCTATGTGAATGTTGTGGTGAGTTTTGCATGAAAAAAACCATTTGGCTTTTTAATGAAAAGTCGTGTTTCATTTTGAGAGTGCTTTTGAATGTCTTTCGGCCTATACGAGAAAGCTTTATTATTATTATGAGAAATGTTTGATTTTAATTATCAAAAGCCATGAGATTTTCATTAGGTGTCGTTTTGGCAAAACAAGAGTTTTTTTAAACCTTCGTCAAAATAGGAATCGAGACCTATACGTTGCTTTCGGAAATAAAATGACGGGCAACTTCTAGGATCTCTTTAACCCTAGGCACACAGATTTAATGAAACGTTATTTATTTTTATAAAACCATTTTTTGTGATGTTTGAAAATGATTTTTCTTTAACCTTCTCGTTTAAATAGGAATCGACATTCATTAGCACTTCCAATTTTAAGCCGCGTGGTGCTAATAACCTAATTTGATTGATTTTATGGAAATCTTCATCGTTTAGCTTTGAAATCAATTTTTGTGTCGTAAATCAAATCAAGCATTAAAATGCATTGGTGCTATTCATGGGCATGTAAGCCATCAAAATAACCCCAAACGCCCATAACCACATATTTCACTATTACGGGGCCTTAAACCCGACTTTCAACTTGATATCGTTTTAAGGCCTGACAATTATAATTTACAATAAAGGGTACATCGCCCCTAATACATACACCCAAAAATGTCCATCATCAAATTTGGACCACGGGGTCGCGCTCCTAGGCTCACATCCGAAATTTCTACACACCCACAAAATGAATACTACACAAATGAACAACACCGAGTTGCCTAACACACCACAATATCCTAAAATAGCAATCTAAATACACTACGCATAATACATTACCATAACGAGCTAAAAAATTCACCAAATGGATATCATCAGGCTATTAGGAAGAATTTCGTACCGTTGGAACCCTCACTAATAGTCCTTAATCCATGGATCCTCAATAACATACAAGAAAACTACATTTAATATAGCCCGAATGACAAAAAATTACCAAAATGATATAAAAAAAATGCTATAAAAAAAGGGCTTTTTAACCTTGCAAATGACACCACGATGCGTATAAACTCGTATATTGAATAGAGTAAAATGTGTATGTGATACAATCTAACAAAAGGGGAATAAATCCTCACTTTTTACTCTCCTTTCTCTCTTTTCCCGCTCCTACTTGTTGTTGTTTCTTCCCCTTTTTTTTTCTCCTCCCTGTATCCCCTGGATGAAACTGAAGAACTGCATTGATAAAGGCTGCCAGAGGCAGCCGCAGATTGATCCGCGGCTTGGCCGCAGATTGATCCGCGGCTTGGCCGCAGATTGATCCGCGGCTTGGCCGCTGATTGATCCGCGGCTTGGCCGCAGATTGATCCGCGGCTTGGCCACAGATTGATCTGCGGCTAGCCTCGGTTCCCCCGCGCCGATCCTCGGTTCCCCAACGTCGCGCTCGAGTGCCGTGTCGTTAGACGTCCTATCATTGGCCGCGGATTGATCTGCGACTGGATGAGCTGATTTTCTCAATTTTCATACTGTACCTCGATTCTCGTGTCATACTGTCAGTTTTCACTAAAAGGCTTGTATTCTGCAGTCCGAGAACCGTTGGGAAACGTGCCATATCATTCAGGAATGCTCGTTTCGAATGGCTGTGACATGACATACGATTCGCATTTGGAGCTTGGTTTCCAAGGGCGCTGCCCTCCGACCCCCACTAGATCACTGGCGAGTAGGTAAGCGTAGTGGCCATTAGTTGATTCCTGATATCCGCTCATTGTCGTGTCGGCTTTGATCACAAGTCGTTGTGGTGGCTTTGAGTGTTCGTACTTATGTCCACCTTTCATTCTCGTAGGCTGGGTTAATTGATGATTTTGCCCTCCTGTCAGGGTTAGTATACGAAGTGCAAAATTTGAGTGTCTACAACTGCCCCTCTTTATCATGTTTATGAAATGTTAACTGAAATGAACATGATAAAGAAGTAGACACACGATGCATGAATGACGGTGCATAAGAATGACAGTACATACATGATGCAACACATATAGCTTATGATGCAACACAAGATGTAAGGCATGCAAACATTCGTAAAGGCGTCAATGCATCATGCAATCGTAAATTTATTTTGAGTGTCGATCTCATCAGGACTCAATCGCTGATCGCGTCGCTGTTGTCGGGTTCCGTCTCTGGCAGGTCGTTGCTACAATCGTTATCACAGATGTCGTGTTCCGTCTCGTAATCGTCGTCGTCTTGGAATCATTGTCGTCTCATAACTGTCGGGTCTCGTATCCGATCGATCGTCTCGTAGATGTAGGGTCTGGTCTCCGATGGGTCGTCTCGTCTGTATCGATTCTCGTCTCCGATTGGTCGACTTGTCTGTATCGGTTCTCGTCTCCGATTGGTCGACTCGTCTGCACCGGGTCTCGTTTCCGGTTGATCGCCTCGTCGGCACCAGGTCTCGTTTTCGATTGATTGTCTCGTCGGCACTGGGTCTCGTTTTCGGTTGGTCGACTCGCCTGTATCGGTTCTCGTCTCTGATTGGTCGACTCGTCTGTATCGATTCTCGTCTCCGCTTGATCGACTCGTCTGCACCGGGTCTCGTTTCCGGTTGATCGTCTCGTCGGTACCGGGTCTCGTCTCCAGTTGATCGTCTCGTCGGCACCGGGTCTCGTTTTCGGTGGATCGTCTCGTCCGCACCGGGTCTCGTTTCCGGTCGATCGTCTCGTCGGCACCGGGTCTCGTTTCCGGTCGATCGTCTCGTTGGCACCGGGTCTTCGTTTCTGGTTGATCGTCTCGTCGGCATCGGGTCTTGTTTCCGGTTGATCGTCTCGTAAATCACCTCGTTCCTGCCGGGTCCTGCCCTGATAATCGATTTGTTGTGTTCCGCACCCGATTGGTCGAAATCTTGTATTTTATTTTCACATACCAAGTCAAATGGATTTTAAAATTGATCAAATTTGCAAAGGAGAAAAAGGAGCAAGCATCGGACTCAGCCGCAGATTGATCTGCGGCAAAGATCGGCTTTTTTGAACCGTTCACCCCTTCCCAGATCTGTCGTTTTTAGCCTTTACCCATTGTTGCTTTTCGCGATTTTGCACCTTTATACGTCCCTTTTGCCGATTTTTTCAACCTTCTCGCAAAAACCGCTCCGGTTAGATCAATCTACACGCTACGGGTAACATTTTGACCGATTGTTTTCTTATCTCGTCAATGTTTCGCTATACATTTGCTATTTTGAATGTTTATGCCATGTGTCATTGCATGTATATGTTATGTCTCAACTGTGCGACTCATATTCTATGTTCCTGATGCGGGTCATACATACTTGTCGTTTTTTTAAAAGCAAGCATGCATTTAATGTCGTAATTAACCATATAAAATGCAATTTTGATCTGTTATGGCTTAGGTTAATTGAAAACATGCTTGGCTGTGCATGGGATGCTCATTTTATAGACGAAACTCTGCCGAAATTTCGCAAAAAAAAAACTGGAGTCCCACTAAAATCTAATTCATGCATATACAGTAATCATGCATCATGTTGCATTAATTCTATGATGAAGATAGGCAGATAAAATGTTTGTGACACAATTCAAAATATAATGTACCTCCCTCTTTGACTGTGTCGTTCCAGCTATAGATCCTGACGCTCCCAGCAGCTCCACTGCACCTCGTGCCTCGGGTGTTCACCGCCGTAGGGATGTACCTGCCCCAGTTTTGACTCGGACTTGCCAGGCTCATCGACTTGTGGAGGCTGTCGTCCGGCCTGATCATCCTGAGGTTGACGAGGCCGTTCTTCCAGACATTGAGGCAGAGGGGCCGTCCTCCGGCACACCAGCTCCCTCTACTCGTCACATTCTACCCGGTGCCTCTGTTCAGGTGCCCGATCTGTTGGGTCGAGATCTCAGTCGTCACCCCTCAGGATTTCTTGTCGCTAATGAGGTATACTCATTACTCCTCTGAATTCATTCCCAATCTCTGTTCGTATCTGGACTGATCCATTAGTGATTGCCACAGGTGTCCGAGTTCACTCAGCCGAGGGGCAACTGGTTTAACATCTATTCCCTCTACACAGCACTGCACGCCGATTACTGCACGGTGGTGGACTCCTGGGGTTTCCGTTCTTTCTTCACCATCATTCCCCGTCAGTGCCCATGGGGTTATATGAGGGCTTTGTCTGAGCGATGGTTCCACCAGACCCAGTCCCTTCATCTCTTGGACTGCGAGGTTGTGCTGACTCCTTGGGATTGGAGGTACATCACCGACATCGAGTTCACCGGAGTCTGTGTTCCCCTAGATCTCGATATTACTCCAGCGGAGGTTCGATCTCTATTGGGTTTTGCCGCGGAGGACCGGGTCTTCAAGGCCCGCAACATTTGGTCCGGAGCATTGGCTGTTGATGCTGTTGGAGGTATGTATGCGACGCCCTTCCCTGCAGACTGAGCTACTCGTGACATTCTGCTCCGGCGTCTGTTCTTGACTATTATGAGGGGTTGTTTCCTAGGGAACAACTCTTCTACCATTCATTTCAGCATTGTCAGAGTGATCAGGGATGTGGATCGGATCGGTGATTATGACTGGGGGTCCTTCACTTTCGCCTATTTCCTCCATGGTCTCCGTCTTTGCAGAGTGTTGGAGGATGGGTGATGTATTTGGGAGAGCACGCATTCAGATGCAAAACTAGAGAGATCCGTATTCTGCAGTCCCTACCTTTCACTACATCCTGGCCGATGGACTCTCAGCCCTCAGAGATTATGCTGGAGGGAGAGGATGGCCTGACACTTTCTTCAGGTCCCAGCACGAGTGAGGCTTTCCGTACCTGGTGGGTGCCCCGCACTATCGGTCCTCAGACTCAGGCCACATTTTTCATTGGAGATATGGTCTCTGGATCGGTGATGATGACTGATTGGGCTACCTGTGTTCGGGCTCCTACCCATGTTGAGCAGATTGCTACTCTGTCCCGCCAGGTGGACCAGCTATCCTTATATCTTCGGGTGTTAGGCCGGACCCCAGAGGATGCTTATGTGTATGACCCTGACAATGCGGGTTTCGATGCAGGCCTGAGCTCATCTGATGCCCCAGTGCACCCATATATCCCAGATATTAACTTCGGGGCTTCAACTTCGACTTCTACTCCGGGGGATCAGTTTGAGAACCCCGACTTCATAGACGATATTACATTTGAGTAAATCATGATAGGATAGGGCTTTTTTGTACTTGAACCTGTTCAATTTCTCTTTCCATTTCATGCACTATGTATTAAACTCCTTTATTTATTTATGCACAGTTTTATCATTATGACAATTCAATTGCTCTATTATTAATTGTATGATACATGCTATTTATTCATGGATAGATAATGACCCCTGCACAGTCTTTTTGATACTATTTTTCACAGATGTCGTCACCAGACGCCGTGGTACATTTGGATCTCAGTCCTCCCACAGGGTTGGTTGGCAGGCTTTTCCGCTGGTTGGACAGTTTGTCGCCGGGCGACAGGGTTATTGTAGATGGTCTTTTGGGACATTCCTGGTCCTTATTATCCTTTCAGGTGCCGGCGGGCTTTGCGGAGGGTATTCTGAGCTATTGGGCCCCTGTCCGTCAGGTGTTCAGATTAGGGATAGTGGAGCTGACCCCTACTCTCGAGGAGTATGCCCGCTTTACCGGCTTGTCTTTGGATGGTCCTTGTGCCAGGGTCATAGCTGATCTCATGCGCCGTCAGTTCTTGGCTTTTACTGGGTTGCGGAGGATAGTTCTATTATCGGTGATCACATCAGACCATCTAGTTCCCCTTCATTTCCTAATTGACCGATTCGGCTCACCCGATGGTTTTCATCTATTCTCTGGTGATTTTTCCGTATCTGAGGAACGTTGGGGCGCTTTAAGAGTAGATGTTTTGATGGCTTGTGTTATCTCAGTTTTCTATCTGCCAGCCGGATCCGATCTATTGGATATGCGAGTTATTGCGGCCACTAGAGCCCTTCAGGAGGATCACACCATTATCCCCATGATACTAGCAGACACTTACATGTCAGCCTCATATTGTCAGTCTTTCCGAGGCAGAGTATTCAGAGGGAGCTCTGTTTTGTTGTATGTAAGGTTTATGAGTCATCTCAGCCCCATCGGTCATTTGCGTCGCCATGGGTTTTGCTTCAGCCACGACATAGCCATGCAATTTTTGTTCCGTCCCGTGAGCTGTACTGATGCGGCTTCCTAGATAGAATTCTTATCGGCTATTGAGGAGCCCTTTCATCTCTTGATCTATTCGGGTTATTGCTCCTTCATGAGCTTCTCGACTCATGTGCCCACCTTGGATTTCATCCCTATTTCTGGCTTGAGGGGCGTGATGACTTATCATCCCTTGGCGGTTATGGGGCAGTTTGATCAGATACAGGATTTTCACCCTTTCACGGGCGCAGCCGACTACCGATTCCTCATATCACCCCAGACAAAGAGAGATCTACTGTGGGTATATGATCTTTGGTCTCGCAGGATCTTTGCCGAGTATAGTGAGAGTTGCCCCATTCAGACATCTGCTTATGTGCAATGGTTGCATGGAGACTTTGATATGGTTGGTTTGAGTCAGACTAGAGTATTTGATGACTCTCGAGTAATTTTCACAGATGATACTAACCCAGAGGTATTTATTCCTCCTGAGTCTACAGAGATGATGTCCAGATATGATTTTGAAGGCTTCTCCACTCCCGCCCATATTCTTTATTCCATCTCAGCTGATTCTGCCCCTAGTCGGGTTACTGAGAATAGCAGGATCCGACCGGCCTTGATTACTACTGAGGCTGAGAGGGACGCTGCTCTTGTTGAGAGAGATGCTGCTATTCTGGCCAGAGATGCTACCCTCACTGACAGAGACGTCATTGTATTGTAGATTAGGGCGATTATAGACGCTCACTCTGAGACTGTTAGCCGAGCCACTGCTTTATTGGATCGCATCGACATGATGAGGCAGCAGATTGCAGGGGAGGCCGATGCTTCAGATCTATCCACCACCTCATCCATCCTGCTTCAGTTAGTTTCAGATTTGTAGATCATTTTATTTCCTGCATAGACTATGTCAGTTTCATAGGTTATCGAAAGAGAAATCTTGTAACAAAATGACTTATAAATATAGACATGCATTTAAAATTTAGTCATTTTCCCTTTTTTGGCGTATCTTGCCTTTAATTGGATCCTCATTTTATCCAGCTAACCACGATTTTGATATTTCGCCTTCTTTCTCTTCTCAAGTCTTGATAGAGATCTGACAGATATTGCCACACACCCTGTTGATTTCATCGAACTGAGTCTTAGATTTTGGCTAACTGTTTGGTTGGGTTAGGGTTATGTCATTTGAGATGAAGCTGATTAGGTGGCTGGTTTCGGGAAGGTTTCGAGGGTATAGGAAGGTTTTTCTGGCTGTTGGGAATCGGTTTTGGTTAGAGAAAGTATTATTTTGTAAAGAAATGGACCGTGCCCTGATGACTGCCTACGTACTCCCACAAGTCGGGAGATCAGGTCCTACGTAGTTCGTTCTTCAAAGAAAGAGGAGAAAATGATGATTTTTTTTAAGCGTAGAACCGCTTCACCGAGTCAGAATTGATGGACTGTGGAAACACCTCACCATCCATCTCTTGTAATATGAGGGCTCCTCCGAACAGCACTTTCTTAATCACAAAAGGTCCTTCCCAGCTCGGGGCAAACTTCCCTTTGGCTTCGTCTTGACAAGGCACGACTCTCTTTAGCACCAGGTCATTTTCCTTGAACTTACGAGGTCTTACCTTTTTGTCGTACGATCGAGAGATTCTTTGCTGATATAACTGACCGTGCAAAACAGCAACCACCCTCCTTTCATCAATTAGGGCCAATTGGTCATACCGACTTTGCATCCAATCCTCCTCGCTTATCTGAGCATCAATCAAGATTCTGAGGGACGTCATCTCAACCTCAACTAGCAGAATAGCCTCTATTCCGTATACCAAAGCGTAAGGGGTTGCCCCTGTAGAAGTACGCACCGACGTTCTGTACGCCAGCAGGGTGAGAGGTAGCAGATCCGGCCATCCCCGATGATTAGCAGATATTCTCGCCATGATCTTCTTGATATTCTTATTTGCAGCCTCCACTGCCCCATTCATCTTAGGACGGTAAATGACAGAATTGATATGTTTGATCTTAAACTGGTCACATAATTCTTTCATGAGGGCATTGTTCAAATTCTTGGTATTGTCGGAGACTAAGACCTCAGGTTGCCCGTATCGGCAAATGACATTATTCCTGATGAAACGGACGATGATCTCCTGAGTTACTTTGGGGAAAGAAGCTGCTTCTACCCATTTAGTGAAGTAATCGATTATGACGAAGATAAATTGGTGTCCGTTGCTTGCTTTGGGCTCTACTGGTCCGATTACATCCATACCCCACATTGAGAATGGCCAAGGGGAGGTCATACAATGCAGTTCATTGGGAGGCGCATGGATTACATTGTCGTGCGCCTGGCATTGGTAACATCGTTTGACATGATCATCGCAGTCGGCTTTCAGTGTTAACTAGTAATGCCCCGTTCTCAAGATCTTTTTGGCCAGCATCGGTCCACTCATGTGTGGCCCACACACTCCACCATGTATTTTGTCCATAATCTTTTGGGCCTGCGTTTCATTTACACATCACAACAATCCCAAACCGGCATCCCTCTTTTACAGTGAATCCCCGCTCAGATAAAACTTCATCGCCATCTTTTGGATTCTCAACCTCTCAGCTCGGCTTGCTTGGTCGGGAATGGATCTATCCCTCAAATACTCCCTTATGTTGTGATACCAAGGCTGCTTTGGCAGAATAACCTCCTTCGATAATACTGCTACATGCTCCTCGTATGTCGGGGCATTCTGTACCGCTATTTCAATCTGTGGAACGTCCCTGCTTTTGATTATGTGGATTAAGGAAGCCAGAGTTGCCAATGCATCGGCAAAATCATTCCGCCCCCGGGGGATATGTCGGAAAGCGATATCTTCAAACTCTCGCATCAATTGGATAACACATCGGTGGTATGGAAGTAACCGGAGCTCCTTAGTGCTATATACCCCTATCGCCTATCTGATTACCAGCTCTGAATCCCCGAACACCGCTAGTCTCTTCACTCCCATATCGCGGGCAAAACGGAGTCCCAATATACATCCCTCATACTCAGCTGTGTTATTTGAATTATTGAACTGCAATTTAGTGGCCACGGGGTATTGCTCTCTGGTGATAGAGACCAGGACAGCTCCGGCTCCTGCCCCTTCAGCATTCATGGCACCATCAAAATACAACTTCCAGAACTGCCCCTCGTCATCACATCTCGTGTGTAAGACCCAGAATACATCTTCGCCCAGCAAAGGAGTTTCTAAAGGCTCCATCCCCCCTACTGGCATTTCTGACAACTGATCTGCAATTCCCTGCCCTTTCATGGCTTTTTGAGTTATGTATACGATGTCGAACTGCTGTAAGATTAACTGCCACCTTGACAATCGACAGTACAGCATGGGCCTTTCAAAGATATACTTCAGGGGATCCATTCTCGATATCAGGTACGTAGTGTGCCCATGGAAATAGTGTTGTAATCTCACTGCAGCCCACGCCAAAGCACAACAGGTTCTTTCGATGGGGGTGTAATTCTGTTCACATCGGCTAAATCTCTTGCTGAGGTAATAGATGGCCTGCTCTTTGCCTGATTCATTCTTCTGTCCCAGCATACATCCCATCGCAATGGCATTGACCGATATATACATAAACAGAGGGATCCCATCCTTCGGGGGTACCAGCACCGGTGCTTCTGTCAGCTGCTTCTTAATGGTCTGAAAGGCTTTCTGGCATTGCCTATTCCACTCTTGGGAGACATCTTTCCTTAACAGTTTAAAAATCGGCTCGCATGTAGTTGTCAAGTGGGATATGAAGCGGCTGATGAAGTTTATTCTTCCCAGAAATCCTCGTATCTCTTTTTCTGTGCGAGGTGCCCCGATTATCCTCGTATATCCACAATGGCCTTAATCTTCGCCGGATCTAACTCAATGCCCCGATTACTAACCAGGAATCCCAAGAGCTTGCCCGACTGCACTCCGAAAGCACATTTTGCCGGATTGAGCTTCAAATTATATTTTCTGAGCCTATCGAATAGCTTTTTGAGATGGGTTATATGATCAGATTCTACCCTCGATTTCACGATAATGTCATCCACGTAGACCTCTATCTCCTTGTGCATCATGTCGTGGAACAAGGCCATCATGGCTCTCTGATAAGTAGCCCCCGCATTTGTGAGACCGAAAGCCAATCGTCTGTAGCAGAAGGTTCCCCAAGGGGTGATGAAAGCGGTCTTTTCCCGGTCTTCCTCTGCCACCATTATCTGATGATACCCCGCAAAGCAATCAACAAAAGAGTACATCTCGTATTGGGCTGTGTTATCCACCAAGATGTGTATAAAAGGCACTGGGAAGTTGTCCTTGAGACTGGCCTTGTTCAGATCTCTATAGTCGACACATACCCTTACCTTCCCTCCAGGCTTAGCCACTGGGAATATATTGGACAGCCATTCTGGGTAAGTGGACACCATAATCATTCTGGCCTTGAACTGTTTGACGATTTCTTCTTTCACCTTCAAGCTCCACTCCGGTTTTAGCTTTCTTAGTTTCTGCTTGACAGGCTTGAAACCCTCCTTGATGGGCAACCGGTGTACAACAATGTCGGTGGACAGTCTGATCATGTCCTCATGAGACCAGGCAAAAACATCATCATACTAGCTTAGCAACTCGGTTATTTCTGTTTTCTGGCTAGGGGTCAGGTCTGTCCCTATCTTGAGCTCTTTGGGTTTGTCAGGGGTTCCGATATTTATGGTGATGGTTTGGTCTAAGTTGGGTTTGGGTTTGTCTTCGACCCATCCTTTGATCTCGTCAGGCTTGTCGTCATTATCTGTCTCATCCTGTTCAATGCCCATTAAATCGAAATCCAGCTCAATATCAAAATCATAGTCATCTTTCGAATTTGAAAAATCGTTTGTTAGGTAAGAAATACTCAAATTGGTACACCTGACATGAAACAAAAATATTTGTCATAAATATAAGTCATTTCCCACAATGATCATCTTCAAAATAACATGACAAAATAACATAACTATGCAAAATTCAAAATAAGGGACAAAAACTGGTATCTATTCATCCCCCACCATCCGGGGTCTACCCCCCTGAAGCCATATTTTACCCTCGTTTGGATATTACTGGCTCCATTGTCCAGTTATCGGTGGTCAGATCGACCGTAATGCGACAGATGAAAGGCAGCTTCGCATCGGAAACTTCCTCGATGACTACAGCCACATCGCATTGGTCCTTCTTCATAACCTCTTCAGGAATAATTAGCCCCGCCCAATTGATGACAGGCACACTCTGTTGGACTCCTGACGGCGTGGCAACATCCTTCCCTTTCCTACTGCTTACTGACTGTCCAGGGATATAACACTTGGTTTCAAACTGTTGCATGACCTCCTACAGGAAACTCTCCTTCTTGGCCGACTCATCATTCGTGGGGGTCAACTTTTCACCTCCTATCGCAGACACAGGGTTGCCGATACCTTGTTCATTGTTGACTTTCGGCATCAGACTTTCGGCCAGTCGAGTTGGGGTCCCCCTTGAGAGTGTTTCTGTTCTACGCCTCCATAATACCCCAACCCTGCCTTGCCTATCTGATTGGGCAGTTGAATAGGCTTAGTAATTCCTTGACTGTTCTTTCCCAACCCTTGCCCAGGTCGAAACTTCATCTTCATCATTTCTCTAGAAACAAAGGTAAGTTCAGGAGAGACCTTTGGTTTTATGGCTGGAGCCCCCAGACATCTGTAGTGGGGAGTATTGATTTCCAGCGCCTGAAAACTGGCGGGTACCGCCGATTCGTCCAAATTAATCACCGGTAGGCCATTCCTGGCGGGAGAAGGGCCATTACGCTCTGCAGAGACCGTCACTAGATTCCCGTCGATGATAAACTTAATTTGCTGGTGTAGCGTAGACGGAATTGGCCCGACCATGTGTATCCATGGCCTTCCCAATAACATGTTATAACTTGTCGCAATATCCAGGACTTGGAATGAAATATCGAAAGTATAAGGCCTTATCTCCACAGGCAATTCTATCTCCCCCATCGTATCCTTCCGAGATCCGTCAAAGGCTCGTACCACCACATAACTGGCCCGTAGGCGCTTAGGATTGACGTTCATTTTTTTCAATGTACTTAATGGACAGATATTCAATGCTGATCCCCCATCAATTACCACCCCATTCATAACATATCCTGATGAGATTACCGCAATATGCAACGGTTTCCGATGCCCCCTTCCCTCTTTGGGGATATCATCATCTGTGAACGATACTACATTATTTTCTAACAGATGGTCCACTAGATGGCCGAAACCTTCTTTGCTAATCACCTTAGGAATGTGTGCCTCTCCCAGGACTTTGGCCAGAATTCTGCAGTGATCGTCGGATGATAATACCAAATCCATGATCGATGTCAGAGTCGATTCCTCGCTCAATACCTTGCCTCCCTTGTTTCTGGATGATTCATCTTCCTTAAGAATTCCACAGCTTTCTCTTCGGATATCTTTTCGTTCTTCTTCCCTTTGCTCTCAAGGGCTCGTCCTGGAAGATATAAAGGATTCCCCTTTGATGTTACAGAAGCACAACTGGTCGCCTCTTCTGATACTCCCCTGTAATTCCACGGTACTGTTTTCAAACTGCTAATGGGGATTTGTGGTCTTGCTGCAATGGTGAGAAGTTTCGGAGCTGTTAACCTGATAGGCGCCTCTGTGATACCCCTGCTCAGACCCGCCAACCTAATCGGTGTCCCTCGTATATTCTCCTGATCACTTGTCATGCCAATCATCTCATCGATTATCTATATATAATTCAGCCTTGGTGGTCCTTCGGCTTCGCTGGCTTCCACCACATTGACCCCCTCCCCATCATGCTTAGGCAAGGGATTGACTTTAACATTTGGTGACTCTGGTTGTTCTACCACGATCTCCCCGCTATCGATCATGTTCTGAATCTTGTGCTTCAGCTCCCAGCATTCCTGAGTATCATGACCAGGGGAACCCGAATGGTAAGCACACTTCTTACTCGGGTCAAATCTTCTCCCTTTCGGGTCAATTGGGGGTGCCAACTCGACTATCTTTCTCTGTGCTATTAATACTGCCAAAATCTGTTCAAGAGGATCCCTAAGCGGGGTGAATACCAGATCTCTGGTGGTCTCAAATTTTCTTCGTCCGTCCATCCTTTGATTATCAAAATTAGGTTGTCGGGATGATACAATTCTCTGTATTTGCACTGGAGGGCTATTCTCCACCCTCCTAGATGATCCATGCAGGATGAGGGAAACATCTTCCTCCGTTCTCTTTTGGGTCCTGCGGGAAGCACTGCCATAGTTTCCACTCTGGATTTGTTTCGCGACTGTTTCTAGAGCTGTGAAGTCTCGGATCTTGCCAGACTTTAACCCCATGTCAACCATTTCTCCATGCTTTATCATTTCGGCAAAAGGTCTTCCAATCCCCGCTATCACTCGCTCATAATAGGGTACCTCCTGAATATCCACAAAGGTCATTACCATCTTCGCCTCACTCATTGGGGGATTCACCTGTGCAGCCATACCCCTCCACCGCTGTGCATAGTCCCTAAAAGATTCTTTTGGTTGCTTCTTGACCTTTGTCATCTGATATCTGTCAGGGGCCATCTGTGCCTGGAAGCTGTATTGTGTCAAGAAAGTATGGGCCAATTCCTCCCAGTTGTGGATCCGAGCATTATCAAGGTGGGCATACCAAGTTCTTGCTTCTCCCGTTAGGCTCTTTTGGAATAACTGCATCCTCAATCCTTCGTCCTCTGCATAAGACCCAAGTTCCCCAATGTATATTTTCAGGTGTGTATAAGGGTCTCCCTTCCCATTATATTTCTCAAATTCGGGGATCTTGAACTTCTCCGGATACCTGGTTCCTGGAAAGACACACAGATCTGAATAATTTACCCTGCTTAGGGAACCTATGCCTTTCAGAGAGTGGATAGTCTCCTCCATCTGATTCATTTTCTTTCGAAGATCATCAGTGTCTCCCTCCTCTGGAATAGTGATTACTGTCCTGTTACGTGTAGGAATGGCTTTGGGGATGACTGGCTTGCCCTTAGGCTGGGGTTGATCATCCTTAGGCAGATCCTTGTTTGGCGGATCTTGTCTCAGTAGCAACTGCTCTTTTAGCATCGTGGCCATTTCCAACATCTGTTTTTTAAAATCATCGAATTCCTCCCGAGATATGGAACCAGGATTAGGAGGTGGAAGATCAGCCATTTCAGATGTAGAATCCTGGGCCTTCTTAGATCGTAAACGAGTTTGAGGAGCAATCCTACAGGGGAAAACGGTTTGAAGTTTAGTCTTGGGAAATGAAAGATGTGGATGCATGCTAAAGCTGTAACTTTTGTGTTTTTGCATTTTTTAATCTTTCCCTGCAAAACAAAATGTTAGCAGTCCCCCATTGCAATAATAAATGCTAGACACGATTTATTATGCTTTCCCAGCTATTCCCTGCACAACATAGAGGTCAGTACTTTCCTTTGACAAAAAGGGGAGGTATATATAAAAATATTGAATGGGACTATGACATTTATACGCGTAAACGTAAAAGGGCATGAGGAGACTTTCCCTGTGTTGGGTTAATCTGAGGCTGACCTACCCTAAGGTTACTCTCGCGGCTTTTCGCCATGAAGGTCCCCAAATCTTCGCAATCTACTCGTCTGAATCCTTTCGATTGGAGCGGATCTGGGTGGTGCGTTTCCTGAGCCATCTCCGGGGAGCAGCCCCTTCGAGTCCAGTAATAAGCAACCGACAGGTTTGCCTCAAGAGAAGGTACACTCTCAATATACATTCACATTCATCGTCCTCACTGCATGCAAATGATTACTTTAAAGTAAAGCAGTTTCATTCAATCATTCATTCATTGGACAAAAACACACATTCACACAACAACAAGTAAAACAGGTCAAAATATCGCACGTACATACACCTTCATAAATTTTTAAAGGATAGGATAGCATCAAGATTTGAATGTGGCTTAAGCCCTCTAATGTCCCCAGCGGAGTCGCCAGCTGTCGACGCCGGGAGAATCGCTTCTATGCTAATTATCACCCTTTCCAATTTTAGCTTTTTTATTAGATGATTCTTTTGGAAAAGGTCGGCACAAATGTCGACGGGGGTTTGAAAGACTGTTTTTTATGATGAGCCAATTGACCAGAGTCGCCAGTTGGTATATTTGAAATGGATGTACCAACTCATCCGAGCTTCGTTTTCGTAAATCACTGGCTCATATGTGACTCCGAATTAATTAGTCTGCAAACCGAGATTCATAGAGTTCGGGGGCTTGCTTAAACGAGGGGAAGGTGTTAGGCACCCCCCGACTTCCGTGAAACACGATTACCGCAATCTCGATGCTTTTCCTATCCTTTAATTCTTAAAATGTGTGTGCGCGCGCGTATGTGCCTATGTGAATGTTGTGGTGAGTTTTGCATGAAAAAAAAAAACTATTTGGGTTTTTTATGAAAAGTCGTGTATTATTTTGAGAGTGCTTTAGAATGTCTTTCGGCCTATATGAGAAAGCTTTATTATTATTATGAGAAAGGTTTGATTTTAATTGTCAAAAGCCGTGAGATTTTCATTAGGTGTCGTTTTGGCAAAACAAGAGTTTTTTTAAACCTTCGTCAAAATAGGAATCGAGACCTATACGTTGCTTTCGGAAATAAAATGACGGACAACTTCTAGGATCTCTTTAACCCTAGGCACAAAGATTTAATGAAACGTTATTTATTTTTATAAAACCATTTTTTGTGATGTTTGAAAACGATTTTTCTTTAACTTTCTCGTTTAAATAGGAATCGACATTCATTAGCACTTCCAATTTTAAGCCTCGTGGTGCTAATAACCTAATTTGATTGATTTTATGGAAATCTTCATCGTTTAGCTTTGAAATTAATTTTTGTGTCGTAAATCAAATCAAGCATTAAAATGCATTGGGGCTATTCATGGGCATGTAAGCCATCAAAATAACTCCAAACGCCCATAACCACATATTTCACTATTACGGGGCCTTAAACCCGACTTTCAACTTGATATCGTTTTAAGGCCCGACAATTATAATTTACAATAAAGGATACATCGCCCCTAATACATACACCCAAAAATGTCCATCATCGGATTTGGACCACGGGGTCGCGCTCCTAGGCTCACATCCGAAATCTCTACACACCCACAAAATGGATACTACACAAATGAACAACACCGAGTTGCCTAACACACCACAATATCCTAAAATAGCAATCTAAATACACTACGCATAATACATTACCATAACGAGCTAAAAAATTCACCAAATGGATATCATCGGGCCATTAGGAAGAATTTCGTTCCGTTGGAACCCTCACTAATAGTCCTTAATCCATGGATCCTCAATAACATACAAGAAAACTACATTTAATATAGCCCGAATGACAAAAAAATTACCAAAATGATATAACAAAAATGCTATAAAAAAAGGGCTTTTTTACCTTGCAAATGGCACCACGATGCGTATAAACTCGTATATTGAATAGAGTAAAATGTGTATGTGATACAATCTAACAAAAGGGGTATAAATCCTCACTTTTTTCTCTTTTTTCTCTCTTTTCCCGCTCCTGCTTGTTGCTGTTTCTTCCCCTTTTTTCCTCCTCCCTGTATCCCCTGGATGAAACTGAAGAACTGCATTGATAAAGGCTGCCAGAGGCAGCCGCAGATTGATCCGCGGCATGGCCGCAGATTGATCCGCGGCTTGGCCGCAGATTGATCCGCGGCTTGGCCGCAGATTGATCCGCGGCTTGGCCGCAGATTGATCCGCGGCTTGGCCGCAGATTGATCTGCGGCTAGCCTCGGTTCCCCCACACCGATCCTCGGTTCCCCCACGCCGCGCTCGAGTGCCGTGTCGTCAGACATCCCATCATTGGCCGCGGATTGATCTGTGGCTGGCTGGGCTGATTTTCTCAATTTTGGTATTGCACCTCGATTCTCGTGTCGTACTGTCAGTTTTCGCTGAAAGGCTTGTATTCTGCAGTTCAAGAACCGCTGAGAAACGTGCCATATCATTCAGGAATGCTTGTTTCGAATGGCTGCGACATGACATAGGATTCACATTTGGAGCTTGGTTTCCAGGGGCGCTGCCCTCCGACCCCCACTAGATCACTGGCGAGTAGGTAAGCGTAGTGGCCATTAGTCGATTCCTGATATCCGCTCGTTGTCGTGTCGGCTTTGATCGCAAGTCATTGTGGTGGCTTTGAGTGTTCGTACTTATGTCCACCTTTCGTTCTCGTAGGCTGGGTTAATTGACGATTTTGCCCTCCTGTCAGGGTTAGTATATGAAGTGCAAGATTTGGGTGTCTACACACACAAGCCAATCATATTTGATATGATGTAGTATATAGTTTGTAATCTTATTCGTTTGTTAAAGGCATTTTACTTTATCTACATGGTGTTGTTATACTAAATGTGATAAACCCATAGTTTTGAGCAAAGTTTTTAGAATCATGATGGTGATCATGTTAATGAGATCTAAATTCTAGATAGCTCACAAACTAAAATCGTTCCTAATCGATGGATTACTAAAAAGGGGATTAGTGAATCCGGATAGATTAGTACATACGTTGCTTACTCTTATGAAGAGGATGATTGATCTCATAATCATTTGTGTAGAGACACTAAAGCAAGTATGTAGGTGCTTATTAAAGAATAAGTTCACTGAACGTGGCTCGCCAAGGAATACTATTGTCCGATTAATATAACGACAATTTATGCGCAAGTATACGCGGTCAACAAGTAATAAAGAGTAAGTAGAGTATCGATCCCACGAGCAATTATTACTAGTCTTTTCGAAATACTAATCTTTTATCATCTCAATCTTATTTAAACAAATGATAATTATTTTTGTTGTTTTGCATTAATGAAGATAACAAATAATCAAAGAACTATGGAAAGCTTTAATATAATAAAAGCAAATAATAACAAGTCTAAGATTGCAGTTTCCCCCAACACTTCATTTGAATGTCCTAACTCTCTCTTTTCAACTAGTTAAATCACAAGAATTATTATCCGAGAAATCACTAGTATGTCTAAGCCTCTCTCGATGGTCAAATACGTATTCCCCATTACGGTGTATAGATATATGTCTATTCTACACACTAGCAAGATTCTCATATCAAGAATAATTAGTAAGGTGTATGTCATAAAACCTCATTAACTACTCCATCAATTACCAACTTTCGCAATAGAAATCTTTAAGCATGGATTCTCTAATGGATACATGTACAATCAAATTATCCATTCATGAGGGTAATAAATAAAACACACGTAACTTAATTTCATAAATTACCCATAGGAATATCTAATTTTCACATGATATCATAACAAGGTCTCAACCTATACTTCCTTTATCAATTCCATATAAGTTTCTAAGGTAATTACTAGCTAGGTAATTAATATATAAAGCACAAATTATGATATCCAATCACAAATAATTAACCAACATCAAAGAGAGAGCATTCAATTCAAACTATGTATTGGGTTCCATTGACATCTTAAAAAATTAGTTCTAGTTCATGGTAACTACATAAAACATCATATTCGATCTATTCATCATGATGGAATTACAAATTAAGAAGGAAATACAAGAGATAGAATGATAAAACCCTTTTGTGGAAATATTCATTTGTTGCTTAATGGTTTGATGCTTCTTCTCTAGCTTTCCTTAAAGAATTGATATTCCTTGCCTTACTTGCTCCTTGGAAATTGCTAGAAAATCCGTGTATTGCAGCCCATTTCCTTCTTGATAATGTATTTTGTAGCTTCCCTCTCACTAGATTTGATGTTAGAAGGTGTTAGAATGAGTTAGAATTAGTTGGTTTCTTGTTTCTAGCTGCCAAAGAGAAGTTAGAAGTGTTAGAATGAGAAAACCTAGCTTTCCCCCGAGTTTTGGACCAAAATCTGCTGCCTTCTGCGCGACGGCACCGCCCCGGCGACCAAAATGGCCTAAAATCCGCTGCACCGGTGGCGAAATAGTGCTACAAACTGCCGCCCCGGCGGTGGAACTCTGTACCGCAAGACAGTTTCGATGTCTGTTGGAAAAATGGCCATAACTTCTTCGTCCGAACTCGGATTAAGGCGATTAAGGAGGATATGGAAAGTTGAGAAATAGCTCTACAACTTCTATAACTGGAGCTCGACGAGATAATGGTTAAAGCAAGGATCGAATTGGCCTGGAAGCAGCTGCTGTGTAAAATTCATGCACAATACGATGGTAAAATGACCATAACTCTCTCATACGAACTTCAAATTCGATGATTCCAGATGTTCTGGAAAGCTAAGACAAAGATCTACAACTTTTGTGCTTTGAGTTTTGAGAGATTTGGATTGCATCATGGGTCAAATTGACAAACAAGCAACGGGAATGCTAGATTCAAGCAAAAAACGCATCGATCCAAGGGGCCTTTATTTCAATTCCTACAAAACAAAGTAAAAACACATAAAAGTATACAAAAACATATAAAAGTAATACGAAACTACATTAAACAATAATAAGATGAAAACACATAAAACCAAACGAAATATCTAAAGACTTATAAATTATCAAGGCTAAAAGTACCTAATTTGTGTGTATAAAACACACTCATCAAATACCCCCAAACTTAAACCTTTGCTTGTCCTCAAGCAAAACACACAAACTATAAAAATTAAACATTTCTAAATAAACTAACTTGAGCAATGAATTAAAAAGCTAACCAATGGTCTCAAAGCATCAACACATTAAAACTCAAGGAATCTTTCAAAACGTTGCAAGTCTATATTTACATTTAGCTAGTTATAACTTGCTTTAGGTCCCTTCCGTGTGTGTGTGAGTACCCAATAGCACTAACCCAATCAAGCTCGGATGAAGCTATGCAACCACATTACCTTATGAAATAATCAAAATAAACCACAAAAACTACATGCTTAACACATCACTCAATACAAAGGTATACAAATCACAATTTCCAAAAATATGAAATCAAAGAACTCTAGGTAAGTGCATTTTATGCTCCATTTTATCCTAAGTCAACTTTTGTGGGTGAATGCGTTTTACGCTCCATCTGAACCCAACGCAAGATTTGAAATATATAATTTTCTTTTAATCACAATTATAAGAGAGTGTGTTTTACGCTCTATCTCTCCTACGCATGTGTCTATGAGTGAGTGCGTTTTACGCTCCATCTCAATTCACCACATGACCATCAATTCAAACACAACAAATTTGGATACCTTGCTTCGAGTGATGTTTAAACGAGTTCTAGAGTTTATAGATATATCCCACAAGCATTCAATTATAAAAGCCTTCTCTAAGCATACAACTAGCTCAATACTCATGGGTAAGTGCAAAAGAGTGAAAGGACGCATAAGCAAAACAATAACCACAATAACGATTAAGCACAAATACTAAGCAACATTTATCCATTTTCCATGAGTTAGAAACTATTCAATCAAGTTCTTATCATAGACCATGGATTGTAGTTCAAATAAAATTAAAACAATGCTCAAGAGACACAACTTAAAAATAAATATTTTTTTTCTTTTTTTTTTCAAAATAGCAAACAAAATTAAAATGCAGAAATAACTAACACATGCTATGTAACTATGGTCGCAATGCCATATGATCCACCCCAAACTCAAAGTGAACAATGTCCTCATTGTTTATAAGATAAAGAAATGAAAACTGAGAACTTCCCTGATTGGCCAAGCGTCATGCTTGACCATAACTTTCTAAACATTTGAGTCAGACGGTGGATAAACTGGTAATGGTTATGGCTCAAGAACATGCATTGGGGCGGCATTCGGATAACAGCCAAGCAATTCCTTACCAAACAATGCTCAATCAGGCCAACATTCTTTTAGACAATTCGTTGACTACATGGTGTGCACTGACTGAAATTCTTCATCAAATACCTCCCCCAAACTCAGTTTCAACAAAAATTGCTAAGTTATTGCAATATTCAATCAAATCATAGCAATGAATAACCCAAAATCCTCCAATTGAGCCAACACAAACTCAATTGGGCAACCAATTAACATTTATCCAAATTTCAACAATGCATGATTACCCAATACAAATCCAAATATAACAGTTTAACTAACCAAGAATACCCATCACAATTGATAAATTTATCTTACTTGTATGCAAAAATTGGAGTGAGTGCCTTGCTTTGTGTTGGCAAAAGAAGTTATTTGATGTTACCTTCAATTTGGAGATGAACTCTTTTAAATGCTCAGTGGGTTGTGTTTAATCCGACTGGAAGGAGATGAAATTGGTTGTGGGTGCTTGCTTGGTAGGGCTAGGACGGGGACCGAACTGCCTGGAAGGATTTTTGAAAACTGGATTCCGCGTTCACCGCTTGGGCGATAAAATAAGCCTAACATTTGCCGTTGGGGTGAGCTCGTCGCTGGGGCGGTGAAAATGTACTTGGTTTGCTGCCGGGGCGAGCTCGTCGTCGGGGCGGTGAAAATAAGTTCAATCCTGCCGCCGGGGCGGTAAACCCCTGTATCCCAAAACTTGATCTTTTTAGCTTTTCAATTTAGCAATCATTCTTAATGCCCCACACCTGCACAAATGCAACATATCAAAGATTAAATAGGCAACATTGAGATTATGATGAGATATAGCAAGCAAATCCAATCCTAAAACGTAACTAACTAAATACACATACAACTTGAAAACTTTAAAAATGTGGTAAATGAAAAATAATGAATGCAAATAAATGGAAATGAATAGGTTGCCTCCCATCAAGTGCTTGGTGTACAGTCCTCGGCCTGACTAACTCCCTGTTTTTATCCAATTCCCCTTCGATAATTGAGGAACCCACCATCCTTTGATAGCCATGTGACAATTGAAGGTTTCTCCTCAGTAAGGGTCATTGAATCATGTTCACCTAGCTTGGTACTTTTAGGCACAACCTCAGTTAAGAACTTCACATAACTAGGTGATTGTTCCATTGTGTCTGTGAAAAGAATGTTGAATTGAAGCTCCTCAAACACAATAGAATTTTCAGCTTTCTTCTCATGGACCCCTATTTCGTCCCACCATGGTTCCACATTCATAGTAGCTCCATCGTCACATAGAGCCTCGCCTAAGAAATGACTACCAAGTGGACACGGTATTGCAAAACTGCCCGAATCCTTGAGCTTTGGTGGAGACGGTGTATGAGGCACTATCAAAATTGGCTCATCATCATTGGTGCTCAAGGCTAGATCTTCCTCGGCCTCCACTTCTTGCTCCTCACATATATTCTCCCCCATAGATTCCTCGAAAATCGGCTCGGGCACTCCATCAGTTTTCGGAATCGAGACGTTGGGCCATGCTTCTTGATAGTTATTATTGAAGGCAATGAAAAGCTGTCCCACCTGGTTCTCGAGATTTCGAATCGACATCTCCTGACTTTTGATACTCTCATAATTCGAAGCCATAAACTTATACGCAAGTTCCTCAAATTTTGACATTCCTTCTTCTTGAGTAGGAGCTTGATTCTAAGATTCAAGAGTGTATGATGGGCATGGAGCATAACATTGATCATCATAATTATAGCTCCATGCAGTATCCAGGTGATACCCCCAATCTTGGTGATAATCGGGATAATCATAGTTGTTGAGGTAATCACCACCGTATTATACCGGTCCAAAACTGACGGTGCATTGATGACTCGGATGATTGTCAGCACAATAATCACAAGTAACTGTTATACCTTGAGTGCTCTCTGCTACTAAAGCATCCAACTTCCTCGATAGTGTTTTAAATTGTGCTAACAATGCAGAAAATGCATTGAGTCCATCAATCCCAGTTTCCATTGGTTGAGTCATACTCGTGTACGCCCATTGATCAACAAAGTCATCCATGGTGTACTCGTAAAAGCATTAAAACAAAAAAAAGTTAAAATAAAGTCAAAATAAATTTATATACAAGTTTAAATAAAGACTAATTTGATTGTAATTAATATTGAAAAAACACTAGAAAAATAATTCCCCGGCAACGGCACCAAAAACTTATTGTCCGATTAATATAACGACAATTTATGCGCAAGTATACGCGGTCAACAAGTAATAAAGAGTAAGTAGAGTATCGATCCCACGAGCAATTATTACTAGTCTTTTCGAAATACTAATCTTTTATCATCTCAATCTTATTTAAACAAATGATAATTATTTTTGTTGTTTTGCATTAATGAAGATAACAAATAATCAAAGAACTATGGAAAGCTTTAATATAATAAAATCAAATAATAACAAGTCTAAGATTGCAGTTTCCCCCAACACTTCATTTGAATGTCCTAACTCTCTCTTTTCAACTAGTTAAATCACAAGAATTATTATCCGAGAAATCACTAGTATGTTTAAGCCTCTCTCGATGGTCAAATACGTATTCCCCATTACGGTGTATAGATATATCTCTATTCTACACACTAGCAAGATTCTCATATCAAGAATAATTAGTAAGGTGTATGTCATAAAACCTCATTAACTACTCCATCAATTACCAACTTTCAAAATAGAAATCTTTAAGCATGGATTCTCTAATGGATACATATACAATCAAATTATCCATTCATGAGGGTAATAAATAAAACATTCGTCACTTAATTTCATAAATTACCCATAGGAATATCTAATTTTCACATGATATCATAACAAGGTCTCAACCTATACTTCCTCTCTCAATTCCATATAAGTTCCCAAGGTAATTACTAGCTAGGTAATTAATATATAAAGCACAAATTATGATATCCAATCACAAATAATTAACCAACGTCAAAGAGAGAGCATTCAATTCAAACTATGTATTGGGTTCCATTGACATACAAGAGAAAATTAGTTCTAGTTCATGGTAACTATATAAAACATCATATTCGATCTATTCATTATGATGGAATTACAAATTAAGAAGGAAATACAAGAGATAGAATGATAAAACCCCTTTTGTGGGGATATTCATTTGTTGCTTAATGGTTTGATGCTTCTTCTCTAGTTTTCCCTCAAGAATTGATATTCCTTGCCTTACTTGCTCCTTGGAAATTGCTAGAAAATCCTTGTATTGCAGCCCATTTCCTTCTTGATGATGTATTTTGTAGCTTCCCTCTCACTAGATTTGATGTTAGAAGGTGTTAGAATGAGTTGGTTTCTTGTTTCTAGCCGCCAAAGAGAAGTTAGAAGTGTTAGAATGAGAAAACCTAGCTTTCCCCCGAGTTTTGGACCAAAATATGCTGCCTTCTGCGTGACGCCACCGCCCTGGCGACCAAAATGGCCTAAAATTCGCAGTACCGGCGGCGAAATAGTGCTACAAACTGCCGCCCCGGCGGTGGAACTCTGTACCGCAAGACAGTTTTGACGTCTATTGGAAAAATGGCCATAACGTCTTCATCCAAACTCGGATTAAGGCAATTAAGGAGGCTATAGAAAGCTGCGAAATAGCTCTACAACTTCTATAACTGGAGCTCGACGAGATAGTGGTTACAGCAAGGATCAAATTGGCCTGGGAGCAGCTGCTGTGTAAAATTCATGCACAATCCGATGGTAAAATGACCATAACTCTCTCATACGAACTTCAAATTGGATGATTCCAGATGTTCTGGAAAGCTGAGACAAAGATCTACAACTTTTGTGCTTTGAGTTTTGAGAGATTCGGATTGAATCAGGGGTCAAATTGAGAAACAAGCAGCGGGAATGCTAGATTCAAGCCAAAAACGCATCGATCCAAGGGGCCTTTATTTCAATTCCTACAAAACAAAGTAAAAACACATAAAAGTATACAAAAACATATAAAAGTAATACAAAACTACATTAAACAACAATAAGATGAAAACACATAAAACCAAACGAAATAGCTAAAGACTTATAAATTATCAAGGCTAAAAGTACCTAATTTGTGTGTATAAAACACACTCATCAAATACCCCCAAACTTAAACATTTGCTTGTCCTCAAGCAAAACACGCAAACTATAAAAATTAAACATTTCTAAATAAACTAACTTGAGCAATGAATTAAAAAGCTAACCAATGGTCTCAAAGCATCAACACATTAAAACTCAAGGAAACTTTCAAAACGTTACAAGTCTAGATTTACATTTAGCAAGTTATATCTTGCTTTAGGTCCCTTTCGTGTGTGTGTGAGTACCCAATAGCACTAACCCAATCAAGCTCGGATGAAGCTATGCAACCACATTACCTTATGAAATAATCAAAATAAACCACAAAAACTATATGCTTAACACATCACTCAATACAAAGATATACAAATCACAATTTCCAAAAATATGAAATCAAAGGACTCTAGGTAAGTGCATTTTATGCTCCATCTTATCCTAAGTCAACTTTTGTGGGTGAGTGCGTTTACGCTCTATCTCAACCCAACGCAAGATTTGAAATATACAATTTTCTTTTAATCACAATTATAAGAGAGTGCCTTTTACGCTCTATCTGTCCTACGCATGTGTCCATGAGTGAGTGCGTTTTTCGCTCCATCTCAATTCACCACATGACCATCAATTCAAACACAACAAATTTGGACACCTTGCTTCGAGTGATGTTTAAACGAGTTCTAGAGTTTATAGATATATCCCACAAGCATTCGGTTATAAAAGCCTTCTCTAAGTATACAACTAGCTCAATACTCATTGGTAAATGCAAAAGAGTGAAAGGACGCACAAGCAAAACAATAACCACAATAACGATTAAGCACAAATACTAAGCAATATTTATCCATTTTCCATGAGTTAGAAACTATTCAATCAAGTTCTTATCATAGACCATGGATTGTAGTTCAAACCAAATTAAAACAATGCTCAAGAGACACAACTTAAAAATAAATATTTTTTTTCTTTTTTTTTTTCAAAATAGCAAACAAAATTAAAATGCAGAAATAACTAACACATGCTATGTAACTATGGTCTCAATGCCATATGATCCACCCCCAAACTCAAAGTAAACAATGTCCTCATTGTTTATAAGATAAAGAAATGAAAACTGAGAACTTCCCTGATTGGCCAAACGTCATGCTCAACCATAGCTTTAAACATTTGAGTCAGATGGTGGATAAACTGGTAATGGTTATGGCTCAAGAACATGCATTGGGGCGGCATTCGGATAATAGCCAAGCAAATCCTTACCAAACAATGCTCAATCAGGCCAACATTCTTTTAGATAATTCGTTGACTACGTGGTGTGCACTGACTGAAATTCTTCATCAAATAAATCCCCCAAACTCAGTTTCAAAAAATATTGCTAAGTTATTGCAATATTCAATCAAATCATAGAAATGAATAACCCAAAATCCTCCAATTGAGCCAACACAAACTCAATTGGGCAACCAATTAACATTTATCCAAATTTCAACAATGCATAATTACCCAATACAAATCCAAGTATAACAGTTTAACTAACCAAGAATACCCATCACAATTGATAAATTTATCTTACTTGTATGCAAAAATAGGAGTGAGTACCTTGCTTTGTGTTGGCAAAAGAAGTTGTTTGATGTTACCTTCAATTTGGAGATGAATTCTTTTGAATGCTCAGTGGGTTGTGTTTAATCCGACTGGAAGGAGAGGAAATTGGTTGTGGGTGCTTGCTTGATAGGGCTAGGACGGGGACCAAACTGCCTGGAAGGATTTTTAAAAACTGGATTCCGCGTTCACCGTCGGGGCTGTAAAATAAGCCTAACATTTTCCGGCCGCGCTCGAACCCAGAAATCGTTTCTGGGGTGTAGCGCCGCCGCGCCGCTCCTAGTTCAATTTGGAGCGCGACCGCGCCGATCTGCAGATTTTGAAAAACTTTTATTTTGATTTTATTTATTTTCAATTAAGATAAAAGGTTTATTTTGAATTAGAATATGATTAAAATTAAAAGTTTTATTTTACATTAGAATTGGATTCCATGTTAACTAGAATAAAAGAGTTTATTCTATTTTGGAATAAGATTCCATGTTTTTTAGAATAACAGAGTTTATTCACATATGGAATAGGATTCCATGTTTCCTTAAAAATAAAAATGTTTATTTTGATAAGGAATAGGATTTAACATATTTTATTTTTCCAAGCAATTTTAAGTTAAAATAAAGGAGTTTATTTTGAACTTGAAATTGGTTACCATGTTAATTAAAATAAAGGAGTTTATTTTGATTTGAAATTTGATTAAAAATAAAGGAGTTTATTTTTATTCAAAATTGGATAAAATAAAATAAATAAGTTTATTATGATTTAAAGTTTGATTAAAATAAAGGAGTTTATTTTTGTTTCAAAATTGGATTTCTAGTAAACTTTTAATTGCTCATTAAATGATATCAATGCATATATGGAATGGTTTTATTATTCATGAGAGGAATATTATTTATTGATACATATGGAGATATGTATGATAATAAATAGGGATTGATTATGGACTACTGACCAATGTGTGATTGGATTTATTTTAGTGGATGCTTGAATGAATGGGTTTTTATAAATGGGGTCTGCGTATCTCGTCTTCTCTAGTTTTTCTTGATGTAAATTCTATCTTCCTCCTATGTACCTCCCCTTGACTGCTGATCAAGGTTTCTATTTATTGTAAATAATTTATGTAATAGGTTTAGTTAGAATTACTTAAAGAATTGGAGACAAATGAGCAAGGAGCGCTTGAAGACCCGTTTGTAATGGAGCCCAGGTTTAAATGTAATAGTTATATTTAAATTTTGTTCTTGCACTCTAGGTTTGACCTTTTGGTTCACTTGGTGGCTCTAGTGAACCTAGATGTGCATGCTTACTATGTATATATTATATATTATACAACATGCTTTGCATGTTAAATAATATGACGCGTATTTTATATATATATGTGCATGCGCGCTAAACAAGATGAGACAAATAATAACAAACCCCTCAAAGAAATTATATTAAGTCCTAAGCGTTCAAAGATATTTAGAATATCGAACGTCGCCTTCTAGCATGGTAAAGCGATAGAGTATTAAACATTTAATATGAGTTTGTTGTGTCACACAAGGCAAGTATTAAATATTTAAGATGTTGCGTTATTAAACATTTAATATGAGTTTGTTGTGTCACACAAGGCAAGGAAACTATAAGGAGAATCTTACAGAGGCTAACCAGAAGCAACTTAGTGAAGCTTCGGTTACAGATATAGGTTTATTCATGATAAAAATAAATCTTTCTGTAAGTCAAGGTTCTACTTGGGTATTGGATACCGGCTGTAGTTCTCACATATGCAATCCAATGTAGAGACTAAGCAGAAGTAGAAAGCTAAACAAAGAGTAAGTAATCTTATGTGTAGGAATGGAGCAAAGGTTGCTGCATTAACTATAGGAACTTATAGTTTAGCATTGTCTACGGGTAAGTCTATTAAGTTAATAAGTTGTTATTATGTTCTAGTTCTCGTTAGAAACATTTATTCCTTTACGTTGTTGGACAAAGAAAGTTCTGGTATTATATTTAAGAACAATGGTTGTTCAATTTTATAATGATAATGTTTTGTTTGAAACTAGAAGATTACTTTATAGACTTTGTATACTTGACTTACATGAAAAATATTATGCAAATTGAACAAACTAATAAATGAAAAGGAGATGGTCATTCAAAGAGTTGAATGTGTGTATTTGATAATATACAAGTCTAAATCATTTGAAATGTTCAAAGAATTCAGAAGTGAAACATATTGACAAAGTATTAAGATTCTTTGATCAGATCAAGGAAGGAGTACTTAAGCAATGGGTTTTTAGATCATCTCAAAATGGTATTTTCTCATAATGGACACCTTTTGATATGTAATAATTTATTGGTGTATCTAAAAGGAGAAATTGTACCTTGTTAGACATGGTGCAGTTCATGATGATTTTTACTGACATTCTAATATCTATCTGGGGTTATGCCCTAGAAACGGCTGCATATCTACAAAATAAGGTAACCTCAAAAATCCAAGCCCAAGACTCCATAAAGGTTATGGATAGGGAGGATTCCTATTCTTAAGTATGTTAAGATAAGGGGTTGTCCAACTTATGTGAAAAAGGTTTCAAAGATAAGTTTGGGACAAAATCTGACAAGTACAGATTTGTGGGATATCCTAAAAAAAGTTTAGGGTATTATTACTATAATCCTACACGCTGCCTTCTTAAATAAAGGTGTTTATCATTGAAGGAGCTAGTGGGAGGGTAATAGATCTTGAAGGAGTTCAAGATCCACAAAGCACTTTAAGTCGAACCAAGGAACCTATAGATAGACCTATTGTACCACTACCGAATCGTAAATCTGGAAGAGTACTGAAGATATCTGGGGGTATGCATTCATCATAGAGGATGATGATGAGGTATGCATCATAGAGGATGATGATCCAGTTTTATACGATGAGGCTATGAGTAGTAGACACTCAGAGAAATGGCAGATGGCCAGGAAATCCAAAATGGACTCCATATAAGAGAACCAAGTATAGACTCTGGTTACTCCACAAAAGGGCATAGTGCCTAGAGGATGAATATGGGTCTTTAAGAGAAAGATTAGGACAAATGGCAAGGTGGAGACCTATAAGACCAAACATGTTTAAAAGGTTTTTCAAGTCAAGGAGTTGACTGTGATAAAACCTTATCACTGGGTAATGCTTAAGTCCATTTGGATTTTACTTGTGATTACAGCTTATTATGAAATCTGGCAAATGGATGTGGATGAAAGTAGTATGCACACAAGCCAATCATATTTGATATGATGTAGCATATACTTTGTAATCTTATTCGTTTGTTAAAGGCATTTTACTTTATCTACATCGTGCTGTTATATTAAATGTGATAAACCCATAGTTTTGAGCAATGCTTTTAGAATCATGATGGTGATCATGCTAATGAGATCTAAATTCTAGATAGCTCACAAACTAAAATCGTTCATCATCGATGGATTACTAAAAAGAGGATTAGTGAATCCGGATAGATTAGTACATACGTTGCTTGCTCTTATGAAGAGGATGATTGATCTCATAATCATTTGTGTGGAGACACTAAAGCAAGTATGTAGGTGCTTATTAGAGAATAAGTTCACTGAACATGGCTCGCTAAGGAATACCTAATGGAGTTTTACTCGCCTGTCAATAGGAATTCGTCTAGTGATAGTAGTACAAGTGATCCTTGGACTTGAGATCATCATAGTATCTTATGTGTGATGAGTTATACTTTGACATGTCCCTTAAGACCCTTAGGGTATATCAAAGGGTATGATTGGGTATAATAAGTTATACATGGAGATAGTGAGAATGGTCAACAAAGAATCTACCACTTCTAGTAAAAGGAGAGAATGTTCTATGTCATTCGATAAATGACGACTCAGAAGTCTTTGGCCAAAGCAGAATGAAATTAGAAAGGAGTTTCTAATTTGCATTAATCAGAGTTGTGCATTTGAGAATCGAAATACATATAATTAAATAAAATAAGACTTGACAAAAATTCCATGTCTTATATTTAATTGGGACATTGTATGGTATAAAGATTGAATTGTACGGTAACTATTCAGTGAAAGGTTCTTTTGTGATTAATGTTGAAATCTATATTATCTGGAAAGTCGTTGATCGCTAAGGGGGCTTACCCTTATTGTAGAATAAATATTATTTATTTAAATAAATTAAATAGTTTAATTTATTTATTTAAATAAGATTAGAATTGTTCTAATTGATTTATTCACAACCGATTTAATATGGAGAACCTAAAGGGTCACACCGCAAAAGGAAAATATTTGTTTAAGAAGTAAATTGCATAATTGTAATAATAAGTTAAGTGTATTTAATTTAATCTATGGAGATAGAATAAATTAAATAGCTTAATATTTATTATTTAATATTTTGGAAATATTAAATATAAATTAATAAGAGGAGTCTTATTATTATTATTATTATTATTAGACCTAATTTATTTTGGTAATTAATGTATGCTAAAATGTTGTCTATTTCATTTACAGAATTTTACAATGTCTAATTTACTATCACTGCGGAGCATATTAGATGCTAATTAACTGGACCAAATAACACGGACTAGTTAAGGAATTTGAGAATAGTTCTTAAGGCTGAAAAACTATCTTATGTCCTTAATACGCCTATCCCTGCAATGGTTGTAGACAATGCCTCTGAGGAAGAGATTGCTACTTTTAGAAAGTGGCAAGATGATGCACAGTTAGCTCAATGCATCATGCTCACATCCATGAGTAACGAGCTTCAGCGTCAGCATAAAACTATGGATGCTCCTACTGTACTCCTGCACATCCAAGGAGTTGAATGGTGTGGAAAGTAGGACTATTAGATATCAGATATCTAAGGAGCTTTTCCGATCTAGAATGACCGATGGCACTACAGTACAGACATATGTCCTAAAATGATCAATCTGATTGAACAATTGGGACAACTGGGTTTTAATGGATGGAGAGTTGATCCAAGATTTGATCTTGCAATCACTTCCGGACTCTTTCTCACAAATTGTTGTGAATTTCCACATGAATAAGCTATATGTCAGCCTGCCTGAGTTGCTTAAACATGTTGAAAACTGTAAGGAGTCACTTTCCAACTAAGAAAGACCAAGTCTTACTGGTAGATGATTCTTCCAGGAAGTGGAAGAGGGCCAAAGGATCTTCTTAAAAAAAGAACAATTCAAATAAGGTAAATGGAAAGGCAAAAACAAAGGACAATAAGAACAAGACTGATAGAGATAGCAAAGGAGTTTGCTTCCACTGCAATAAGCCTAGATACTAGAAAGGAAACTGTAAGGAGAATCTTACAAAGGCTAACCAGAAGAAGCTTAGTGAAGCTTCGGTTACAAATACAGGTTTATTCATGATTGAAATAAATCTTTTTGTAAGTTAAGGTTCTACTTGGGTCTTGGATACTGGCTGTAGTTCTCGCATATGCAATCCAATGCAGAGACTAAGTAGAAGTTGAAAGGTAAACAAAGAGTAAGTAATCTTATGTGTGGGAATGGAGCAAAGGTTGCTACATTAACCATAGGAACTTATTCTAGTTCTCATTAGAAATATTATTTCTTTCCGTTGTTGGACAAGGAAAGTTCTGGTATTATATTTAAGAACAATAGTTGTTCTATTTATAATGATATTGTTTTGTTTAAAACTGGAAGATCACTTGATGGACTTTGTAAACTTGACTTACATGAAAAATATTTTACAAATTGAATAAACTAATAAAAGAAAAGGAGATGGTCATTCAAAGAGTTGAATGTGTGTATTTGATAAAAATACAAGTCTGAATCATTTGAAATGTTCAAAGAATTCAGAAGTGAAACATATTGACAAAGTATTAAGATTCTTTGATCAGATCGAGGAAAGAATACTTATGCAATGTGTTTCTAGATCATCTCAAAATGGTATTTTCTCACAATGGACACCTCCTGATACGCAATAATTGATTGGTGTATCTAAAAAGAGAAATTGTACCTTGTTGGACATAGTGCAGTCCATAATGATTTTTACCGACATTCTAGTATCCATATGGGGTTATGCCCTAGAAATGGCTGCATATCTACAAAAATAAGGTAACCTCAAAAATCTGAACCTAAGACTCCATAAAGGTTATGGATAGGAAGGATTCCTACTCTTAAGTATGTTAAGATAAGGGGTTGTCCAGCTTATGTGAAAAGGTTTCAAAGATAAGTTTGGGACAAAATCTGACAAGTGCAGACTTGTGGGATATCCTAAAGAAAGTTTAGGGTATTATTACTATAATCCTATACGCTGCCTTCTTAGATAAAGGTGTTTATCATTAAAGGAGCTAGTGGGAGGGTAATAGATCTTGAAGGAGTTCAAGAACCACAAAGCACTTTAAGTCGAACCGAGGAACCTATAGATAGACCTATTGTCCCACAACCGAATCGTAAATCTGGAAGAGTACCGAAGATACCTGGGAGGTATGGATTCATCATAGAGGATGATGATGAGGTACGCATCATAGAGGATGATGATCCAGTTATATACGATGAGGCTATAAGTAGAAGACACTCAGAGAAATGGTAAATGGCCATGAAATCCGAAATGGACTCCATGTATGAGAACCAAGTATAGACTCTGGTTACTCCACAAAAGGGCATAGTGCCTAGAGTGTGAATATGGGTCTTTAAGAGAAAGACTAAGGCAAATGGCAAGGTGAAGACCTATAAGACCAGACCTGTTTAAAAGGTTTTTCAAGTCAAGGAGTTGACTGTGATAAAACCTTATTATCGGGTAATGCTCAAGTCCATTTGGATTTTGCTTGTGATTGCAGCTTATTATGAAATATGGCAAAATGGATGTGGAGACACCCTTCCTCAATGAAGACTTGAGGAGAATGTATGTATGATACAGCCAGAGGAATTTGTTTCAAAGGTTGAAGCAAATTGTGTTTTAAGCTACAATGATCCATTGATAGATTGAAGCAAGCTTCTCAAAGATGGAACATTCATTTTGATGAGACAATCAAAAGAGTTTGATTTTATCTAAAACAAGAATGAACCTAGTATGTACAAAAGGGTCAGTGGGAGCACTGTGACATTCTTGGTATTATATGTTGATATACTACTGATAAGGAATAACACATAAATGCTACAATCAGTAAAGATAAAATTGTCTAAACATTTCTCCATGAATGACTTGGGAGGAGCATCCTATAAATTGGGGATATAAATCTATAGATTTAAAAGGATGTTCGGCTTGACTCAAGGAACGTATATTCGTTTGATGCTAAAGGCGTTTAGCATGGCAAACTCCAAGAAAGGACTCATGATGATGAGCTATGGAGTGTATCTCTCTAAAACTGTCTCCAATTAAAAGAGAGATCGCATGAGTTACTATCATGTATGCAATGAATATACAAGGCTTGATGTTAATCAGTCATATTCTGGAGAAGATCACTGTAAGACAGTGAAAAATATCTTTAAGTACCTAACCGGTATTGAGGATGTGATCATGATACATGGTGGATTTGAATTAAAACTAGAGGGCTAAACAGACTCAAGTTTTTTAGACTGACCAAGACGATAACAAATCCACTTTAGGGTAAATAGTTACCTCAAAAGGTGGTACAGTGAATTGGAAAGGTTCCAAACAGCAAAGAGTTGCTGGTTTAGTGACAAAAACAAAGTATATAGCTATAAATGAAGCTGCAAGTTGATTGTTTGGATGAAGAGTTCATTACAGAACTAGGAATAGTTCCTAAGTCTCATCTTGGATTCAAACAAGTGTTGCGGCACTTTCATTTGATTAGTGGAATCATTGAAAGAGGAAAAGTCACTATAAAGATAGTGGACTCTGGAGAACAACATTGCATATCCATTTACTGAAGTTTTATCCAAACAACAGGATAATCGTCACTTAGAGAAGAAGGGTATTAGATACCATGACGATTAGCTTTAGTGCAAGTGGGAGATTGAAAGTAGTATGCACACAAGCCAATCATATTTGATATGTTGTAGCATATACTTTGTAATCTTATTCGGTTATTAAAGGCATTTTACATTATCTACATGGTGCTGTTATATTAAATGTGATAAACCCATAATTTTGAGCAATGCTTTTAGAATCATGATGGAGATCATGCTAATGAGATCTAAATTCAAGATAGCTCACAAACTAAAAATTGTTCCTAATCGATGGATTACTAAAAAGGGGATTAGTGAATCCGGATAGATTAGTACATATGTTGCTTGCTCTTACGAAGAGGATGATTGATCTCATAATCATTTGTGTGGAGACACTAAAGCAAGTATGTAGGTGCTTATTAGAAAATAAGTTCACTTAACGTGGCTCGCTAAGGAATACCTAATGGAGTTTTACTCGCCTGTCAATAGGAATTCCTCTAGTGATAGTAGTACAAGTGATCCTTGGACTTGAGATCATCATAGTATCTTGTGTGTGATGAGTTATACTTTGACATGTCCCTTAAGACCCTTAGGGTATATCAAATGGTATGATTGGGTATAATAAGTTGCACATCGTAGAGCTCACTCGGCTGCACTCTCTCGATATCGTAGAGTTGAGGCCAAGCATAAGCACAACTCACTCTCGGAATCGTAGAGTGTAACAGGCAAGTCGCCGAATGAAAAGCGGCCAAGTTCATCGTAGAGTTGAGCATGTCATCGCAGAACTTGCAAAGCAAACGTAGAGTATGGCTCAGCAGATAATAATAATAATAATATTTTAATATCCCGAATATTTATGAGTTAGTAAATCATAATATTAAATTATTATGATGATTGTGGCATACAATGATCCGTAGAAAAGGAAATTGATGGGTTAAACATAGGATAATACTCAGAGATTAAATAGGTAATATGAAACCTATGTTATAGTAATACGTTAAAATTTATTCAACGATAAAATTTCGGAAGAAATTAGACGAAAACCGAGTAAGAGGTTTGATATTCGTGATTCCGAGGACGGAATCCTTATAAGGGGGGAAGAATGTGACGACCCGAGAATTTATAAGATTTATTAATAAAATCTTGGATGATGATTAAGGTTAAAGAATAAAACCTCGATAGGAATTTGTGGATTTATTGAAAATTTCTATAAAAAAAAAACCTATATGGTTTATTATTTGAAAGAGAATTGAGAGAATAAGGGTTACAAAATTCAAAACCCCGAATGGAACTATACTTGAATGTAGTTAAGAACAAGGTATTATGTTACCTTTAACTTTACGTGAATTAAGGAAAGAGATTATGTAAAGATACATATGGAAAAAGAAACGGTTGGCTGAATTAGTGTATTCAGTTTGCTGAATTAGAAAAAACAGTTTGTTGTATTAGCGATGTTAGCTTGTTATAATAAGGAACAAGAGAATGAGTATATGTATAATTATATATATACCTATACTTAGAAAGTTTAATTAAATTGATCATATAGATTAATGGAAACTGAGCCTGATTGGTAGTTGAGAAGAGATTAAACCCAAAGATATTAAATTGAGAAGAGATGAACTAGATGCGGTAGTGTTAATTAAATGCGCCTAACCTATTAGTCAAGTATTAGAAGTTTAATAAAAGTCCAAGAAGGGATTAAGATCATGGTAAGTGAATTGTATATGGCAAGCCATGTAATAAAAGCTTGTGGAGCTTAGCAAATAGTAAAAAGAGATATTTGATAAGACATGAGGTTAAATGTCAAGCCTATTATATAGGAAATATTAATTATTGAATGATAAAGTAAATATATATATATTGTGAATATGTATATTTATCGACGGTGTAGAGTGTAATAAAAGAACTATATAACCTAATATATTATATATTAGGAATAAAAAATTGAATAACCTAAGAGTTATAGCTATTGAAAAAGCATAGTGTTTGATCCATGTGGTTTATATGGTATGTCTCAACATATTAAATTATGTTGAGGTATATATAGAATGAATATGAGAGATAAATGAATAGCAATCTTATGAGATTGTATATATAATTGTTTATTATATAATAAACAAACAACAAGAAGTATTGTAAATTAATCTTTATATGTTATGTATGAGGATTAATGATGGCGATTGAAGTGTACTAGCAAAAGTAATGTGATAGAGACTTATTTTAATATATATCTCAGTTATTATTTATTTTAACTTAATTAAGGAAGAATTTAATTGAGTTATATAAATAAATGTAAGTGAAATAATTATTTTAAATTCCAAATCTTGTGAAAAAGGAAATCCTAATTAAATATTAGGATAAAGTGATTATGTGGGTTGAATTATTTTATTTCATGACCCAAAGGATTTAATTAATTATGTAACAAATAGAATTTATATATATATATATATATATATATATATATATTATATATATATGAACTAAGGGAAAGGAAGGATTTTAAAAAGGGAGGTAATATATATATATATATATATATATATATATATATATATATATATATGTCTCATTCACTCCCCATTTTCTCATTCTCGGCAACAAAATGAAAGTAGGAAGAGAGAGAAAGGTTCGACCGAGGAAGAGAGAGGGAGAGAGAGAGAGAAGGCTTGGCTACCATGAAGGAAGAAGAAAGCAAGGAAGGAAGCCATGAAAGATCCATGGAAGGAAAAAGAAAGAAAAGGAAATGAAATCCAAAAAGGTAAATCTCAAAACTCTATCCATTTTTCTTGTGATTAAGCTTGGATCTAGCTTTGGGTTAGTGTTATTATACTTTATATTGATAGATCTACATGATTTATGATGATTCATGGTTGGATCTAGAGGTTTGATGGGTTATCAAACTTGGATCTAAGAAATAATTTCTTAAAACTCTAAAACCCCCATTTTCTTTTGATCCTTAGATCCGCTTAGTGGGTATGGATGAAAAATTATATAGATTTAATATGTTGTAATATTATGAGTTACGAGTTCATATAACTTGAAATCGTTTGATTTGGTGGTGTAAAACTCAAGATACGAAAATCAAATGGAGAGGAGAGAAAGAACGAGGGAGCTGCTGCCCAAAATTAGAAAATTAAGGGCTAGCTAGATTGCTCTAAAATTTTTGGGCTTTTGGTATGTTATTGTACACTGTATAAGCTTTCCATAGACTCTGAAACGGACCAATTCCGACTTCGGAGCAAAACGTTATGGCCAATCTAAGTAATAGGCAAAACTGTCCAGCGAAATTCGGGGTCAGCCCCCTTTACGTGCGATTTCTGTATTGTTGTGTTGGGAAGTGGAAAATTTTCAGTAGGACAAAATTGTAGATACGGAAGTAAGATTCGCGTGGCCGCTGGAATCATCCAAAAATTATAAATAACGAAGAAGTTATGACTGTTTAAGCGAGGTTGGGTCTGAAATTCGCGAGCTACGCAATGTGATTTTGACATCCAAAACTAAAATAGGCATAACTTTTGCGTACGAAGTCCAAATTTGATAATTCAAGATGTTTTAAAAAGCTTAAGGATAATGCTACAATTTTATGTAATAAAAACTAAAATTTGAGATTTTGGGAAAAGGTCAAAATGGGCGTTTTGAAGATGTTGCTCGATCGGATGCGAACGAAAGGTGTCGGGCTTGCGTTTTATGAACCGTAAAGCGTTCCGAACCTACTAATTACCGTTCTAGGTATTATAAAGTGTAAATCTTGAATAGTGAAATAAAGATTAACCAAATGGGTTATATTTTAAAAGTTTAAATACTTAACTACATGTTAAGTATAAATGGGAGAAGTTAAGCAAAAGCTTGATTAAAGATTTTTTTTTTTTTATTAATCTAATATACCTCCAAAACGATGTGGAGACATTTGATAAGGACTTAACTACATGTTAAGTATTATTTGAGAGAAATACCTTGAGGGTATAATATGAAGTTAAATGATGACTTGAATGTTGAGGTAATTATTCTATCAACCTAATAAACATGTGAAGGAGGTGAATACAAGAGTATAAGAACTTAGCTAAACTGTTAAGTAAACATTAAAAAGAAGTTGCCTAAAGGCAAGATGGGAGAGTTATTTAATTAACTTTAATGAAGATAATACATTGATATAATGTAACTTCAGACTAAGACTACTTAACCAAACGTTAAGTGTCGATCAAAAGAGAACTTTAAAGAAGGATAAGACGAACGTTAACCTTAATATTGTTAACGATAATTATACATCCAACGTGATGTAAAGATAAGATTTAAGACTTAACTAAATGTTAAGTAGCAATCGAAGACAGTTATAAAGGGACTTGATATAAAAGGTTACATAATTAACCTTAATCAATTATATGGAATGAGAGGCTCTCAATACGAAGTCAAGTAAAGCTTTAAACATTTAACCGACTGTTAAATGTCAACTAAAAGAGGAATTTACAATTGAATCCAGCTTGCTGGATTGTAGTATCTGGCTTGCTAAATTGGTAAATATGGTTTACTGAATTAGTGAATCCAGGGTGCTGGATTGTAGGATAGTTCGAATCCAGGTTGCTGGATTAGTATGTTTAGATAATCCAACTTACTGAATTAGGTGTTCAGGCTTAATGGATTATAAAGAAGAACTTATAAAATGAAAGACTTAGTGTTAAGTCATACAGTTTATAATAAAATAGTGGTACAATCGTACTCTTTAATAGTTGATGTATAGTAGCTGGGCTAAACAATTCCTTCAGGGAGCGGAGGTATATACGAACTAGCAACCGATCTAACTCATTGTGAAAACAGTGTAGACGAGACGGAAACTAGTTTGTTGGTTGTTTGTGGGAAACCACTCAGCATACTATATTGAACACTGTTAAAGACTCGATGTGTGCTAGTTTTAGAATTATGAACGTGTAAGGTGCTATCTAATATTTGCTTATGTGCTTAAATATTAGAAGTAGTGTTATGAAGTATATGTGTTGCTAATTGAAAGATCAATCTTATAACTGATAGGTCTTTCATAAGAGAATAAGTTAAATTGCGTAGCAATAATCGACGGTACATGCAAGTTCCATCTTACTCAACTTTTATATTGAGGAAGTACCTTAAATTCATTTTCATATCGAAATGCAAGTTCCCTAACTCACACTCGAGTTATTATCTTTCAAGCATGTTAGTGAATAATTATTGTTTATTATTCCACAACTATGATTATTGATTCACACTTAGTGCATATTGCATATGTTCATCAGGTATGAAAGGCTGATCACTTTCATTACCATAAGGTTCAGTTAAATTGTTCATGTCATCATTGACACCCTGTATTATTGAATTCAGTCACTCAATCATTGAAATTTTGATTCATGCTCTTTCACAATTATTATATTGTTGAAAATTCAAAAGCTTATTCATTCTTTCAATCATGATATATCTTTATTGTATTTAAACTTGCCGAGCAAAGTAGTTGCTCACCCTTGCTATATCATGATAACAAATTTCAGATTAAGGCGAATGTTCGAGAAAAGACAAAGACAGAAGCAAAGGATAAGATTAGATTGTGATGCATGATAACTAAATTAGTTATTTGATGTAAGTGAATTGTGTAAACCTTTTATGAATCTAAAGGTAAATATGTATTAAGTTAAGGTTATAGACCTTGGGATATATAGCAAAGTTTATTGTATAAACAATTTATGTTTATATCTTCCGCAATAGTTGTAAATACGATGTATCGTGACGCACCAGTTCCGAGGTTCAAGGGACCCGGGTTTGGGGGCCTCACAAATATGACTCATCTTATTAATTTATAATTAGTATTTCCAAAATACTAAATAATAAATATTAAGCTCTTTAATTTATTATATCACCATGGTATAAATTAAATATACTTAACTTATTATTACCATTACGCCATTCACTTCTTAAATAAATATTTTTTTTAAACGGTGTGACCCTTTAGGTTATCCATATTAAACTAGTTGTAAAATAAATCAATTAGAACAACTCTAATCTTTTTAATTAAATAAATTAAATCATTTAATTCATTTAAATAAATAATATTGATTCCACAATAAGGGTAAGCCTCCTTAGCGATCAACGACTTTCTAGATAATATAGATTTCAACATTTAATCATAAAAGAACTTTTCAGCGAATAGTTACCGTACAATTTAATCCTTCTATCATACAATGTCTCAATCAAATATAAGATACAAAATTAGTGCCAAGTCTTATTTTATTTGATTATATGCATTTCGATTCTCAAATGCACAACTCTAAATAATGCAAATTAGAAACTCCTTTCTAATTTCATTCTGCCTTGGCCAAAGACTACTAAGTTGTCATTTATCGAATCACATAGGACATTCTCATCTTTTACTATAAGTGGTAGATTCTTTGTTGACCATTCACTTATCTCCATGTACAACTTATTATATCCAAACATACCCTTTGATATACCTTAAAGGTCTTAAGAGACATGTCAAAGCATAACTCATCATACACAAGATACTATGATGATCTCAAGTCTAAGGATCACTTGTACTACTATCGCATTAGGAATTCCTATTGACAAGTAAGTAAAACTCCATTAGGTATTCCTGTAACGAGTCACGTTCAGTGAACTTATTCTCTAATAAGCACCTACATACTTGCTTTAATGTCTCTACACAAATGATTATGAGATCAATCATCCTCTTTATAAGAGCAAGCATAGTATATAGTAATCTATCCGGATTCACTAATCCCCTTTTTAGTAATCCAATGATTAGGAACGATTTTAGTTTTATGCTTTCTAAGAATTTAGATCTTATTAGCATGATCATCATCATGATTTTAAAAGCATTGCTCAAAACTATAGGTTTATCATATTAATTCAACATCACAATGTAGATAAAGAAATGCCCTTAAATAAATTAATTAATTTATTAATAAAAGAATAAGATTATGAAGTATATGCTACATCACATCAAATATGATTGGCTTGTGTTCATACTACTTTCAATCTCCCACTTGTACTAAAGTCAATCGCTATGGTATCTAATACATATCTTCTCTAAGTGACAATCAAACTGCTATTGAGTTATAACTTTAGTAAAAGGATCTGAAATGTTGTCTTGAGAGTTAACATGCTCCAAGGTGACGTCTCCTCTCTCAATGATCTCTCTAATCAAATGAAAACGCCACAACACGTGTTTGGATTTCTGATGAGACCTGGGTTCTTTGGCTTGTGTAATAGCTCCCGTGTTGTCACAAAATAAAGGTACTAGTACTTGAATGCTAGTAACCACCCCGAGTTCAGTTACGAACTTCTTCATCTAAACAATTTCCTTTGCAGCTTCACTTATAGCTATGTACTCTGCCTCTATCACTAAATCAGCAATTGTTTGCTTCTTGGAACTTTTCCAACTCACTATGTCACCGTTTAAGGTAAAAACATAACCCAAAATGGATTTACTATCATTTTGGTCAGTTTGAAAACTTGAGTCTGTATAGCCCTCTAGTTTCAAGTCAGACCCACCGTAGACAAGAAATACATCCTTAGTTCTTCTTAAATACTTTAGGATGTTTTTTATTGCCTTCTAGTGTTCTTCTCCTGAATTCGACTGATATCTGCTTGTACACTAAGTGCATGAGCGACATCAGGTCTAGTACATATCATCTCGTACATGATAGATCCTACTTCAGAAGCATAAAGAATTTTACTCATACGGTCTCTCTGTTTAGGTGATTTTGGGGCCTTCTTCTTGGAGAGATGTATTCCATGACTCATCGGCATGAGTTCTCTCTTGGAATCTTCCATGCTAAACTTCTTTACCATCGAGTCAATGTACATTCCTTGGGACAAGCCCTGCATCCTTTTAGATCTATCTCTATAGATCTTTATCCCCAAAATATAGGATACTTCTCCCAAGTCCTTTATTGAGAAGTGTTTAGATAACCAGATCTTGATCGATTATAGCATGGGAACATCATTCCCTATCAGTAATATATCATCAACATATAATACTAGGAATGTGACAGCGCTCCCACTAACCTTCTTGTACACACAAGGTTCATCCTCCTTTTTGATAAAATCAAACTCTTTGATTGTCTCAACAAAACGGATGTTCCATCTTCGAGAAGTTTGCTTCAATCCATGAATGGATCGTTGAAGCTTATAGACTTGATTTGTTCCATTCTTTGAAACAAAACCCTTTGGTTGTATCATATATACATCATCTTCTAGTTTCCCATTAAGGAAGGCCGTTATCACGTCCGTTTGCCAGATTTCGTAGTCATAATAAGCTGCAATCGCAAGAAAAATCCGAATAGACTTGAACATAGCTACTAATGAGAAGGTTTCATCATAGTCAACACCTTGTCTTTGTTTGAAACCTTTGGCAACCAATTGCCTTATAGGTCTCTACCTTGCCGTCTGCTCCAATCTTTCTCTTAAAGACCCATTTGCACCCAATAGGCTTAATGCCCTCAGGTGGAGTAACCAAAGTCTATACTTGATTCTCATACATGGAATCCATCTCGAATTTCATAGCTCCTAGCCATTTCTCTAAGTCTTTACAACTCATTGCCTCTTCGTAAGTTGATGGATCATCATCATCTATGATGCGTACCTTATCATCATCTTTTATGACGAATCCATACCTATCAGGTATCTTCAGTACTCTTCCAGATTTATGAATAGGATATGGTAATAGGTACTTCTACTTGGTCAGGTACCTGACTTTGACCAGTAGCATTTTGCGGTTCTTGAATTTCTTCAAGATTTATCTTTCTCCCACTAACCCCTTCCAAAATAAACTCCTTTTCCAAGAAGGTAGCATGTTTTGCAGCAAATACCTTTTGTTTAGTAGGATGGTAGAAATAATACCTTGCAGTTTCTTTAGGGTATCCCACATATCTACACTTGTCGTATCTGGTCACTAGCTTATCATTCTCAAACCTTTTGACATAAGCTGGATAACCCCCAAGTCTTAACATACTTAAGATTTGGTTTCCTTCCTGTCCATAATTCATATGGGGTCTTTGGAACAGATTTAGTAGGTACCTTGTTAAGTAGGTATGCAGCCGTTTTTAGGGCATAGCCCAGAAAAAAATTGGAAGATCAGTAAAACTCATCATAGAACGAACCATGTCTAACAAGGTTCGATTTCTCCTTTCAAATATACCATTGAGTTGTGGCATGTCTGGTGGAGTCAATTGTGAGACCATATCATTTTCTTTGAGATAATCGAGAAACTCATTGCTTAACTATTCACCTCCTCGATCCGATCAAAGAATTTTAATACTCTTTCGAGTTTGTTCTCTACTTCATTTCTGAATTCTTTGAACTTTTCAAACGATTCATATTTGTATTTCATCAAATACACATATCCAAATCTAGAATAATCATTAGTGAAAGTAATAAAATATAAATACCCTCCTCGTGCATCTGTTATCATAGGTCCACATACATCTGTATGTACCAAAGCTAACAACTCTGTAACTCTTTCTCCTTTTCCACTAAAAGGAGATTTGGTCATCTTTCCCATAAGACAAGATTCACAAGTTTGATACGATTCGAAATTAGATAGCTCTAAAAGCCCATCTTTATGCAACTTGTTTAATCTTGTTTCATTAATATGACTGAGTCTATAGTGTTACATAAAGATATAATTTACATTATTTCTTTTTCTTTTTTTTAGTTTGATGAATTTGTAGTATATTTTCATGCAAGTCAAGTAAGTAAAGTCCATTTAGTAAATTGCCAACACCATACAAAACATTATTATTATAAATAGAACAACTATTGTTCTTTATTATAATTTCAAAACCATCGTTGTCCAACATAGGAATAGAAATAATGTTTCTAATAAGTATTGAAACATAATAACAATGATTTAAACTAATGGACTTGCCCATAAGCAGTGCTAAACAGTAAGTTCCTATGGCTAATGCGGCAACTTTCGCTCCATTTTTCACGCGTGGGACGACTTCATCTTTGTTTAGCTTTCTACTTCTGCTTAGTCCCTGCATAGTATTACGTATCTGAGAACCACAGTCGGTATCTAATACCCAAGTATAACTTTAACTTATAGAAAGATTTATTTCAATCATGAACAAACCTTGATCTGAAGTTGAAGCTTCTCCAAGCTTCTTCTACTTTTGATCCGCAAGATAATCCATGTAATTTCTCTTCTAGTGACCCGGCTTATTGCAATGGAAGTATATTCCTTTGCTATCAGGATTAGTCTTCTTAGTATCCTTTACTTTCGCCTTGCCCTTAGCCTTCTTCTTTTTCTTCTTTTCAGAAGAACCCTTAGGCCTCTTCCTCTTCTTGGAAGAATGATCCACCAACAAGACTTGGTCTTTCTTGGATGGGAAGTAACCCTCTGCAGTTTTTAATATATTAAGTAATTCAGCCAAGCTGACGTCTAAGTTATTCATTTGAAAATTCATAACAAATTGTGAGAAGGTGTCCTAGAGTGACTGCAAGATCAGATCTTGGCTCAATTCCCCATCCATCACGAACCCTAACTGTCCATGTTGCTCAATCAGATTGATTACCTTCATGACATGAGTCTCAATGGTAGTGCCCTCGATCATCTGAGATTGAAAGAGCTCCTTAGATATCTGATATCTAGCAGTCCTACTTTCCTCACTATACAAATCCTTGAGGTGCAACAGTATAGTAGGAGCATCCATCTTTTCATGCTGACGCTGAAGCTCGTTATGAAAGTAGTATACATGTATGCCAATAATATTTGATATGATGTAGCATATACTTTGTAATCTTATTCGGTTATTAATAAAAGAACTAATTTATTAAAGGCATTTTCGTTATCTACATGATGTTGTTATATTAAGTGTGATAAACCTATAGTTTTGAGCAATGCTTTTAGAATCATGATGATGATCATGCTAATGAGATCTAAATTCCTAGAAAGCTTAAAACTTAAATCGTTCCTAATAATTAGATTACTAAAAAGGGGATTAGTGAATCCGGATAGATTAGTACATACTATGCTTGCTCTTATGAAGAGGATGATTGATCTCATAATCATTTGTGTAGAGACACTAAAGCAAGTATGTAGGTGCTTATTAGAGAATCAGTTCACTGAACGTGACTCGCTATAGGAATACCTAATAGAGGTTTACTTACTTGTCAATAGGAATTCCCAATGCGATAGTAGTACAAGTGATCCTTAGACTTGAGATTATCATAGTATCTTGTGTATAATGAGTTATACTTTGACATATCCCTTAAGACCCTTAGGGTATGTCAAAGGGTATGATTGGGTATAATAAGTTGTACATGGAGATAGGTGAATGGTCAACAAAAAATCTACCACTTCTAGTAAAAGGAGAGAATGTCCTATGTGATTCGATAAATGACAGCTCAGAAGTCTTTGGCCAAAGCAAAATGAAATTAGAAAGGTATTTCTAATTTGCATTAATTAGAGTTGTGCATTTGAGAATTGAAATACATATAATCAAATAAAATAAGACTTGATAGTTTTTTCATGTCTTATATTTGATTGGGACGTTGTATGGTAGAAGGATTAAATTGTACGGTAACTATTCACTGAAAGGTTCTTTTGTGATTAATGTTGAAATCTATATTATCTTGAAAGTCGTTGATCGCTAAGGGGGTTTACCCTTATTGTAGAATAAATATTATTTATTTAAATGAATTAAATAGTTTAATTTATTTATTTAAATAAGATTAGAATTGTTCTAATTTATTTATTCACAAGCGGTTTAATATAGAGAACCAAAAGGGTCACACTGCAAAAAGAAAATATTTATTTAAGAAATAAATAGCATAATCGTAATAATATGTTAAGTATATTTAATTTATGCTATGGTGATAGAATAAATTAAATAGCTTAATATTTATTATTTAATATTTTAGAAATATTCTTATTAATATTATTACTATTATTATTTAATTTCTAAATGGTTTAGGAATTAATTAATATAATTACTCTCATAAGTTCCTAATTAGATTAAGAGACTAATTAATTAAAAGAGTTTAATTAATTAAATAAAACCATATTCCTAAATAGTTTAGGATGGTTGTCTACATCTATAAATAAGAGAAGTCTTATTATGAAAAGGGTTAGACACAGACAAATTTCCGATAGTTGAGAGAGTACTTACAATTTCTATAGAGATAGAAACTAGAGTTATGCCAACACCCATCTTTTTTGAATACGTACTATTCCTTGGTGGATCACCTCTAGAGGCCAAACACTTGGGTGGCTAACGTTGATCAAATGAAGTAATCTAATTGGTGAATTTCAAGGAGAACGCGCAAGGATTTGGAGTTGAACTTGTACCCGAGGAAGCACGGTTCTATAAGGGCATAATTCTTATTCTCTATCTCTTTCGTTTAATTGATAATTGCGCATAAAGAAAGATCATAGTGATGGTTTGTATAAAATTTTAAATCTGATTTTATCGCGCTTCCGCTATATTTGTGTAATTTGATTTCATGCTCGCGTTATATACAAACCCAACAGTGGTATCAGAGCCAAACTTTATGCGAATTATTAATTGTTTTGATTCTGTATATGCATACGTATGTGTTTAAAACAATTTATTGGGAATAATTTTTGGTATAAAATCATGTTTTTGGAGAAAAACACAAAAAATCATGATTTGCAAAAAACAAATCTGGAAAACCAGAATTTCGCCTGTAGCGTGAGGCGCGCCAAGGGCGGTGCGGGGCACGCCGGTCCAGCAGAAAATCCGATTTTTTTGTGCACTTTTCAAATATAAGATAAAAGTTTATTTTGATTTGAAATTGGATTAAAATAAATGAGTTTATTTTAACTTGAAATTGGATTCCACGTTAACTAGAATAAATGAGTTTATTCTGTTTTGGAATAGGATTTCATGTTTCCTAGAATAAAGAAGTTATTCACATATGGAATAGGATTCCATGTGTCCTAAAAAAAATAAAGTTGCTTATTTTGTTAAGGAATAGGATTCAACATATTTTATTTTTCCATCAATTTTATGTTAAAATAAAAGAGTTTATTTTGAACTTGAAATTGGATTCCATATTAATGAAATAAAGAAGTTTATTTTGATTTGGAATTTGATTAAAAATAAAATAGTTTATTTTTTATTCAAAATTGGATTTATACTAAACAAATTGGAGTTGAAATTGGATTTCATGCAAACTAATTTGATTTGGTATTGGATTTCATACTAACTAATATTGTCCATTAAATGATATCAATGCATATATGGAATGGTTTTATTATTCATGAGATGAATGTTATTTATTGATGCATATGGTGATATGTATGATAATAAATGGGATTGATTATGGACTATTGACCAATGTGTGACTAGATTTTATTTTATGAGGATGCATGAATGAATGGGTTTTATAAATGGGATCTGCGTATCTTGTCTTTTATAGTTTTTCTTGATGTAAATTCTATCTTCCTCATATGTATTTTTCCTTGACTGCTGATCAAGATTTCTATTTATTGTAAATAGTTTATGTAATAGGATTAGTTAGAATTATTTTGAAGAATTGGAGACAAAGGAGTAAGGAGCGCTTGAAGACCGTTTGTAATGGAGCCCGGGATTTAAATGTAATAGTTATATTTAAATTCAGTTCTTGCACCTTAGCTTTGACCTTTTGGTTCACTTGGTAGCTCTAGTGAACCAAACTAGAATAAAAGCATAATCAATCCGGGTAAAATATAGTATTTTATATGTGCATGTTTACTATATATATTATATATCATACAACATGCTTCGCATGTTAAATAATATGACGCGTAATATATATATGTATATATATATATATATATGTTCATGCGCGCTAAACAAGATGAGACAAATAATAACAAACCCCTCAAAGAAATTATATTAAGTTATAACGTTCAAAGATATTTGGAATATCGAACGTCGCCTTCTAGAATGATAAAACGATAGAGTATCAATTAATTATTATAAGTTTGTTGTGTCATACAAGGCTTATGTTAATTTGTTGAGATGTTGTTTTATCACATTTGATGCTTATTAAGGAATTGAACAATGTTGTTTTGTTGTGTCACACAAGGACGGTGTTTGTACCACGCCCCCAAATCCGGGTCTCTTGAACCTCGGACCTGGTGCGTCACGATACATCATATTTACAACTACTGCGGAAGATATAAACATAAATTATTTATACAATAAACTCTGCTACATATCCCAAGGTCTAAAACCTTAACTTAATACATACCTTCAGTAGCTTAAAAGGTTTACAATATCATTTACCTCAGACAACTAAATAGTTAACGTGCATAACCATCTAATCTTGCCCTTTGCTTTTGTATTTGTCTTTCCTCGAACATTCGTCTTAAATCTGAAATTTGTTATCATGATATAGCAAGGGTGAGCAACTATTTTGCCCAATAAGTTTAAATACAAGAAAGATATATCATGATTGAAAGAAGGAATAAGCTTTTGAATTTTTAACAATATAATAATTGTGAAAGAGCATGAATCATAATTTTAATAATTGAATGACTGAATCAATAATTCTGGATGTCAATAATGACTATGAACAATTTAATTGAACCTTATGGTAATGAAGGTGATCAGCCTTTCATACCTGATGGACATATACAACATGCACTATGTGCGAATCAATAATTTAAGGAGGTGGAATAACTATAGAGAATTAAACCACTAGCATGCTTAAAACATAGCAACTTAAATTTGAGTTAAGAGGAACGTGCTCAATGTAAAAGTTGAGTAAGATGGAACTTGCTCAATATAAACTTGAGTAAGAGTAAGGAAACTTGCCTGTACCGTCGATTACTACTACGCAATCTAACTAAATCGCTTATAAAAGACCTATCAGTTATAAGATTGATCTTTCAATTAGCATCACATATATCACTTCTTTATAAGTAAGTTATCTAACATTTAACCACATAATCAAATATTAGATAACACCTTAACACCATACGCATTCATAATTCTAAAACTAGCACGCATCGAGTCTTTAACAGTGTTCAATATAGTATGCTGAGTGATTTCCCACAAACAACCAACAAACTAGTTTCCGTCTCGTCTACACTGTTTTCACAGTGAGTTAGATAGGTTGCTAGTTCAGATATACCTCCGCTCCCTGAAGGAATCGTTTAGCCCAGCTACTATACATCAAATATTAAAGAGCACGACTGTACCACTACTTTATCATAAACCTTATGACTTAACACTAAGTCTTTCATTTTATAAGTTTTCTTTATAATCCATTAAGCCTTAATACCTAATCTAGCAAGTTGGATTATTCAAACATACCAATCCAGCAAATTGGATTCTAACTGACATCCAATCTAGTAACCTGGATTCAAACTATCCTACAATCCAGCAACTTGGATTCACTAATTCAGCAAACCGAATTCATTAATTCAGCAAACCATATTCACCAATTCAGCAAACTGGATTCAACAATTCAGCAAGCCGAATACCACAATCCAGCAAGCTAGATTCAAACTGTAATTCCTTCTTAAATGTATTGTATTTCCAATTCAATATACTATTCAATATAGCTTATTGAATGTCCAATCAATAACTTAACTCCGCTTTTAAACGCTCATTTAATATTATTAATATCTTAATAATATTTTAACCGATAAACAATTTATTCTAATTGTTTACATTTTGCTAATTAATTCATTTAACAATCATAAAAGGTCATACATATAATAAATTATCATAAATGATCAAAACACCCTCCACAAATCTGATCCTACTTGGGTTTAGTATTAACTTATATATCTAGCACCTCTCTTTGACGGATCGTAAAACAAAGTTATAGATCTCAAGTTATAAGTTTACAAAATAGTAAAAAGTTAGGGTTTTCTAACTTTGTTTTAAAACAAACTAGTTTTTCTTTTCTTTTCTCAACCATCCAAGCACATCAATACACAAGTTGAGCACAACCAAGCATAAAACATCATCTAGCATATAGATTAAGGATTTTAGACCTTAAGATCATAACTTTTTCTTTACCAAAACCAATCAAAAGAAAAAGAATTAACTAGTTTTAGTTTTACCTTTTTGTGTGCTATCCTTCTCCTTCCTTTAAGCACCAAGCCATGGCTTCTCTTCACTTAATCCCTCCTCATCATTTTGGCAGCCCTCTCTTTGGTTCTATCTCTTTCTCTTCTTGAGATATTATTTTGGAAAGAAGAGGAGAAAGAAGTAGCTTTTAATTCTATTTTTTCTCTCTCCAAACTTACAAAAAAATGAAAGGAATAAGACTAACCAAAGGATAATTACTTACAAAACTATAGATATATAAGTTATATCTATATATTATATCATCATTAGTAAGTGACCTCTCATACACATTTGACAAGTTGGTGATGTGCCATCATTATTAATTGTACTTGTTTTTCATCTTTAGAAGCAAGCTATTAAAAAATCAACACTTCACCATTTGGGACCAACATGTGGCCGGCTGCCCTCTTCTCATTTTTCCCACTTTTTGCTTTTTCTTTTATTGCTTTTGTGACGCCCCCGAATCCAGGTCCGTGGAACCTCAGATTCGGTGCTCACGGTAACATTTCTTTGAGCTGTTTAATAAATTACAAACTTCATATTTATATCAGAGTTGTCTATTCCCCAGGTATGACAACCTTTAATTACATTTCGTACATGTTACATAATATATATGATCACAATACAAAAGGCCTATTTATTACAGATAACGGCATACAACTTATTCCTTTAGCTTTTCCTTTCTCTTGTCCTAGCCAGAGCCTTCTAGTCGATTACAGTTAGCTGAAAACATTTAAGTCAAAGCAAGAATGAGCATTCAATTGATTAGCAAGTAATAACAATTATAATAATGCGCTGAAGAAGTAAATGTTTTCTTTGAGGACTACTTCTACCACGAATCAAAAGTGGTGAAGTCATTTGAAACCATTCTTAACAACATATCAAATCATTTTAAGATTTCTGAAACTACTGAGTGACTTTTGAATACTGAGAGGTTAAAAGACTATGAACTGCCATTTTTTATTTTTGAAAAGGTTTAAACAGAAATTCATCTGTAAACTTTTTGGTCTTACAGACACAGAGGATGATCAGTCCCGTTGTGCCCTATATTTATCAACACTATATAATACATCTCCGCTATTGGCGCATAAAATTTTTTCATCACCACTTTTAGTGCATAAAATTTCCCCATTTCGGGTTGTTCATACTCAGTCTGGAGTCCTAACTAAAACAATTAACTTGGACCACTTAATCATAACCAATAACTTTCGGCAAATGCTTTTCAAATCGTGTCTAGCTGGGACAAATAACTTAGACAATCTTTAAACTAGGTATACATACTGAAATTTAATAGTATGTATCACAACTTATCAACGAATTTCGAATTCAAGGGTAATTGATAATGTACAATAGTTCATAGAAGTGGGGACACTTGCATAACCAAACTTAGAATACAAATTTTCAATATGAGTCATAGAAATTCAGTAATGAGATACTTTTAACAATGAACGAATCGAAGTAAATTCGAATTTATAATAATTATAACAATTTGTACAAGTGAGGACACTTGCATAAAGAACAGAACAATTTTGATTATAAATACATCACATGAGACAATATCGAGATATTTGAAATCAATAGATAGCTTGAATAAAGTTTAAGAATACTTGCATAACATATGGATCCATTGCATAAACTAAATGCAAGGGTTACGATAATTGCATAAACGAATAACAAAGATCATTATGGATATGAATAATTAACAATAATTATTCACGAGCATGCTTTGAAATTGATAACTCATATTGAGTTAGGAACTAACAATAAATGTAAGAAGTTTAGCAATAATCAGGAATTTGCACAATATATACCTGTTTGTACGAAAACAAATAGTGCATAAGGTTTAGATACTTGCACAGTAAAGAAAGAGTTCAGATACTTGCACAACGTACGAATCCAATTCATAACGTAAATGAAAAGGGTGGGATACTTGCTTAATGTAAAAGTTGAGTAAGATGGAACTTGTTTGGCAGATCCAATTCATAAAGTAAATGAAAAGGTAAGATACTTGCATACATATACCTATTGCATAAAATAAATACGTAGGTTCGGATACTTGCACAATAAAAGATTGAGTTAAAATACTTGCACAATAAAAGATTGAGTTAAGATACTTGCACAACATACGAATCCAGTTCATAATGTAAATGAAAGGACAGAATAGTTGCTCAATAATAGATTGAGTTAAAAGCTTGCATAAACCTGAATCCATTTCATAAAGTAAATGAAATAGATAGGATACTTGCATACATACACCTATTGCATAAAATAAATGCGTAGGTTCGAATACTTGCACAATAAAAGATTGAGTTAAGATACTTGCACAATAAAAGATTGAGTTAAGATACTTGCACAACATACGAATCCAATTCATAATGTAAATGAAAGGATAGAATAGTTGCTCAATAATAGATTGAGTTAAAAGATTGCATAAACCTGAATCCATTTCATAAAGTAAATGAAAAGGATAAGATACTTGCCTTGGTTGTTGACTACTGCTATGCAATTTAATTTAACTTCTTTCGTAAGACCTACCAGTCATAAGATTAATCTTTCAATCAGCAAATCATATTATACCTTATAATATCACTTCTTTATAAGTAAATTATCTAACATTCAACCATATAATCAAATATTAGATAACACATAACACCATACGCATTCATAATTCTAAAACTAGCACACAACGAGTCTTTAACAGTGTTCAATATAGTATGCTGAGTGTGTTAGGTTTGTATATAGCGCGAACATGCAATCAAATTACATAAATAGTGCGGAAGGGCAATAAAACGGATTTTAAAATTTTTCATACAAACCATCACCATAATCATCCTTGTGATTAATTATCAATTAAACGAAAGAGATAGAGATATAGAATTATACCCTTGTAGAACCATGCTTCCACAGGTACGAGTTCACCTCCAAATCCTTCGCGTTCTCCTTCAATCCCACCGATTAAATTCCTTCCTTTGATCAACGTTAGCTACCCAAGTGTCTGGCCTCTAGAGGTGATCCACCAAGGAATAATAATTGTTCAAGAAGATGGGTATTGGCAAAACCCTAGTTTTTATCTCTATAGAAATTGCAAGTACTCTCTCCCTCCAATTCTTATGGAAGAATGTGTAACTGTCTGACCCTAAATCATGATAAGACTCCTCTTATTTATAGATATAGGGAACCCTCCTAAACTATTTAGGATTAGGGTTTTTATTTTAATTAAACTCCTTTAATTAATTAAAATCCTAATCCAATTAAGAATTTATGAGAGTACTTTTATTAATTAATTCCTAAACCATTTTAGGAACTAAATAATAATAATAGTAATAATAATAATAAGACTCTTCTTATTAATTTATATTTAATATTTCCAAAATATTAAATAATAAATATTAAGCTATTTAATTTATTCTATCTCCATAGATTAAATTAAATACACTTAATTTATTATTACGATTATGCCATTTACTTCTTAAACAAATATTTTTCTTTTGCGGTGTGACCCTTTAGGTTCTCCATATTAAACCGGTTGTGAATAAATCAATTAGAACAATTCTAATTTTATTTAAATAAATAAATTAAAATAGTTAATTCATTTAAATAAATAATATTTATTTTACAATAAGGGTAAGTCCCCTTAGCGATCAACGACTTTCCAGATAATATAGATTTCAACATTAATCACAAAAGAACCTTTCAGTGAATAGTTACCGTACAATTCAATCCTTCTACCATACAATGTCCCAATTAAATATAAGACATGGAATTACTGTCAAGTCTTATTTTATTTAATTATATGTATTTCGATTCTCAAATGCACAACTCTGATAATGCAAATTAGAAACTCATTTCTAACTTCATTCTGCTTTGGCCAAAGACTTTTGAGTCGTCATTTATCGAATCACATAGGATATTCTCTCATTTTACTAGAAGTGGTAGATTCTTTGTTGACCATTCACCTATCTCCATGTACAACTTATTATACCCAATCATACCCTTTGTTATACTCTGAGGGTCTTAGGGGACATGTCAAAGTATAACTCATCACACACAAGATACTATAATGATCTCAAGTCCAAGGATCACTTGTACTACTATCACTAGAGAAATTCCTATTGACAGACGAGTAAAAGTCCATTAGGTATTCCTTAGCGAGCCACGTTCAGTGAACTTATTCTCTAATAAGCACCTACATACTTGCTTTAGTGTCTCCACACAAATGATTATGAGATCAATCATCCTCTTCATAAGAGCAAGCAACGTATGTACTAATCTATCTGGATTCACTAATCCCCTTTTTAGTAATCCATCGATTAGGAACGATTTTAGTTTGTAAGCTATCTAGAATTTAGATCTCATTAGCATGATCACCATCATGATTCTAAAAGCATTGCTCAAAACTATGGGTTTATCACATTTAATATAACAGCACAATGTAGATAAAGTAAAATGCCTTTAACAAACGAATAAGATTACAAAGTATATGTTGCATCATATCAAATATGATTGGTTTGTGTGCATACTACTTTCAATCTCCCACTTGCACTAAAGCCAATCGCCATGGTATCTAATACCCTTCTTCTCTAAGTGACAATTATCCTGCTGTTAGATAAAGCTTCAGTAGATGGATATGCAATGTTGTTCTCGAGAGTTCACTATCTCTATAGTGACTTTTCCTCTTTCAATGATTCCACTAATCAAATGAAAGTGCCGCAACATTTGTTTGAATCCAAGATGAGACTTAGGAACTATTCCTAGTTCTGTAATGAACTTTTCATCCAAACAATCAACTTGCAGCTTCATTTACAACTATATACTTTGTCTTTGTCACTAAACCAACAACTCTTTGCTGTTTGAAACTTTTTCAATTCACTGCACCACCATTCAAGGTAACGATTTACCTTAAACTGGATTTGTTATCGTCTTGGTCAGTCTGAAAAACTTGAGTCTGTTTAGCCCTCTAGTTTTAATTCAGACCTACCATGAATTATGATCACATCTTCAGTACCGGTTAACTACCTAAAGATGTTTATCACTGTCTTACAATGATCATCTCCAGAATATGACTGATCAACATCAAGCCTTGTATATTCATTGCATACATGATAATAACTCATGCGATCTCTCTTTCAATTGGGAATAATTTTTGAGAGATACACTCCATGGCTAATCATCATGAGACCTCTCTTGGAGTTTGCCATGCTAAACGCCTTTAACATCAAATGAATATACGTTCCTTGGGTCAAGCTGAACATCCTTTTAAATCTATCTATATAGATTTATATCCCCAATTTATAGGATGCTCCTCCCAAGTTATTCATGGAAGAATGTTTAGACAATTTTATCTTTACTGATTGTAGCATTGGTGTGTCATTCCTTATCAGTAGTATATCAACATATAATACTAGGAATGTCACAGTGCTCCCACTGACCCTTTTGTACATACTAGGTTCATTCTCGTCTTTGATAAAATCAAACTCTTTTAATTGTCTCATCAAAACGAATGTTCCATCTTTAAGAAGCTTGCTTCAATCCATAAATGGATCATTGTAGCCTAAAACACGATTTGCTTCAACCTTTGAAACAAATTCCTCTGGCTGTATCATACATACATTCTCCTCAAGTCTTCATTGAGGAAGGGCATCGCCACATCCATTTTGCCAGATTTCGTAATAAGCTGCAATCACAAGTAAAATCCAAATGGACTTGAGCATTACCCGGTAATATGGGTTTATCACAGTCAACTCCTTGACTTGAAAAACCTTTTAAACAGGTCTGGTCTTATAGGTCTCCACCTTGCCATTTGCCCCAGTCTTTCTCTTAAAGACCCATATTCACCCTCTAGGCACTATGCCCTTTTGTGGAATAACCAGAGTCTATACTTGGCTCTCATACATGGAGTCCATTTTGGATTTCATGGTCATCTGCCATTTCTCTAAGTGTCTACTACTCATAGCCTCATCGTATAAAACTGGATCATCATCCTTTATGATGCGTACCTCATCATCATCCTCTATGATGAATCTATACCTCCCAGGTATCTTTGGTACTCTTCCAAATTTACGATTCGGTTGTGGTATAATAGGTTTATCTACAGGTTCCTCGGTTCGACTTAAAGTGCTTTGTGGTTCTTGAACTCCTTCAAAATCTATTACCCTCCCACTAGCTCCTTAAATGATAAACACCTTTATCTAAGAAGGTAGCATGTAGGATTATAGTAATAATACCCTAAAACTTTCTTTAGGATATCCCACAAATCTGACAAGTCTGCACTTGTCAGATTTTATCCCAAACTTATCTTTGAAATCTTTTCACATAAGCTGGACAACCCCTTATCTTAACATACTTAAGAGTAGTGATCCTCTTTATCCATAACCCTTATGGAGTCTTGGGCTCGGATTTTTGAGGTTATCTTATTTTTGTAGATATGCAGCCGTTTCTAGGGCATAACCCCAGATGGATACTAGAATGTCGGTAAAAATTATTATGGACTGCAGCATGTCCAACAAGGTACAATTTCTCCTTTTAGATATATCAATCAATTATTGCATATTAGGAGGTATCCATTATGAGAAAATACCATTTTGAGATGATCTAGAAACTCATTGCATAAGTATTCCTTCCTCGATCTAATCAAAGAATCTTAATACTTTATCAATATGTTTCACTTCTGAATTCTTTGAACATTTCAAATGATTCAGACTTGTATTTTATCAAATACACACATTCAACTCTTTGAATGACCATCTCCTTTTCTTTTATTAGTTTATTCAATTTGCAAAATATTTTTCATGTAAGTCAAGTATACAAAGTCTATCAAGTAATCTTCCAGTTTCAAACAAAATATTATCATTATAAATAGAATAACAATTGTTCTTAAATATAATACTAGAACCTTCCTTGTCCAACAACGAAAGTTCTAATATTTCTAATGAGAACTGGAACATAATAACAACTTATTAACTTAATAAACTTGCCCGTAGGCAATGCTAAACTATAAGTTCCTATGGTTAATGCAGCAACCTTTGCTCCATTCCAACACATAAGATTACTTACTCTTTGTTTAGCTTTCTACTTCTGCTTAGTCTCTGCATTGGATTGCATACGTGAGAACTACAGTCGGTATCCAATATCCAAGTAGAACCTTGACTTACAGAAAGATTTATTTTTAATCATGAACAAACCTGTATTTGTAACCGAAGCTTCACTAAGCTTCTTCTGGTTAGCCTTTGTAAGATTCTCCTTACAGTTTCCTTTCTAGTATCTAGGCTTATTGCAGTTGAAGCAAACTCCTTTTGCTATCTACACCAGTCATGTTCTTATTGTCCTTTGTTTTTGCCTTTCCATTTACCTTTTTTGAATTGTTCTTCTTTTAAGAAGATCCTTTGGCCCTCTTCCGCTTCCTGGAAGAATCATTCACCAATAAGACTTGGTCTTTCTTGGTTAGAAAGTAACTCTTTACAGTTTTTAACATGTTTAAGCAACTCAGGTAGGCTGACATATAGCTTGTTCATGTGGAAATTCACAACAATTTGTGAGAAAGAGTTTGAAAGTGATTTCAAGATCAAATCTTGGATCAACTCTCCATCCAATAAAACTCAGTTGTCCCAATTGTTCAATCAGATTGATCATTTTAGGACATATGTTTGTACTGTAGTGTCATCGGTCATTCTAGATCGGAAAAGCTCCTTAGATATCGGATATCTAATAGTCCTACTTTCCTCACCATTCAACTCCTTGAAGGTGTCAGAGTACAGTAGGAGCATCCATAGTTTCATGCTGACGCTGAAGCTCGTTACTCATGGATGCAAGTATGATGCATTGAGCTAACTGTGCATCATCTTGCCACTTTCTAAAAGTAGCAATCTCTTCCTCTGAGGCATTGTCTGTAACCATTGCAGGGATAGGCATATTAAGGACATAAGATAACTTTTCAGCCTTAAGAACTATTCTCAAATTCTTTAACTAGTTCGTGTTATTTGGTCCAGTTAATTAGCATCTAATATGCTCCGCAATGATAGTAAATTAGACATTGTAAAATTCAGTAAATGAAATAGACAACATTTTAGCATACATTAATTACCAAAATAAATTAGGTCTTTATTTTAAATTGGTATCTCTCACTTTTTCATCAAACTATATTACCCTCATTATATAGTTCGGCAAATCTAATTAAAGATTTGCTAGTGAGAATAAGGATCCCATTTCAAATGTATATAGCCTTGTGTGTGCACAAAAAACTATAAATAAATAAATAGGTAGACAACTATTGTCAATTACATCACTATGTAACTCCTTGTATTTTGCCTCTTAGATTATAATGGTCAAGTGTGTGCACATCCGAACTAAAATAATCTAAGTTAAGTCCAACCTAGGACTTCCATATATGTGAAGAGAAAAAGACCGCCCTTGTGTGTGCACAACAAAGCAGTAATGTTCAATTCCTTAATAAGCATCAAATGTGATATAACAACATCTTAAATATTTAATACTCGCCTTGTGTGTGCACAACAAACTCATATTAAATATTTAATGCTCTATTGCTTTACCATGCTAGAAGGCGACGTTCGATATTCCGAATATCTTTGAACGCTTAGGACTTAATATGATTTTCTTTGAGGGGTTTGTATTTATTAGTCTCATCTTGTTTAGCGCACATGCACATATATATATAAACTACGCGTCATATTATTTGACATGCGAAGCATGTTGGATAATATATAATATATATATATATATATATATATATATATATATAGTAATCATGCACATATAGAATACTATATTCTACCCGGACCGATTATGGACTTTTATTCTAGTTTGGTTCACTAGAGCCACCAAGTGAACCAAAAGGTCAAACCTAGGGTGCAAGAACAAAATTTAAATATAACTACTATATTTAAACCCATGCTCCATTACAAACGGGTCTTCAAGCGCTCCTTGCTCCTTTGTCTCCAATTCTTCAAGTAATTCTAACTAAACCTATTACATAAACTATTTATAATAAATAGAAACCTTGATCAGCAGTCAAGGGGAAGTACATAGGAGGGAGATAGAATTTACATTAAGAAAAATTAGAGAAGACGAGGTACGCAGACCCCATTTATAAAAACTCATTCATTCAAGCATCCACTAAAATAAATCCAATCACACATTGGTCAGTAGTCCATAATCAATCCCTATTTATTATCATACATATCTCCATATGTATCAATAAATATCATTCATCTCATGAATAATAAAACCATTCCATATATGCATTGATATCATTTAATAGACAATTAAAAGTTTACTAGAAATCCAATTTTGAAACAAAAATAAACTCCTTTATTTTAATCAAAATTTGAATCATAATAAACTTATTTATTTTATTTTATCCAATTTTGAATAAAAATAAACTCCTTTATTTTTAATCAAATTTTAAATCAAAATAAACTCCTTTATTTTTATTAACATGGAAACCAATTTCAAGTTCAAAATAAACTCCTTTATTTTAACTTAAAATTGTTTGGAAAAATAAAATATGTTAAATCCTATTCCTTATCAAAATAAACATCTTTATTTTTAAGGAAACATGGAATCCTATTCCATATGTGAATAAACTCCTTTATTCTAGTTAACGTAGAATTCAATTCCAAGTTCAAATAAAACCATTAATTTTAATTATATTCCAATTCAAAATAAACCTTTTGTGACGCCCCCAAATTCGGGTCTCCAAATACCCGGATCCGGTCATCACGATCCAATACAAACATTCACCTCTAACAACATATGGTAACTAAAATGCGGAATATAATAAACATACGTTGTCAATTACAAAGGTGTTACTAGTCCCAGAATACAAAAAAAACCTTAAACACTTACACAAATCCATACCCTAAATAAACATTAGGGTTTAAATTATATTAGCAGTAAGTAACTAAACGTAAATTTAAAATCTGCTACATGAAGTCTATTACTTCATCTTTTCCATTCCTTTATTCTTCCCTGACGTCTCGGGTTTAGCTGCAATAAAATCATGATATAGCAAGAATGAGCAACGAGTTTGCTCAGCAAGTTTAAAGTATAACAATAAGGATATATCATGATGAAAGGAATATAGAAGGAGATTTCAACAATAAAATTATCAGAAACAATAACAATAAATGCTTTTAGAACAATTGATAGTCGAATAGACTTTGAACAATAACTTCCAAAGGAGTCAATAGCTAGTTGACCCTCTGGTTACTGGTTACAGAATAAGTACTTGAGGGGATCAGCCTCGCGTACGCTATGTATATGCACAACATTTAACTCTGCTATTGGTACCTTATATACGGTACCTGGGGTACTCCCCTATAATAAAAGGGGTGTTCATACAGTCTAAGAATCCTTACCCTCGATTGGTTCGGATAGCTTTTATAAATTTTCGCATATTTGTCTGACCGAACAAAGGTTCAGACTTAATAATGAGTAGTTCCTAAATCTCGGAACTTTAATAAATGTACGAATTCAAATGCACGAGTGCGAATGTCAATAAATACATAGAAGTGGAATAATTTTAAAAGTAATTAGACCACTTAAAGCATGCTTGGAGGTAAGATTCAAGCTTAAAGAATAACTTGCAACAATATATATATACCTTTTTGCACGAATTAAAATAGTGCATAAGATTTAGAAATTTGCTCAATGTAAAAGTTGAGTAAGGAAGAACTTGCCTATTTGCTCAGCTACAGATAAAATTTAGCTTTAATTAATTGATCTTGGATAACCTATCAGTTGATAAAGTCGGTTTATCCATTAGCATTGCATAACTGTATATCGATACACTTACTTATGTTATTTATTTGGCAGATAAATAATTCACCTTATACATTTAATTAATATCAATTCATTTGCTAAACAGAATCAATTACTGTCCTTTAGTTATTATTTCAAACAACTAATCATGCTCATTTATTATTTTAGCAACATTTAGTAACTCAATAAATACAAATCTTGTCAGTGCATTATGACTTAATCGTATCCAAATTTAATGTCTATTCTATTTGGTTAAATCTCTATTTATCATTTATAACAGTAAATAATAAATTGATTACTGCATCGCTACTTAGCAGTGACAACGAATAAATAGGTTATTTAAGTTTTATTCACCCTTAGCTACTATTCACTTCCAAGGGTAATTACGAAATTATTTTCCTTATTCCTCATTTATCATTAAATAATTAATGTATCACTCTACCCATACTTAATTATTAGTAATGTAAATTAAATAATAATTAAGTTCTTATTACCTTTATTTATTTCTTAATGATAAATAATTAAATAATTAACTTTGTTCATACTCGATTATTATTTAAGCAATAATCAAATATTTATTTGCTTTATTTATTATTTAAGGATATATAATAAATAATTAAATTATTAATATTACTTATTATTACTTAAATAGTAATTAAGTAGTTATTATCTTTATTTATTATTTAATGTTAAATAATAAATAATTATTTATTAATTATATTCATACTTAATTATTATTTAGTATTTATTAAACAATAATTAAACATTTATTATCTCAATGTTAAATAATAATTATTCATTACTGCATTATTAATTCAAATAACTCCCAATAATTCGGCCAGTAGTATTACATTTGATTATTAGGTAGTAGTTATATAATAAGCCATTAGACGCTGTCTGTTATTCATTCCAAAAAAATACCCAAAACATTTTAAGGGTTACTAAGTAGTTTAACATCCGATAATATCTCTAAATTCTGTTAATAATAATTTAAGTGTTAGCTATTATTAATAAACCTTCCCATAATAATTATCACACATTATGTTATTAATTGGAATAATCATATTTTCTCCCCAAGTATCGTTATCAATTGATTAGTAATGATCTAATCGCCCATTAATAATACTAACTCCTTTTAATAATGCATATCATTTGAAAATATTAATATTTCACGATTAATATTTTAAACACTTAAATATCATTTTGGTGAATAGAAAATATACAGTTAGTTCCCTCAACATTTATACATGATTTAAATCAGTTGATAGTATTAATGAAAACTGTTAGGTCATATTATTAATCCATTAGAAAGCTCCAAGCATCCTATTTGTGTGTTAGTCCAGGCCAGAGCCACGTCCAATACTGCCGTGCTCGGCCCTCAGTCCCGCACGCTAGGCACCACAACATAGCTCCAAGGCCAGCTTGTATGGCAACAGCCAAATAAAACCGTACTTGACCTTACGTTTGCGAAAGAAAAGAAAAATCAAACATATAATAAATGGAATCTGAGTTCCATAACAGTTCTTGAACGTATAGACCACAGCTTGATTCTATAAACTATGTTGCTGACAACAAAATTGATACCAAATGAAAAACAGTCTCATTTAGTCATTACATCAAACAGATGGTGGGCATACCTGGACTCTACTCACGCCTAACCCCTGCTCCTAATTGAGCTGCCAGAAACTTATGATCCTCCAATATACGGAGTTCCCATAAAACAGCACAACCCAACAATTCCCAAGAGTCATCTTAATCTAATAAAGAGAAATCAAATGCCCCAATACAAAGGAACAAAAATACTCCAATATAGTGGAGGATTTCAACTCAATACAAAAGACTAACTACTTCCAATACAGAGAAACAATTAACTTATTACCATACAACACAGTCGTCACTACCAATTCAATGCAGATAATAATTTATTTCAACAAAGTATCCAGAAAAAATTTTCCCATACAGAGAAACAATTTATTCAATACAGTACCAAGGATCCCAAAATGCCCAAGCACGGACAGGGAAAGAAAAGGAAATCAATCCAACGAAATTATCATCGAGCCCTAGTTATACCTGAATGCCATTCGGATTGCCCTTCTTCTTCTCCTTCCAAAGTACTCGATCAAACCGGACATTCACAGCCAACCTCCCCTGTTCTGATTGCTATTTCTTAAATTTTGTGCTTCGAAGAGAATCGGCAGCTTGGCTAGGTTTTGATTCCCAATTTATAGCCAAACGTTTATCCAATTGGTTGGGCATTACCTAAATCGTTCAGTCAAGGACCATCGGTAGGAGGGGGATAGGCGACTGTTGGTCCGCATCGCGCCCCATCATTTCCTAGCTGGGTTCGGCCGCCTCTCGAGCCTCGCGTTACCATGGGTCACGTCGCCGGTCGCTTTGTACCCTCTGGTCCGATTGTTTGCCCATGGCGAGCCCTTAGATAACCGCCGGTACAATCGCTCCCTCATGTGCCGACGCCCATCCAGCCGATCCCTCCTTTCTTCCCTCTCACGCGTCAACAGTCGAATCCTTCTCTTTATCGCCGGCGCACGGCTTGACAACCCTCTCCCGTTCCATCCGACTTGATTGAAGACTTAGGCATCCTCCTCGCTCCATCTGATCACTTAGAACCTAGGGCTGGTGTGTTGATTTAGCTTGAGGTTTGATTTGGCTGGTTGAACTCCAAATTGACATGTCGTTTCCCCCAAATCTGATAGACCCGATCCTTTAGTCCAACCCGGTCGGTAATAAGGAATGGGCTTAGCCCACTTGTTAATGATATAGGGTTTGGGGTTCAACCCATCTGAGTTTGGGTTAAAAGAAGTGACCCAAAAAGGAATTAGAAGGAAATTGGGTTTTGCCTAATTAAAATTTGGGTCAATTTAAATAAAAGAAAATAGCCCAACTTATTTATTAAAAATTCTTAGCACTATGCTCCTAATATTTAAATTAACTTAAATAATTAAATTAATTAATCAATTATAATGTTTATTACAACAATAATTCTTTATGCGAATTACTTACCCCAGCCTTGATAAAATTATTTATTTACTTATCCTAATTTTCTTGCCAATCAAATGCTAGGGTCAACTCATCAATTTATTCGACTTATTAGTGAGCCCCTTTAAGGCAAGGAAAATTACTGGACCATATAATTACCTAATAATAATCATTACATGAATCCAATTAAACCCGTAAAATTATATAAAAATGAATTTTTATTTATTAAAATAAATTTGATACAATGTTTAAAAATTCCTGGACATTACACCTTTTATCTTAATGGAAAATAAATAAAATCAAAATAAAAAATTTTCAAAATGTACAGACCGGCGCGACCGCGCTCCAAAATGAACTAGGAGCGGCACGGCCGCGCTGCACCCCAGAAACAGTTTCTGGGTTCGGGCGCGACCGCGCTCCAGAATGAACTGGAAGCGGCGCGGCCACGCTGCGTAGCAGAGTTCGAAATTTTTTTCTTTGCCCAGAAAATCAATCCAATTGCATAGCCATACATATATGGAATCATCATAATCGATAATTAGCACAAGGTTAGGCTCTGATGCCACTGTTAGGTTTGTATATAGCGCGAACATACAATCAAATTACATAAATAGTGCGGAAGCGCAATAAAACGGATTTTAAAATTTTTCATATAAACCATCACCATGATCATCCTTGTGATTAATTATCAATTAAACGAAAGAGATAGAGATATAGAATTATACCCTTGTAGAACCATGCTTCCACAGGTACGAGTTCACCTCCAAATCCTTCGCGTTCTCCTTGAATTCCACCGATTAAATTCCTACCTTTGATCAACGTTACCCACCCAAGTGTCTGGCCTCTAGAGGTAATCCACCAAGGAATAATAGTTGTTCAAGAAGATGGGTGTTGGCAAAACTCTAGTTTCTATCTCTATAGAAATTGCAAGTACTCTCTTTCTCTCCAATTCTTATTGAAGAGTGTGTAACTGTCTAACCCTAAATTATGATAAGACACCTCTTATTTATAGATATAGAGAACCCTCCTAAAATATTTAGGATTAGGGTTTTTGAATAATAAAACCATTCCATATATGCATTGATATCATTTAATGGGCAATTAAAAGTTTACTAGAAATCCAATTTTGAAACAAAAATAAACTCCTTTATTTTAATCAAAATTTAAATCATAATAAACTTATTTATTTTATTTTATCCAATTTTGAATAAAAAAAACTCCTTTATTTTTAATCAAATTTCAAATCAAAATAAACTCCTTTATTTTTATTAACATGGAAACCAATTTCAAGTTCAAAATAAACTCCTTTATTTTAACTTAAAATTGCTTGGAAAAATAAAATATGTTAAATCCTATTCCTTATCAAAATAAACATCTTTATTTTTAAGGAAACATGGAATCCTATTCCATATGTGAATAAACTCCTTTATTCTAAGAAACATGGAATCCTATTCCATATGTGAATAAACTCCTTTATTCTAGTTAACGTAGAATCCAATTCCAAGTTCAAATAAAACCATTAATTTTAATTATATTCCAATTCAAAATAAACCTTTTATCTTAATGGAAAATAAATAAAATCAAATTAAAAAATTTTCAAAATCTACAGACCGGCGCGACCGCGCTCCAAAATGAACTAGGAGCGGCACGGCCGCGCCGCACCCCAGAAACAGTTTCTGGGTTCAGGCGCGGCCGCGCTCCAGAATGAACTGGAAGCGGCGCGACCACGCTGCGTAGCAGAGTTCGAAATTTTTTTCTTTGCCAAGAAAATCGATCCAATCGCATACCCATACATATAGGGAATCATCATAATCGATAATTAGCACAAGGTTAGGCTCTGATGCCACTGGTAGGTTTGTATATAGCGCGAACATGCAATCAAATTACATAAATAGTGCGGAAGCGCAATAAAACGGATTTTAAAATTTTTCATATAAACCATCACCATGATCATCCTTGTGATTAATTATCAATTAAACGAAAGAGATAGAGATATAGAATTATACCCTTGTAGAACCATGCTTCCACAGGTACGAGTTCACCTCCAAATCCTTCGCGTTCTCCTTGAATTCCACCGATTAAATTCCTACCTTTGATCAACGTTACCCACCCAAGTGTCTGGCCTCTAGAGGTAATCCACCAAGGAATAATAGTTGTTCAAGAAGATGGGTGTTGGCAAAACTCTAGTTTCTATCTCTATAGAAATTGCAAGTACTCTCTTTCTCTCCAATTCTTATTGAAGAGTGTGTAACTGTCTAACCCTAAATTATGATAAGACACATCTTATTTATAGATATAGAGAACCCTCCTAAAATATTTAGGATTAGGGTTTTTGAATAATAAAACCATTCCATATATGCATTGATATCATTTAATGGGCAATTAAAAGTTTACTAGAAATCCAATTTTGAAACAAAAATAAACTCCTTTATTTTAATCAAAATTTAAATCATAATAAACTTATTTATTTTATTTTATCCAATTTTGAATAAAAAAAACTCCTTTATTTTTAATCAAATTTCAAATCAAAATAAACTCCTTTATTTTTATTAACATGGAAACCAATTTCAAGTTCAAAATAAACTCCTTTATTTTAACTTAAAATTGCTTGGAAAAATAAAATATGTTAAATCCTATTCCTTATCAAAATAAACATCTTTATTTTTAAGGAAACATGGAATCCTATTCCATATGTGAATAAACTCCTTTATTCTAAGAAACATGGAAATCCTATTCCATATGTGAATAAACTCCTTTATTCTAGTTAACGTAGAATCCAATTCCAAGTTTCAAATAAAACCATTAATTTTAATTATATTCCAATTCAAAATAAACCTTTTATCTTAATGGAAAATAAATAAAATCAAATTAAAAAATTTTCAAAATCTACAGACCGGCGCGACCGCGCTCCAAAATGAACTAGGAGCGGCACGGCCGCGCCGCACCCCAGAAACAGTTTCTGGGTTCAGGCGCGGCCGCGCTCCAGAATGAACTGGAAGCGGCGCGGCCACGCTGCGTAGCAGAGTTCGAAATTTTTTTCTTTGCCAAGAAAATCGATCCAATCGCATACCCATACATATATGGAATCATCATAATCGATAATTAGCACAAGGTTAGGCTCTGATGCCACTGTTAGGTTTGTATATAGCGCGAACATGCAATCAAATTACATAAATAGTGCGGAAGCGCAATAAAACGGATTTTAAAATTTTTCATATAAACCATCACCATGATCATCCTTGTGATTAATTATCAATTAAACGAAAGAGATAGAGATATAGAATTATACCCTTGTAGAACCATGCTTCCACGGGTACGAGTTCACCTCTAAATCCTTCGCGTTCTCCTTGAATTCCACCGATTAAATTCCTTCCTTTAATCAACGTTAGCCACCCAAGTGTCTGGCCTCTAGAGGTGATCCACCTAGGAATAATAGTTTTTCAAGAAGATGGGTGTTGGCAAAACCCTAGTTTCTATCTCTATAGAAATTGAAAGTACTCTCTCTCTCTCTCTCTCCAATTCTTATGGAAGAGTGTGTAACTGTCTAACCCTAAATCATGATAAGACACCTTTTACTTATAGATATAGGGAACCCTCCTAAACTATTTATGATTAGGGTTTTTATTTTAATTAAACTCCTTTAATTAATTCAACTCCTAATCCAATTAGGAATTTATGAGAGTACTTTTATTAATTAATTCTCAAACCCTTTTAGGAACTAAATAATAATAATAGTAGTAATAATAAGACTCTTCTTATTAATATATATTTAATATTTTAAAAATATTAAATAATAAATATTAAGCTATTTAATTTATTTTATCTCCACAGATTAAATTAAATACTGTAACGACCCCAAAATTCTAAACAATCTAATTCTCCACATCGGTCGTTAACAATACATCCATTTTCTGACTTTACAACATTATTCAATGTTAAACATAATAAAATGCGGAATAATTTTTTTAAACTTTTCAGTTTTTCTTTCTTTGCTTTCCCTAAATCATAACCTTTAATCATTACATATCCTAGAAACATATTTGATTCGCTTCATCAGAGTTATAATAAAATAAAACTTACTTCTAGATTCAATAGTGTCTATACATCAGATAAAATTAAATTATAAATTAATACAAATTTTTACAACTCAACAACTGTTACATTCAATACATTCTCAAATACATCATTCATAACCTTAATCATGGTTCATAAACATAAGTTAAGCTAAAATAATTAATCTTCATGCATAACATCTGAGTCATGTCATTCAAGCAGCACATAACGTTATCTTTTATCTTTAACCTGCAAAAGTGGTTATTTGCAAGAATGAGCTCAGCAGCTCAGCAAAATCTAACAGTTTGCATGCATCACATAGCACATAGATAACATGCTCATTATTTAAATCATAAACGTTTGGCTAAACATGTCATATATAATGATCAACACGTAACAAATAGAGATTGAATGTCATAACTCAATGAACATTCTCTATTCAACGAACGTAGTCATATTTTGACTTTGTCGTTACATACTTGCAACATATGTAAAATACATCATGCTGTATACATCACAGTTTTAAACAGTTAATCGTTTAGTTCACATAACAAATAGGAACTGAAAGATTTGCTTGGTTCGAAGATTATCAATTACCATAACCAGCTTATATTTATCTGCACTTCATGTATCCTCTTTGATCTTCCCTAACCTAGATAGATGATGAAGTGGGCTATTCTTCCTTGATTCCTCTTTCTTCTTCCTTCTTTGATTCTCCAGGGTTCTTCTCAATACACACATAGAATTTCCTCTCTCACAAACCCTCACTTTTCTCTCAATTTCTCCCAACAAGAAGAACACTGAAGAACAAAAAACTTATACGTATAGTATTACCTAGCCATCAATTATACAAACCAAGAGTCTCAGCAGTTACAAATACCAAGAGTCTCAGCAGTTACAAATACCAAGAGTCTCAACCGTTATGAAATTGAAGGGTCACTAGGCCATGTTTGGCTAGAACCCAAAAATTCCCTTTTAGCTTATTTTAATAATCTTTTTTATTATAAGATATATATATATTATCACACTTAAATTAAATTAAACCTATTATATAATTAAATCTAATTAAACTTATTAATAATTTCAATTAAAACTTACTGACCAAATTATAATTCAATTTAGCCAAATTATAATTTTATTAAATAAGTTATTTTATTCAATAAAACATTAATCCTCTAATTTAATTATTAAATTAAATTAGAATACTACTCGCGTAATAAAATACGCACTAAATCGCTTAATTAAATTATTCTACAATAATTTCCATCAAATATTTATTCGATAAACATTTTAATCTACGAGATTCATAATCATACCACATTAACATGTTATATTTATATGTAGCACGTTACCTTCTCATTTTATTAAAATAATTATATTCTCATTAATTTCTTATTTTAATTAAATAAATCACTCACATTATTATGAAATTTAATTCACAATAATTTCTATTGTCCATAAAACATAACAATCAAATTATATTATTTTATAATATAATTTTCAACTTACTAATATTCAATAAATATCTTATTCTTTTTTTAACAATTTCCTTCATTTCATTCAATGGTTTAATTAACTATTAAACCTCGTTTCCCAAATACACGAATATATAATTCTATTTACATCAAATCATATTTTTTACAATATATATATCACATATGTACACATACTCAAAAAACTCAAAACGTCACATAATAAGAATTTTATTCGCCAAATTCTTATTTAATAATTCTTTGAAAATTCAGGTGGTCACATCCTTCCCTCCTTATAAGGATTTCGTCCTCGGAATCAACGAAACCTCCCTTACTCGGTTTTCACTAAATCGCTTTCACAATTATCGTCGAATAACTTCAACGCATTACCTTAGTGTAGGTTTTATTTTATCACCACCACTTAAACTTGAAACACTTCGAGTATTATATATTCTTTAATCCTTTAACACATTCACTTCCTTTCTCTAAGGATCATTGCATAACATACTCATTGTAATCATTTAACATCCTGATTTAGCATCGCATAAATATTCAGGATATTACATTCACCCCTTCTTCTAAGAATTTCGTCCTCGAAATTTTGATTTACTAATATTCGTTCCTTCCATTTATCAAAATGGACTCTACATTAAACTCTACTTATTCATTGGGTTCTACAACTAAGTTCTTTCTCTAGAGACCTTTCTAAGATCATCGCATTCTTCACATCTTTCTCTTCTAAAAAATTTTCATCATTAGTCATCATCAACTAAATTTATCTCTTCCCTTTCTGGAATTTCATCTCTTTCTTGGATTTATTATAATTTGTTTAACTTACTCATCAACACATGCCACATTCTATAACCTATCCCTTCGTAAGGAATATTTTCTTTCCACTTCCACCTTTTAGAAGAATAAAAATCTTCCACAATTGTTCAATAATCGAGAAGTAGTATAAATAACTCAAGAATTTAAAGATTCATTTAAAAACTTTCAATATCCTGCTGAGGAGCCGTAAAGACTTGAACCTTGTCCTATGTTAACAGATATTTCTACTGTAACCTTTAACAGTCAAAAGACTATGGACCATCTCTTCTCGTACTCCAGGTGATCAGCCCTTCGTACTATGTATTGTGCACATACATATTAATGCTATTGCGTATCCCCCATTACAGGGTTGGTTTACCTCAGACTTAATACAAATTTCGCACCAGAATAAACTGGTTTGACATAACATCTCAAAGAATTCTTGAACTTCATAGACATCTTTCAAAGGTTGTCTAGCCGAATCAATTAGCATAGACATTGAACAACAATTCGAACATTAGTCAAAACATTTTTAGCCAGCTCAATTGTCATATCTTTTCATAACTTAACAGAAAAATAAAATTCTTTTATGACATTATGATACCGTACCGTCTTAATAGTACGTTGAGGATGCCGTCATTTTAGGACTTTGTCATACTACATCATACCTTAGTGGGCTGACGATCTTTCGATCACATCCAACACTAGGTTCAATTGCATTGATGACTCCATCGTTCAAAATACATTTTGATAATTTCAAATCACTTTTATCTAGCTAAAACAATTAGCATAGACATACGAATAATAGCATTTTTTTTAAAACTTATTAGTTCAAACATTGACCCAATATATTTTTGAGAACACAAAATTGTGAATATCAGCACGATGATAATAAATCTCGAAAATCTAGCATAGCTAGAAGATTTAGAATCTCCATTTTCTCCATCAACTTCAATCTTTATTCCATTACTTCATTAATCAATCATTCTATTATTCTTCAATATCACCAATGCTCTCTATACCATAACTTTTCTATACCCAAAATAGTTCATAAAACTTACCACACTTTGGAAGTTCAGGAATTTACCACAATCATATGGGTTTAGGAACTTATCCTAGTCAGACCAAAATCGTCCATTCGCTGAGGGGTCTCACCATACGATTATAAGTCACGAACCTACCATAAGTATGAGTTTTAAGAACCGTACCTAATCTTAATATTCTCTTACTATCAAATATAAATATGAGAAAAGAATCACCTTCTCGTCATACGTATATCAATAGTGCGACACTAATATTTCAATGATTATCAATTATAGGAAGCTAAGTGGTTGTCGAACCAACTCGACCACTAATCAATATAGGACTCTGAGCGGTTGTTAAACCATGGACAAATCCCATCCCATACCAGGATTTGTTCAACTCAACCACTATATTAATATAGGAAGCTAAGTAGTTCTCAAACCAAGCATAAATTCCCGTCCTATACCAGGAATCGTACAACTCAGCCACTAACATGAGTCCTCAATTGAAATCCCACCTAATTTCATCTTGCTCTTAACTTACTTTTTGCTTGATACGAATTCCTCGTATTTCATCGTCCATAACTCCTCGTGAGTTTACCTCGTACTATTTCATAGTACCATCTATTTATAGCGTCATGCTATTACTATTCAATCATTTAAGATCTTCTGACATTTTACAACTTTAGCAGATCACGTCGTGATCTTATTCCATCATCAATTCTTCTTACAATTCTTTCTTATCTCATGATCGTCTCATTCTACTATCTTCTTTATTCTTCTCTTTTTAATCACGCTATCTTATGATTAATCAACTCAGGTGTTCCCTGTTCTTTTAGCTCTTCAGGTCCTTCTTTGAACCTAATCATTTTATCATAATCTTGTCTCACATGAATTCTCTAAACTCTATTTGAGTTCATCCTTATCATTATATCATTCTCATCTTATAGACATCGTCTATTTATTAACACCGTCTTTATTACTAGAGTCAGGTAGCTCCTGATTCTCATCTTATATAACTCTTCAAGATTCATCTTTGAATCTTCTAGTTTATACATTAATTCTTCCTTTAGGAATCTCTAACTTCATTCATATTATTCCATATTTTATTCGAGTTTACTTCGCGTCATTCGCATCTTCTTCTTGTAACGCTTCTAGGACTTAACTCATCTCATGCATCTACCTATATGAAAAGAATCACTTCTTAATTATACGCATCCATAATTCTATACTTGATACACATCGAGTCTCTAACAGTGTTCATTATAGCACCTGAGTGGTTTCCCACAAATAACCAACTAACTAGTTCCCGTCTCGTCTACACTGTCTCTCACAGCGAGTTAGATCGGTTGCTAGTTCGTATCAACCTCCGCTCTCTGAAGGAATTGTTTAGCCCAGATATCATACAACAACCATTAAAGAATACGATTGCACCATAAGTATACTTAACTTATTATTCTTTTAACTCTATTATCTTCACCTCTTTTCTCTAAGGTTATAGCCTAAGGTACTCTTACCTAAGGTTTCTAACCTATCAGCTCTGATACCAAATGTAACGATCCCAAAATTCATACAATTCAACTCTCCACATCGGTCATTAACAATACATCCGCTTTCTGACTTTACAACATTATTCAATGTTAAACTTAATAAAATGCGGAACAATTTTTTTAAACTTTTCAGTTTTTCTTTCTTTGCTTTCCCTGAATCATAACCTTTGATCATTACATATCCTAGAATCATATTTGATTCGCTTCATCAGAGTTATAATAAAATAAAACTTACTTCTAGATTCAATACTCTCTATACATCAGATAAAATTAAATTATAAATCAATACAAATTTTTACAACTCAACAACTGTTACATTCAATACATTCTCAAATACATCATTCATAACCTTAATCCTGGTTCATAAACATAAGTTAAGCTAAAACAATTAATCTTCATGCATAACATCTGAGTCATGCCATTCAAGCAGCACATAACGTTATCTTATATCTTTAACCTGTAAAAGTGGTTATTTGCAAGAATGAGCTCGACAGCTCAGCAAAATCTAACAGTTTGCATACATCACATAGCACATAGATAACATGCTTATTATTTAAATCATAAACGTTTGGCTAAACATGTCATACATAATGATCAACACGTAACAAATAGAGATTGAATTCCATAACTCAATCAACATTCTCTATTCAACGAACGTAGTCATATTTTGACTTTGTCGTTACATACTTGCAACATATGTAAAATACATCATGTTGTATACATCACAGTTTTAAACAGTTAATCGTTTAGTTCACATAACAAATAGGAACTGAAAGACTTACCTGGTTCGAAGATTATCAATTACCATAACCAGCTTATATTTATCTGCACTTCATGTATCCTCTTTGATCTTCCCTAACCTAGATAGATGATGAAGTGGGCTATTCTTCCTTGATTCCTCTTTCTTCTTCCTTCTTTGATTCTCTAGGGTTCTTCTCAATACACACATAAAATTTCCTCTCTCACAAACTCTCTCTTTTCTCTCAATTTCTCCCAACAAGAAGAACACTGAAGAACTAAAAACTTATACGTATATTATTACCTAGCCATCAGTTGTACAAACCAAGAGTCTCAACAGTTACAAATACCAAGAGTCTCAGCAGTTACAAATACTAAGAGTCCCCGAGGACGGAATGACTTTGCCGATGCATTGGCAACTCTGGCTTCCTTAATCCACGTAATCAATAACGGGGATGTTCCGCAGATTGAGATAGCAGTACAGAATGCCCCGGCATATGAGGAACATGTGGCAGTATTGTCAGACGAGGTGGTGTTGCCAAAGCAGCCCTGGTATTACGACATAAGGGAATATCTGAGGGATAGATCCATTCCCGACCAGGCAAGCCGAGCTGAGAGGATGAGAATTCAAAAGATGGCAATGAAATTTTACCTGAGTGGGGATTCACTCTACAAGAGGGATGCTGGGTTGGGACTGTTGCAATGCGTAGATGAGACACAGGCCAAAGGATTATGAATGAAATATATGGTGGAGTGTGTAGGCCACACATGGGTGGACCAATGCTGGCCAAGAAGATCTTAAGAACGGGGAATTATTGGTTAACGCTGAAAGCCGACTGCGATGATCATGTCAAGCGGTGTTACCAATGCCAGGCGCACGGTAATGTGATCCATACGCCTCCCAATGAACTACACTGTATGACCTCCCCGTGGCCATTTTCAATGTGGGGCATGGACGTAATCGGACCGATAGAGCCCAAAGTAAGCAACGGGCACCGATTCATTTTCGTCATGATCGATTACTTCACCAAGTGGGTAGAAGCAGCTTCTTTCCCCAAGGTAACTCAGGAGGTCATCGTCAGTTTCATCAGGAATAATGTCATTTGTCGATACGGGTAACCTGAGGTTTTGGTGTCCGACAATGCCAAGAATTTGAACAACGCCCTCATGAAGGGATTATGCGACTAGTTTAAGATCAAACACCTCAACTTTGTCATTTACCGTCCTAAGATGAATGGGGCAGTGGAGGCTGCAAACAAGAACATTAAGAAGATCATGGCAAAAATGTCTGCTAATCATCGGGGATGGCCGGAATTGTTACCCCTCACCCTGGTGGCATACCGAACGTCAACGCGTACTTCTACAGGGGCAACCCCTTACGCTTTGGTGTATGGAATGGAGGTCGTTCTTCCAGTTGAGGTTGAAATGGCGTCCCTCAGAATAGTGATCGATGCTCAGATAAGCGAGGAGGATTAGATGCAAAGTCGATACGACCAATTGGCCCTAATTGATGAAAGAAGGGTGGCTGCTGTTTGGCACGGTCAGTTATATCAGCAAAGGGTCTCTCGATCACACGATAAAAAGATAAGGCCCCGGAAGTTCAAGGAGAATGATTTGGTGCTAAAAAGAGTCATGCCTTGTCAAGACGAAGCTAAAGGGAAGTTTGCCCCGAACTGAGAAGGACCATTCGTGATTAAGAAAGTGCTATCCGGAGGAGCCCTCATGTTGCAAGAAATGGATGGGGAGGTATTTCCACAACCTCTAAATTCCGACTCGGTGAAGCGGTTCTACGCTTGAATCATCAATTCTTCCTTTTCTTTGAGGAGCGAACTACGTAGGACCTGATCTCCCAACTTGTGGGGGTACGTAGGCAACCACCACGGCACGGTCCGATCCATAAAAAAAAATAATAATCCTTTCCTTAAACAGAACCATTTCCCGACAACCAGATAAACCTTCCTACACCCTCAAAACCTTCCCGAGACCAGCCCCCTAACCAGCTTCACCCCAGATGGCATAACCCTGATCTAACCAAAATAGTTGGCCAAAAATCTAAGACCCAATCCGATGAAATCGACAGGGGTACGGCAATATCTGTCAGATCTCCATCAGGACTTGAGAAGAGAAAGAAGGCGAAATGTCAAAATCGTGGTCAACTGGATAAGAGGAGGATCCAATGAGAGGCAATGATACGAAGAAAAGGGAAAATGACTAAATTTAAATACATGTCTATATATAAGTCATTTTATTACAAGATTTCTCTTTCAATAACCGATGAAACTAACATAGTCTATGCAGAAAATAAAACGATCTACAAATCTGAAACTAATTGAAGCAGGATGGATAAAGTGGTGGATAGATCTGAAGTATCAGCATTCCCTGCAATCTGTTGCCCCATCATGTCAATGCGATCCAGTAAAGCCGTGGCTCGGCTGACAGTCCCGGAATGAGCCTCTATAATTGCCCTGGTTTGAAATACAATGGCGTCTCTGTCAGCATTAGCAGCGTCTCTAGCCAGAATGGCGTCATCTCTCTCAACAAGAGCGGCATCCCTCTCAGCTTCAGTAATAACCAAGGCCAGGCGGAGTCGGGTATCCTCAGTGACCCGACTAGGGGCAGAATCAGCTGAGATGGAGTGATCTGCGGTACCATCTGGGAAAATCAATCCAGAATCACCAAAGGCCCCAGTCTGACTCAAATCAACCGGATCCGAGTCCCCGCGCAACCACTGCACGTAAGCAAATGTCTGGATGTGGCAGCTCTCACTATATTCGGTGAAGATCCGGCGAGACCAAAGATCGTATACCCGCAGTAGGTCCCTCTCTGTCTGGGATGATATAAGGAATCGATAGGCGGCTGCACCCGTGAAAGGGTGAAAATCCTGTGTCTGATCAAACTGCCCTGTAACCGCCAAGGGATGATAAGTCGTCACGCCCCTCAAGCCAGCAATGGGAATGAAGTCCAGGTCAGGCACGTGAGTCAAGAAGCTCATAAAGGAGCAATAACCCGAATAGACCAGTAGATGGAAGGGGTCTTCAATGACCGATAAAATGATGTCCAGGAGGCCACATCAGTATAGCTCACGGGTCGAAACGAAAACTGCGTGGCTATGTCATGGCTGAAGCAAAACCCTTGGTGACGGAAGTGGCCGATGGGACTGAGATGACTTATGAACCACACGTACAACAAAGTCGAGCTCCCTCTGAATACTCTGCCGCCGAAAGACTAGCAATATGAGGCTGACATGTAGGTATCCGCCAATATCATGGGAAGAATGGTGTGATCCTCCTGAAGGGCTCTAACGGCCGCAACAACCCGCATGTCCAAATGATCGGGTCCTGCGGGCAAGTACAAAACTGAGACGACACAGGCCATCAGAACGTCCACTCTCAAGGCACCCCAGCGCTCCTCGAACACGGAAAAATCACCAAAGAAAAGACGAAAACTGTCAGGTGAGCCAAATCGGTCAATCAAGAACTGAAGGGGAACCATATGGTCTAATGTGATCACCGGTAACAAGACAGCCCTCCGCAAACCGGTGAAAGTCAAGAATTGACGGCGCATGGAACCAACTGTAACCCTAGCACAAGGGCCATCCAAAGACAAGCCGGTGAAGCGAGCATACTCCTCGAGGGTGGGGGTCAGCTCTACTGTCCCTAACCTGAACACTTGACGGGCAGGGGCCCAATAGCTCAGAATACCCTCCACAAAGCCCACTGGCACCTGAAAGGATAATAAGGACCAAGAATGGCCCAAAATACCATCTGCGATGACCCTGTCGGCCGGCAATAAACTGTCCAACCAGCGGAGGAGACTGCCAACCAACCCTGTGGGAGGAATGGAATCCAAACGTACCACGGCATCTGAGGACGACATCTGTGGAAAGATAGTATCAAAAAGACTATACAGGGGTCATTTTCTATCCATAAATAAAAAGCATGCATCGTACAAATAATAATAAGACAATTGAATTTCATAAAGATAAAAAACTGTGCATAAATAAATAAATGAGTTCAGTACATAGTGTATAAAATGGAAAAGAAGTCTAAATAGGTGCAGGTACAAAAGCCATATCCTATCATGGTCTAAACAAAGTCAATGTCATCAAAGTAGGCCGGATCCACATACTGATCCCCCGGAGTCGTCGAAGTCGAAGGCCCAAAGTTCATGTCGGGGATGTATGGCTGCGCTGTGGCATCAGATGAGCTCGGGCCTGCATCATAACCCGCACCGTCAGGATCGTAGGCATAGGCATCCTCTAGAGTCCGGCCCAACACCCGAAGATATAGAGACAGCTGGTCTACTTGACGGGTCAGAGTGGCGATCTGCTCAGCATGGGTAGGGCTCCGAACGCAGGCTGCCCAGTCAGTCATCATCACCGAGCCGGGGACCATATCCCCGAGAAAGAATGTGGCCCGGGTCTGAGGACCGATAGTGCGGGGCACCCACCAAGTACGGAAAGCATCACTCGTACTGGGACCCGTAGAAAGCATCCGACCGTCCTCCCCTGCGAGCATGATCTCTGAAGGATGAGAATCCAGCGGCCAGGAGGTAGTGAAAGGAAGGGAATGCGGGATGTGGATCTCTCCAGTAACGCATCTGAATGTGCGCTCCCCCAGGTACATCACCCATCCTCCAACACTCTGCAAAGTGAGGCGACGGGTGGAAAGCTCGAACTCCGGGCCAGAAGGATGCCCATCAGCAAACCCCACCGTCAGATGCTCGGAGAGGTAGGGAACCCAGACGACATCAGCAGCCGTGATCAGCTCCAGCTGGATGCGGCAGTGTGCAAAGCTGCCAGATACCGGGACCTCCTCCAAAGTGCTATGATGTCATCGCCGGCCCCAGGGATAAGTGTCCAGGCCAAGAGTAGTGACAGGCCTCAGACATGGGAGACGCTCATAGGCCCAGAACTGCGAACAGAAATAGTGAAAAGCATGAAATAACCGACAAATGCAGAAGGCAGAAATAAATAAAGGAAAGTCCAGTAAGAAGAAAGGAGGAGAAGCCTCACCAGCAAGAAGTGATAGAATCCGAGCCAAGCAACTGTCTGGCCCTCCGAACGTAGACGCAGACCATGGAGGAAATAAGCAAAGGTGAACGACCCCCAATCATAGTCACTGATCCGGTCCACGTCTCTGACAGCTCCTACGACGCTGAAATGAATGGTGGAGGAGTTGTTCCCTAGGAAACAACCCCTCATAATGGTCAGGAACAAGCGTCGTAGCAGAATGTCCCGAGTGCCCTGATCCGCTGGAATAGGCAGTGCGTATAGACCCCCGACAGCATCGACAGCCAAAGCACCGGACCGAATGCTACGGGCCTTAAAGACCCGGTCCTCAGCAGCGAAGCCCAATAAAGCCCGGACCTCCGCTGGAGTAATGTCGAGATCTAGAGGGACACGGGACCTAGTGAACTCTATACCTGTGATGTACCTCCAATCCCAGGGGGTCAGCGCAACCTCACAGTTAAGAAGATGAAGGGACTGCGTCTGATGGAACCATCGCTCGGATAAGGCCCTCATGTAACCCCAGGGGCACTGACGGGGGATGATAGTGAAAAAATGACGGAAGCCCCAAGAATCCACCACCGCCCGGTAGTCGCTGTGCAAAGCCGTGTAGAGGGAGTAAATGTTGAACCAGTTATCCCTCGGCTGAGTAAACTCGGGCACCTGTGGCAATCACCAATGGGTCAGTACAGATAAAAAGGGGGAATTGAGAAATTGAGAATAAAATCAGAATAGAATCGAATATACCTCATTAGCCGCGAGAGATGCTGAGGGGTGACGACTGAGATCCCGACCCAGTAGATCGGGTATCTGCACAGATGCGCCAGACAGGGCGCGATGAGGAGATGGAGCCGGTGTGCTGGAGGATGGCCCCTCTACCGCAACCTCCGGAGGAACAACCTCCTCAATGTCAGGATGATCGAGCCGGATGACCAACTCCGCCAGTCGGTGAGCCTGGCGGGTCCGAGGTAAGGCAGGGGCAGGTGCAGCCCTACGGCGGCGAACGCCCGAAGTTCGAGACGCGGTGGAGCTACTAGGAGTGTCAGGATCCATAGCTGGAATAGAGCAGGCGGAAGGGGAGGTAAATTCTATTTTGAATTATGTCATAAACATTCTAATCGTCATCATATAATTAATGCAGCATGATGCATGTTTATTATATAAAAAAAAAAATCAAAAATCGGCAGAGTTCCGTCTGTAAAATGGACATCCCATGCATAACCAAGCATGTTTTTCAAAGAACCCAAGCCACAACAGATCAAAGTTGCATTCATACGTGTAATTAAAGCATGTAAAGGACCATAATGCACGATTTTCTTTCAAAAAAAGGAACAAACAGATATGTGGGACCGCATCATGAGCATGAAATAAGACTCACACAGTTGATACATAGCATGTATATACGATAATGCATAGCATAGCATTGTAAAGCATACATTTCTATCTCTAACCATGCAAATAGCCAAATGTATAGCAAAACATTGATGAAATTGGAAAGCGATCGGTCAAAGTGTTACCTGTAGCGCGTAGATCGATCCTACCGGAGCAGTTTTTGCAAAAAAGGTTGGAAAGCTCGACAAAAGGGCGTGCAAGGGTCTGAAAATCGCGTGGGGTACGAATGAAAGTGACAGATCTGGGAGGCGACTGGCCGCCTATATGCCCGATCTTAGCCGCAGATCAATCTGCGGCTGGCCGCAGATCAATCTGCGGCTGGCCGCAGATCCATCTGCGGCTGGGCCCAGTGCTCCCCCATTGGTCCATTGCAAGCTTAATCGATTCTAAAGCCCATTTGACTTATAATGTGATAATAAAAGACGAGATTTTGATGAAGTATGTGTCAAACACGACTTCTCAATTCGACCGAGCGACCGGATACGAGACCCGGCACTCACAAGATAACCAACCGGCGACGATACCCGGGGGTTACGAGATGGGTGACCGGCAACGATACCCGGCCCCGATGAGACAATCGACCGGCGACGATAACCGGCGATTACGAGATGGATGACCGGCGACGAAAACCGGCTCCGACAAGATAACCAACCGGCAACGATACCCGGGGGTTACGAGATGGGTGACCGGCGACGATACCCGGCCCCGACGAGACAATCGACCGGCGACGATAACCGGCGATTACGAGATGGATGATCGGCGACGAAAACAGGCTCCGATAAGATAACCAACCGACGACGATACCCGGGGGTTACGAGCTGGGTGACCGGCGACGATACCCGGCCCCGACGAGACAATCGACCAGCGACGATAACCGGCGATTACGAGATGGATGACCGGCGACGAAAACCGGCTCCGACAAGATAACCAACCTGCAACGATACCCGGGGGTTACGAGATGGGTGACTGGCGACGATACCCAGCCCCAACGAGATGATCGACCGGCGACGATAACCGGCAATTACGAGATGGTTGACCGGCGACGATACCCGGCCCCGACGAGACAATCGACCGACGACGATAATCGGCGATTACGAGATGGATGACCGGCGACGAAAATCGGCTCCGACAAGATAACCAACCGGCGACGATACCCGGGGGTTACGAGATGGGTGACCGGCGATGATACCCGGCCCCGATGAGACAATCAACCAGCGACGATAACCGGCGATTACGAGATGGATGACCGGCGACAAAAACCGGCTCCGACAAGATAACCAACCGGCGATGATACCCGGGGGTTACGAGATGAGTGACCGGCGATGATACCCGGCCCCGACGAGACGATCGACCGGCGACGATAACCAGCGACGATAACCGGCGATTACAAGATGGGTGACCGGCGACGATACCCGGCCCCGACGTGACAATCAACCGGCGACGATAACCGGCGATTACGAGATGGATGACCGGCGACGAAAACCAGCTCCGACACGATAACCAACCGGCGACGATACCCGGGGGTTACGAGATGGGTGACCGGCGACGATACCCGGCCCCGACGAGACGATCGACCGGCGACGATAACCGGCGATTACGAGATGGGTGACCGGCGACGATACCCGGCCCCGATGAGACAACCGACCGGCGACAATAACCAGCGATTACGAGATGGATGACCGGCGACAAAAACCGGCTCCAACAAGATAACTAATCGGCGACGATACCCGGGGGTTACGAGATGGGTGACCGGCGACGAAACCCAGCCCCGACGAGACAATCGACCGGCGTCGATAACCGGCAATTACGAGATGGGTGACCGGCGACGAAACCCGGCCCCGACAAGACGATCATCCGCATTGACACCCTTTTATGGACGTTTTGCATCCATTGCATCTTACGTTGCATCATAAATCATATGTGTTGCATCACGTATGCATTGTCATCCTTGTGCACTGTCATTCATGCATCGAGTGTCTATTCTTTATCCTGTTCATTTCATTTAAACATTGCATAAACATGATAAAGAGGGGCAGCTGTAGACACCCAAATTTTGCGTTCCCTATACTAACCGTGACAGGAGGGCAGAATCGTCAATTGAACCGGCTTGCGGGAGCGAAAGAATGGGCACAAGTGCGAACATTCAACACCACCGCGATGATTGGCGACCAAAGCTGACGTGACAATAAGGCCGTCCGAAACGGGCATTCCCGAATAAGGTAGCACATCACCCGGAAATTCCCAGACTCCAGAATACAAGCCTGTCAGCGAAAACTGACGTTACGGCACGAAAATCGAGGCGTGGCACGAAAATCGAGAAAGTTAAACCGTCCAGCCGCGGATTAATCTGCGGCCAAATAGTGCGCCTTTTGAAAACACGGAACTCGAAACCAGGTGAGTGGAAGGCAGGCGGCCAGCCAGTCACAGATTGATCTGCGGGCAGCCGCAGATCAATCTGCGGCTGGCTTTGGCCAGCCTATTTTAGCTCATTTCCGTTTCAGCATACTGGGAGTTCAGCAAATTTGGAGGAGAAGAGAATTCAGCAGCAGCAAAGCACGGAAATTGAGAGAAAAAAATAGCTAGATTTTGCAACAAAATAGGAAGAAAAGAGAGAAAAAAGAGATGATTTATATTCTTTTGATTTTGATTCTATCAAATATATTTCTTATCCTATTCAAGTACACAAGTTTACATCCATTTGAGATCATTTGCAAGGTGAAAATTCCCTTTGTTATAGCAATTTATATCATATTATTTGGTTAAATTAAATATAATTTTCATGTATATTGTTGAATAATCATGGATTAGGGATTATTAGTGAGGGTTCCATCGGAACAAAATTCTTTCCTAATAACCCGAGGATATCCAATTGGTGAAAGTTCTACCTTGTTTAGGGTGATTTATTGGGTGTAATCTATTTAGATTATCATTTTTGGATATCATGGTGTATTAGGCGAATCCGTGTTGGTTAGTTTCGTAATATTCATTTTGTGGGCATGTAGTAGTCTCGGATGTGAGCCTAGGAACGCGACCCCGTGGTCCAAATCCGATGATGGACGTTTTGATGTATGTAATAGATTCAAGGTGCTCGTTTTTGTAACATGTAATCGTCGGGTCTTAAAACGACGCTAAGGCGAGAATCGGGTTTAAGGCCCCGTAGTAGTGAAATATGTGATTGTTGGCGTTCGGGGATATTTTGACGGCTTACATGCCCATGAATAGCCCCGACGCGTGTTTATGCTTGATTAGATTTTGTGACACAAAAAATGATTTCAAAGATTAAACGATGAAGGTTTTTTTTTTATTAAAATCAAACAAACTAGGTTATTAGAATCACGAGGCTAAAAATTGGAAGTGGTAATAAATGTCGATTCCTATTAAACGAGAAGGCCAAAGAGAAAATCATTTTCAAACATCACTAAAAAATGGCTTTATGAATGAACGAAATGTTTTATTAAACCTTTATGCATAGGGTTAAAGATATCCTAGAAATTGCCCATCATTTTGTGAAAGCAATGTATAGATTTCGATCCCTATTTTGACGACGGTTTAAAAGATTCTTGTTTTGCCAAAACGACACCTAATAAAGATCTCATAGTTTTTGACAAGTAAAATCAAACCTTTCGCATAAATAAAGGAGCTCTCTCGTACCAACGGAAACGACATTCTAAAGCATTCCCAAAACACAATTTCTTAATAAAAGGCCAAATGTTTCATCTCTCATGAAAGAACTCACCACAACATTCACATAAGCACACACACACACACACGCACGTATACACATTTTATAAATTAAAGGATAGGAAAGTATCAAGATTGCGGTAATCGTGTTTCACGGAAGTCGGGGGGTGCCTAACACTTTCCCCTCGCTTAAGCAAGCCCCCGAACTCTATGAATCTCGGTTCGCAGACCAATTAATTCAGAGTCACATATGAGCCAGCGATTTATAAAAAATGAAAACTCGGATGAGTTGGTACATCCATTTCAAATATACCAACTGGCGACTCTGGTTAATTGGCTCATCATAAAAAACGATCTTTCAAAACCCCGTCGACATTAATGCCGACCTTTTCCCAAAATCATCTAATAAAAAGGCTAATCATCGGGAAAGAGCAAAACCGGCGTCGACAACTGCATGACTGCTCTACGAAGTGCTGGTGCAGAGTGTAGCTCTACGATGTTGGTCGATTTGCAGGATTCCTATTCTGAGTAGGATTTGAATTGTTAAGATGTTAGAGTTTGATTCCTAACATGAGGTGGGGATGAAATTACAGTCATAAATGAAAGTTCTAACTAATTATGGAAGCTTAATTTGATATGGAATCTGAGTTGAATCAATATGGAAACTGAATTGAATTGGAAAAGGAAACTGAGGAAGACTTAGATTTGGAAACTAAATTCTAACTTAATAAGGAAGCTACTTAAAGCTAGATTTCAAAGATTGAGAAGGATTTAGAATCTTACCATATCTGCATAGTGAAAACTTCTGAAGTAGAGTTGGATTAGAATTCTTCTAGGGTTTAGGGATTTTATCTATAAATACTTTCACTTGTGATCATGGTGGGATATCATAGAGAGATAGTTATCATATACTTTAAAATAATTCAGAGTGTTCATAGAAGCATGTCAAGCTAGTTTTCTTTTATTCAGTTTGAAGGGGACGTGGATCCTTATTTGCAACTAATGGTTTGATTGAATATACATTATTTATTCCTTCTTATATTAAACTTATTCTGATAATCTGTTTTAACTATTGAATGTTATTTGATTAACTGATTTGGTTTTTGCAGGATTAAATTAGTTAATTGATAATATTTACTAGATTCAAAAATGGTATTACGTAATTGATATTGTTTCTAATCATAAGTAACAGTTAGTGATAGTGATTGTGGTTAAGCTTTTGGCTATTGCTATGGTTATCAGAAGACAAGTTAAACAATCTGAGTTTATGTGTTTGTTGATTGGAATAGTATAATTCCTTAGTTCTTAATGTTGCTGTCATATTAAATCTAAAGAGCTTGTTTTAGGTTATATGATAGTTAGAATCTTGTGAAGAGCTTATTTCATTAAGTGACAATCTAAGAGGAATTTCGGATAATAGAGCTTGTTGTTATCTAGGACTATTAGTTTCATTAAAGAATAAATATTGTCATATTTAGTTACTCTATTGCTGTGAAAAGGTGAAACTGAACCGGAAGAACCGAAGTTGTTAATTCATTAGTTTAGTCATATTATTTTAATTCTATTTTTATTAATTAGTTGAACAAATTCAAACCCCCCTCCCTAATCTTTTATTGTTAACTTGTTAGAAGCATTAGGATAAACTAAAAAGCAATATTGTTCTCTGTGGGATCGACCCTTGCTACTGCTATACTAGTTCGAATTCGTAGAGTAGAAGTAAGGTTTTTATTTTTGGCAGTACTGACGACTGCTCCCAAATTTTGGCATCGTTGCCAGGGAATCAATGAATTGTTTTTATTTATTCTTTGTTTCATTATTTGTTTATGATTCGATCTTCTCAATCTGGTAAGTTGAATTTTGATCCAGAGATTGAGAAAACTGTAAAAAGGCTCCGGAAGGAGAATCGTAGAGTGCAGCATACAACTGCAGAAGAAACTAAAGTTCCATCACTTAACCTTAACATAGCACTGGAATTGTTATCCAACAACCCATCAACAGAATCTGAAATAGGAGAGGAGGAGATGGTTGTTCCAAACAATAATAGAACCTTGAAAGAGTTGGCAACTCCTAATTTAAATCAACAACCCTTATGCATTGGATATCCAACTTTAGATGCTGCTTTTGAACTTAAATCAGGACTGATACACCTTTTACCTACTTTTTGTGCTCGTACAGGTGAAAATCCATACAAGCATCTAAAGGATTTCCATGTAGTGTGCTCTACTATAAAACCGCAAGCGATAACTGAGGAGCAGATCAAGCTGAGAGCCTTTCCTTTTTCACTAGGAGATTTGGCTAAGGATTGGTTGTATTATCTTCCTTCAGGATCAATACAATCATGGAATGACATGAAGAGGCTATTCTTGGAGAAATACTTTCCTGTTTCAAGAGTTACCAACATAAGGAAGGAGATTTGTGCAATTAGGCAGTTCTGTGGGGAAACACTCTACGAATATTGGAAAAGATTTAAAAAGCTTTGCTCAAGCTGTCCACCTCACCAAATTGATGAGCAACACTTGATCCAATACTTCTATGAGGGGCTGACACCAATGGATAAAAGTATGATAGATGCTGCAAGTGGAAGAGCATAGGTTGACAAAACACCAGAGGCTGCAAGGAACTTGATTGCAACCATGGTTGCCAATTCACAGTAATATGGAACTAGGATGGATCATGCACCAAAAAGGGTAAATGAGGTGAGCACATGTAATCATGACCAATAAATTTCAGAATTAACTGCTATTGTCAGACAATTGGCTGTAGGAAATATGCCGGTAGCAAAAGCTTGTGGGATCTGTTTATTGTCTGGCCATACCACTGATTCATGCCCAACACTGCAAGATGATAAGACTATGCAAAAAGCAAATGTAGTATGGAATTTTCAGATACAGCCTCAGAAAAGATATGATCCATATTCAAACACATACAATCCAGGATGGAGGGATCATCCCAATCTTAGCTATGGAGGTAATAGACCACCTGCATCACCTATTTTCCCCAATAGACAGCAAGGTTTCCAACCAACCCAATAGCAGTACTAACCTAGGCAAGCAGCACCTCCAACCTAAGGAACCTCATTAGAAGATATGTTTAAAGCATTCATGAGTCAGACCAACAGTTCCAGCAGGAGAGCAGAACCTCTATTCAAGATTTGAGGAATCAAATAGGGCAGCTTGCTACCACAGTTGGAAGGTTTGAATCTCAAGGCTTAGGAAAACTATCATCCCAAACAATTGTCAACCCAAGGGAGAATGCTAGTGCTATAACCTTAAAAAGTAGGAAACAGTTAGCAGTGCCCCAAGATACTGCAGACTTTGATGAAGAGAGAGCTAAGGAGGAAGCTGAACCACCTAAGGTAAGTCCTAACTCTGTGATTCTAGTTAAGATTAACCCCCTGTGACGCCCCCAAATCTCTACGCTCCCCTGTAGCAGATCTGGTGCTCACGTGGAACTTTACAACTATAAATATTCAATAAAATATGACTTCTAGTTATCCAAGGTTCACAGTATCCCATAACAGGTACTAGTTCCGGCCAGAACGTTGTCTGTGTTTGGATACCCTCACTTAGATATATAGATTCATATCTTATGAATATCTCTTTCATATCAATATTCCCTATCTATCTGACATTCACAGTATTAATGATAAGATTGTCCATATAGGACTCTCAACATCATTTAGATACCCTCATTCAGATGTATAGTTCATATAGAACACTGTATTTAACTTAGTACAACTATTCTAAAGAATTTAAAGATCAGAGTATAACGCATTCTATAACATAAAGGATCATAATATATTACATAACATTTTGTTTGGTTACATCATTCGTTATACTAAGTTATTACAACAACAAGTCTTTAAAAGACTTAAAGTATTCAACAACAGAAATTTAAAGCTAATAAGCATGGCTTTTCCCCTTGTTAGTCCCAGACGTGCCAGGGATATCATTTATAGCTGCAAAAGAAGATATGCGCAAGAATGAGCTACAAATGCTCAGCAAGTTCATTTGAATATATAAACACCATGTGTTTGATTTGAAAGATATCAATGATGTATACTGAGGGTTCTGTACATGAACCATATATTTCATTTAGTTCTATCAGTCTTTAATGACTTAGAACTATTTGAGTTTTGGATATCTGGTAGGTGATCAGCCTCACCAATATCCTAGGAGTATGCATATCATCCTACCATTTTATGTTGATATATTATCAACTGTTCGTCACCTTATATTAAGGGAATTTCGTCACCTTATTTTAAGGGAAAATTTTTAGTTCACCTTACATCAAGGTGTTCCATTTCTCAGTGTAAGATGTTGTACCAAACAATTTGGCTTGACACAACAATTTAAGCTCGAACAAGCAATATATGAATAATAATTCATTTCTTAAGTTATGCTGAACAAGAAGCAATAACTTCACAATAACTGATAGCAAGATGTATAATACTTGCTTAAATATAACAAAGTTGGGAGACTTGCCTTAGCGTAGCTCACTATAATTTTAGTACAATCGGTCAGCGCACGTAGTATACGTATACCAATAATAAGCGTTAGCACGTATATAAACATGTACCATGCTAAACTAAACAAGTTTCATTAAGGTTCGACGTTGATTCGGTATCTCGGTCGCATCCTTAATGGCTAAACACATAGATTGTTCGATAAAATTTCATTTGGAAGTCGAATTATTAGTCTAAATAATTTAATTATTATTTCTAACATATTTAGAAGCTTGGTATTATTTTTAAATAATTTTCAGAAGCTTGGAAGTATTTTTAAATAATTTTACAAGCTTAGGAATATTTTTAAATGATTTAATTATCATTTAGAATAATTTTAAAACATTTAATATGTTATTTAAATGTTTTATTTATCATTTAGAATATTTTTAGATATGTAAAATATTATTTAAATGATTTATTAATCATTTATAATATTTTTAGAAAGATAGAATATTATTTAAATGATTTATTTTATCATTAACAATATTTTTAGACTTTATTTTATCATTAAAATAATTTATTTATTACTTATAATAATTTTCAAAACTTAATTTGATATTTAAATGATTTAATTATCATTTAAAGTAATTTTTAAATACTTAATATATTATTTAAATGATTTAATTTATCATTAATAATATTTAAATATTTAATATTTTATTTAATTATTATATATAATAATTTTATTTACCTTAATATCATTTTTAAATAATTTAATATAATTATTTAATAATTTAATATCATTTTTAAATAATTACAACAATTATTAAATGATTTATCATAATTATTATTTAATATTTAATTAAATTAAATAATAATTCAGAATATATAAAAATATTAAAAATAATTTTTTTTATAATTAAAAATGAATTTTCGAATTTATTTATTAATTATTAATAATTATTTAATATTTATTTATTATTTTATAATTTATTTAATAAATTTTTATTTATTTTTATTAAAAATCCGTCACTAAAGGGCTTTAGCGACGGGCTGCATATAATTTTAGTTTTCTGGGTTTGTGCATGCATTTCGTCGCTAAAGGTGTTCTTCATGAAGAACACCTGGTCAACGTCCAACAGTGACTTTTGACCTCAATTTAATTCCAACTGGTTTGATGTTTGTGTTTGATTTTTGTTTGTTGTTATAGCCAACATGGCAGTAAACAACGACATATCAAATTTCACCTCAAACTATATCATATCAAGCTCTAAATTTGATGGTCAAACCACCGGGTTCAAACTGTTCTTGAGTTTCTGGGTTACCCAGAAACTCAAGCAGTCATGGTCAGTCAACATGGTTTGACCATGAATAACTTTGATTCTGTGTTTGCTAAATGTGTTTTTATGTTACCAGATTGTACTCTACATAGCATAGAACAAGTCTAAACAAAGAAATCACATAAAACATATCATATAGGTCGATTCTGGGTTGCTCGAAAGTCTGACAAATCTTGTCAGACACCTTCAAGAGAATTCTGGGTTGCCCAGAAATGAAAATCCGAACGGTCAAAGCACTTTTGACCTATCATATCTTTCATCCTAGTTATTTGTTTGCTATGATACACGTCGGGCTTTAAAGATAACATGGTAGGCTACACATAGATGCATAAAAACAGATCAAACAACTAATCTGAGAGGATCAAAAGGCCTGACAAAAAGGCCTGTCAGACTGTTCTTGACTGCCAAGAACAGTTTGAGTTTTTGGCTTGATTTTCATACCTAGATGTTATGTAAGCATGTTTTAACCGCCCAGATCACTTAATAACATGTTAACAAGTATTCCTAAACATCTAAAACACAAAAATTTTCCAGGCTTGAAGATCAAACATAAATTAGGGTTTTGTGCACCTTTTTCTTCAAATTTTGATTTCTGGCTTCTGATTCTGAGCTTGTGATTGCTAGGGTTTGTTTAGGCTGGATATGTGAGTGTATGAACTTTAAAATTTCGTAGCTTTTAACCCTAGCATCTCATTCTATTTATAGGCTTTGAAATTAGGGTTTTCTTACTAAATTCCAAATTTTTGCCTCTACAAATATCCTACCATTTGACTTGTGCTGCTTATCATCTGGTGTGATTCACCTACTTGTGCTGGAGTGTGCCAAGCACAAGCTTGCACACTCCTAGCTTCATTTCCATTGGCTAGAATTTATTTTTCATTTATTTTACTTACTAATTAAAAGTAGATTTTTGTTAATCATGATTAGGATGTTAATTTAGGTTTAGTAATACCCTAATTATGATATTATATCACAATTAAGATTTATAACTCCATAATTTAGTGTTTTTGAATCAAATTAGGGTCTTAGGGTTTCTAATTAGGGTTTAGGGTTTTCAATTCCACAATTAGGGTTTTCAATCTTCCGTTTAGGGTTTAATTTAATCTTAATAATTCATAATTAATATTATGATTCATTATTTAAATCTTAATTACATCAATTAAGATTATTGTACAATAATTAAGGTTTTAATTGATCAATTCGGACAATTATTACCAATTAGGGTTTTCAATTTAGGGTTTCTATTTCCGCGTAACATTTTAAACCCTATTTAACTTATTTTAAAATTTTATCATTTAATATAATATTATATTAATGTCGAAGCACGACAAAGCACTTCGTCAATTCCAAGTACGACACAGCAGCTTACAAAAATAATTTGCCGAAACGCTTCTCGGTGAATTCGCCGGAAGCACGACAAATCATTTTGTCCGATTAAGCACGACACAGCTACTTGGCGAAAATTTTTTATTTGACCTAATTGTTTAATAAAATACACAATCACATAATACCAAGTCAGAACAAGAAATTTCATTTATTAAACACATAATTTACATATACAGATCTTATTAGGGTTCGGAATATTACATTCACCCCCACTAATAAGAATTTCGTCCTCGAAATTTACAGTGCAGTCTATGAAAATAAATGTGGGTAGTTATCTCGCATTTTACTCTCGTGCTCCCACGTAGCTTCCTCGATATTCTGATTTCTCCAGATAACCTTAACTGAAGGTATCTTTTTATTTCGCAAATTTTGTTCTTTCCTATCCACAATTTCAATAGGAACTTCCTCATAAGATAAATCTTTCTCGATTTGAATGGGCTCATAATCGATAATGTGTTTATAATCAGGTTTGTACGGTCGTAACACGGACACATGAAACACGTTATGAATATGTTCTAGTTCAGGAGGTAGGGCTACCTCATAGGCTAGCTCACCTATTCTCCTCAATATTTGAAATGGCCCAATAAATCTCGGACTCAATTTGCCTTTCTTGCCGAAACGTATTTTTCCTTTCCACGGAGATACTTTTAAGAATACGTGACTACCGACTTCGAAATCTTGTAACTTCCTGTGTTGATCAGCATATTTCTTCTGTCGATCTTGTGACGCTTGTAATCTTCCCCGTATAATTCGAACTACCTCCGTGGTTTGTTGCACTATTTCGGGTCCTAGCATTTGCCGTTCCCCAACCTCGTCCCAACATAAAGGCGTCCTACATTTTCTTCCATATAGGGCTTCAAATGGTGGCATTCCTATGTTGGCATGGTAGCTATTGTTGTATGCAAATTCTACCAAAGGTAATTGATCTTCCCAACTTCCCTTGAAATCCATGATGCAATAACGTAACATGTCTTCCAATGTCTGGATGGTTCTCTCACTCTGACCGTCAGTTTGTGGATGGTATGCTGTACTTAGGCTCAACTGAGTTCCTAAATTTTTCTGGAGACTTATCCAAAAATTTGAAGTAAATCGTGGATCTCTGTCTGATACTATAGAAACAGGGACTCCATGTCTAGAAATGATTTCATTGATGTAAAGTCTGGCTAATTGGTCTAGACTGAAGTTGATTTTGATGGGTAGGAAATGAGCTGATTTGGTAAGACGATCTACAATTACCCAAATGGCATTGTGACCCTTTTGTGTGGTTGGAAGGCCAACTACGAAATCCATGGTAATATGCTTCCCATTTCCACTCAGGAATTTCTAAGGGTTGTAATAATCCACTTGGTTTCTGATGTTTCAGCTTTAACCCTTTGACATGTTTAAACACTTACTTACCCACTCCGCTATCTCTCTCTTCATGTTAGACCACCAAAAATGTCGGCTCAGGTCTTTATACATTTTTGTACTCCCTGGATGTACAGCGAATTTAGAATTATGGGCTTCATTCAGTATTTCGTCTTTTAATTCTTGTACTGAAAGGTAACCCAAATTCTATTTTCGTATCTCAGTACTCCCATCCTTATCCATTCTAAACTTAACATGCTTTTTATGAGTCATTTCTGCCTTATACTTCTGACATTCTGCATCAGTCTCCTGTACATTCTTTGACTTTGTCCAATAAAGTCGAATTACTTCTCGATGACAAATAACTTCTGGGTAGAGTTAACTGGAACTCTTACCATCAATCTCAAGTTTGTCAAACTCTTTTATCCAGTATCTCGTTTATTAGTCATCACAATTCAATTTCTCCTGATTCTTCCTACTTAATGCGTCTGCTACGACGTTGGCTATTCCCTGGATTGAATATAAGATTTCACAATCAAAATCTTTTATCAACTCTAGCCATCTCCTTTGTCTCATATTTAACTCCTTCTGTGTGAAAATATATTTCAGACTCTTGTGATCTGTGTATATCTCACACTTCTCCCCGTACAAGTAATGCCTCCAAATTTTCAAAGCAAATACTACGGCGGCTAACTCAAGATCATGCGTAGGATACCTCTTCTCATAATCTTTGAGTTGTCTTGATGCATATGCAATCACCTTTCCGTGTTGCATTAACACACACCCTAACCCTTTGTGTGATGCGTCACTATAAACAACGAGACCTCCTGTATCATCTGGTAAAGATAACACTGATGCCATACTTAACCGCTTCTTCAACTCTTGGAAGCTTTCTTCACATTTGTCTGTCCAGACGTACTTTACCGTCTTTCGAGTTAAATTGGTTAGCAGGGTCGCTATCTTTGAAAAATCTTGTATAAAATGCCGATAATACCCTGCTAAATCGAGAAAACTTCTTACTTCTGTTGGAGTTGTTGGTTGTTCCCAATTCACAACCGCTTCTATCTTGGCTGGATCTACCGCTATTCCATTCTTGTCAATTACATGACCTAAGAACTGGACTCGTTCCAACCAGAATTCACACTTGGAAAACTTTGCATAAAGTTTGTTCCTTGCGTAATATCTCCAATATGCTTCTTAAGTGTTCAGCATGCTCCTCTTTTGTTCTCGAGTATACTAAAAATATCATCGATGAACACTACGACAAATTTTGTCCAAGCAATGGTTTAAAACACTCTGTTTCATATAAGTCCATGAATGCTGCCGGCGCATTTGTTAATCCAAAAGACATCACAAGAAACTCATAATGTCCGTAACGTGTCTTAAACGCTGCATGTCTTCGGCACATCATCTTCTTTTCTTACCTTTAATTGATGATAACCCGATCGTAGGTCGATCTTCGAAAAGTATTTCGGCCTCTTTCAACTGGTCAAACAGATCATCAATTCGTGGTAAAGGATATTTGTTCTTTATTGTTAACTTATTTAATTCTCTATAATCAATACACAACCTTAATGTTCCATCCTTCTTCTTTACAAACAACACCGGTGCTCCCCAAGGCGAAACACTGGGTTGTATGTACTTTTTGTCTAAGAGTTCTTGTAGCTGCACAAGTAACTCTTTCAACTCTACAGGTGCCATTCTGTACGGTGCCTTGGAAACTGGTGTTGTACCCGGTGCAAGATCAATAACAAATTCGATCTCCCTGTCCAGAGGTAAACCGGGTAAGTCATCTGGAAACACATCCGGAAATTCTCTAACTACAGGTATTTGTTCTAGCTTTACTCCTTCTTTTCGAGTATCTACTATATATGCCAAATAGCCTGTACAACCCTTCCTAAGCAATCTCTCTACCTGCATTACTGCCAGATAGTGAGATCGTTTAGGAGAACAACCACCTTTGAACACTACTTTTGACTCTGAAGCAGTCACTAAATTCACCCGCTTCTACTGGCAGTCAATTATTGCATTATAATTCCCTAGCCAGTCCATTCCTAAAATTATATCAAATTCCCCTAATTGTATGGGAATGAGGTTCACAAGAAACTTGTGTCCCTTAATCTCTATAGCACAATTCTTATAGATGGTTTTGACGGGAATTATCTCATTGTTTACGATCTCCACATTAAAAGGTATGTCTAAATCTTCGCATGGTATTGACAATTTCTTAGCAAAGCTATTAGACACAAATGAACAAGTAGCACCAGAGTCGAACAACACATATTCATTTAAAGTGTCGATAGGGATGATACCTGTTACCACGTCTGGTGCAGCAACAGCATCCCTTGTCGCCATATTAAACGTTCTTGCGGTTGGACGACCTGGACCCCCAGCTCCTGCTACTGTTGGTTTGGGGTTATTGTTTGGGATTTGGTTTCCTCCCCCAAATTGGTTTCTGTTACTCGGGCAATTCCTAGACACATGCCCCGTTGCACCACAAAGATAGCAAGTAACATTCGGATTAATCTGACGAGTATTATCATTACTCTTTTTAGGACAATAAGAGGAATAATGTCCCTCTTGCCCACAATGGTAACAAGTAACCACCTTCTGGCGACATAACCCTAGGTGATTCTTTCCGCATATGGCACAATGACCCACTTTATTGTTATTGTTCTGGTTTCTATTATTGTTGTTATTATTATAATTGTTACCCTTCCTTACAAAATTTGTAGGAACAGTGGCATCCCACTTCCTTTTGTTATTATTAGTACCCCCTGTACTAACTTCTCCTTTCAACTTTCCTCCTTCACTCAAACTTCTCTTTTCCTTATGAAATTTTATTAAAGCTTCATTCTCGTTTTCAGCTATAATAGCTTTCTCGAGAATTTATGGAAAAGTTCTCACTTGAAATACTGACAATTTGCTACGAATTTGGGGTTTTAATCCCTCTTCGTATCTCCTAGTCTTCCTTGCCTCTGTATCAACCTGATGTGGGGCAAACCTGGCTAATTCATTGAACTTAGCCGTATACTGGGATACGGTAAGCTCTCCTTGTTTTAATTCTAAGAATCGTACCTCCATACGATCCTTCATTGATTGGGGAAAATAATTTTCGAAGAATAATTCCTTAAACCTGGTCCAAGGAATGATATCCTCACCTGCACGAATTTTTGTATTTTCCCACCAATGGTTTGCCTCACCCTTGAGGAAAAAGGTGGCAAAGATCGTCTTTTGATCTTCACCAACATTAGTTACCCTGAAAAACTTTTCTATCTCGGTAACCCATGTTTGCGCCTCAATTGGTTCTGCAGCTCCCTTAAATTCCGGTGGTCCAACAAGTTTAAAGTCCTTGAATATTGTACCCTGTGGATTAACTGGGGTAGGTTGAGGTGGTGGACGATTTTGTAAGGTTTCTAAGAGAATATTTACTAATTGTTGTGTGGGATTTAGCTCGGTGGTCTCAGTTCGGGCTTGGGTTCTTCGTCCTGATGCCATGGTTCTAAAATAAAGAAAAACAAGTATAAATACAAAGATATGCTTACATAGAACTAACAATTTGATTATATAAACACAACTTGTATATAACATGCAACAACGATTACATAACCGACTAGTAGTTATACTACTACTAGTTATTACAAGGATTTCCTATTTTACAACTCAAAATTTTGATATCTTACTAAGTACAACACATAAACTTAGACACTACTAAACTGCGCTATCACGCATCCCCTTATCAGCATCTCGTATCATGTGACCGACTACTGCTCTATCAATCATATAATCCTCCTTCTCTTCTTCCACCGGATACCTAAACACTCGTCGCTCTAGGCCATCAAATGCCGCCTTACTCTTCCTATCGGCTCTGTATGCCTGCATCTGTGCCTCCTGTTTCTCCCTTTGTGTGTCCTGAAGGAGTATCCTCAAACGTCGAGTTGTATCTCGCTCACTCTCCAATAATCCTGCCGCTATGTTTGCCCGAGAGTTAGCAGCTTCTAACTCTGCTGTCGACTGCTGTACCAACTCAATGACTATCTCTTCGTGTCTTTCGACACTCATCATCTGGCCTGCTCCAATATCCTCCTCAGAATTAGGGTCTACTAACTGCCCATCTACAGGGTTCTCTGCCTCCTCTGCCTCTAAGATCTCCTCATCATGAATAAGCTCCTCCTCCTCTGGGTCTTCATCCTCTAAATCTAGTTCAGGGGTAGCCGGCTCGTAATCAGGCACCTCATCGGGCTCACTGTCGGATAACCATCCTATGTGTTGGTTTACTCCTGCCATCCTACAAAAGAATTTTAATTTATTTAGTATTTATGGGGAAACAAATTTACACATAAGATAAAGCTTTTAAGATTATTTTATGTATGATTAAGTATTTTAACGAACTCGATAGATCATATCCTAAGGTATTTCCTAACTACCTTAGAGCTATAATCTACAGCTCTGATAACCAACCTGTGACGCCCCCAAATCTCTTACGCTCCCCTGTAGCAGATCTGGTGCTTACGTGGTACTATACAAACTATAAATATTCAATTAAAATATGACTTCTAGTTATCCAAGGTTCACAGTATCCCATAAACAGGTACTAGTTCCGGCCAGAAACGTTGTCTGTGTTTGGATACCCTCACTTAGATATATAGATTCATATCTTATGAATATCTCTTTCATATCAATATTCCCTATCTATCTGACATTCACAGTATTAATGATAAGATTGTCCCATATAGGACTCTCAACATCATTTAGATACCCTCATTCAGATGTATAGTTTCATATAGGAACAACTGTATTTAACTTAGTACAACTATTTCTAAAGAATTTAAAGATCAGAGTATAACGCATTCTATAACATAAAGGATTCATAATATATTACATAACATTTTGTTTGGTTACATCATTCGTTATACTAAGTTATTACAACAACAAGTCTTTAAAAGACTTAAAGTATTCAACAACCAGAAATTTAAAAGCTAATAAGCATGGCTTTTCCCCTTGTTAGTTCCCAGACGTGCCAGGGATATCATTTATAGCTGCAAAAGAAGATATGCGCAAAGAATGAGCTACAAATGTCTCAGCAAGTTCATTTGAATATATAAACACCATGTGTTTTGATTTGAAAGATATCAATGATGTATACTGAGGGTTCTGTACATGAACCATATATTTCATTTAGTTCTATCAGTCTTTAATGACTTAGAACCATTTGAGTTTTGGATATCTGGTTAGGTGATCAGCCTCACCAATATCCTAGGAGTATGCATATCATCCTACCAATTTTATGTTGATTTATAATTATCAACTGTTCGTCACCTTATATTAAGGGAATTTCGTCACCTTATTTTAAGGGAAAATTTTTAGTTCACCTTACATCAAGGTGTTCCATTTCTCAGTGTAAGATGTTGTACCAAACAATTTGGCTTGACACAACAATTTAAGCTCGAACAAGCAATATATGAATAATAATTCATTTCTTAAGTTATGCTGAACAAGAAGCAATAACTTCACAATAACTGATAGCAAGATGTATAATACTTGCTTAAATATAACAAAGTTGGGAGACTTGCCTTAGCGTAGCTCACTATAATTTTAGTACAATCGGTCAACGCACGTAGTCTACGTATACCAATAATAAGCGTTAGCACGTATATAAACATGTACCATGCTAAACTAAACAAGTTTCATTAAGGTTCGACGTTGATTCGGTATCTCGGTCGCATCCTTAATGGCTAAACACATAGATTGTTCGATAAAATTTCATTTGGAAGTCGAATTATTAGTCTAAATAATTTAATTATTATTTCTAACATATTTAGAAGCTTGGTATTATTTTTAAATAATTTTCAGAAGCTTGGAAGTATTTTTAAATAATTTTACAAGCTTAGGAATATTTTTAAATGATTTAATTATCATTTAGAATAATTTTAAAACATTTAATATGTTATTTAAATGTTTTATTTATCATTTAGAATATTTTTAGATATGTAAAATATTATTTAAATGATTTATTAATCATTTATAATATTTTTAGAAAGATAGAATATTATTTAAATGATTTATTTTATCATTAACAATATTTTTAGACTTTATTTTATCATTAAAATAATTTATTTATTACTTATAATAATTTTCAAAACTTAATTTGATATTTAAATGATTTAAATTATCATTTTTAAAGTAATTTTTAAATACTTAATATATTATTTAAATGATTTATTTATCATTAATAATATTTAAATATTTAATATTTTTATTTAATTATTATATATAATAATTTTTACTTACCTTAATATCATTTTTAAATAATTAATATAATTATTTAATAATTTAATATCATTTTTAAATAATTACAACAATTATTAAATGATTTATCATAATTATTATTTAATATTTAATTAAATTAAATAATAATTCAGAATATATAAAAATATTAAAAATAATTTTTTTTATAATTATAAATGAATTTTCGGATTTATTTATTAATTATTAATAATTATTTAATATTTATTTATTATTTTATAATTTATTTAATAAATTTTTATTTATTTTTATTAAAAATCCGTCGCTAAAGGGCTTTAGCGACGGGCTGCATAGAATTTTAGTTTTCTGGGTTTGTGCATGCATTTCGTCGCTAAAGGTGTTCTTCATGAAGAACACCTGGTCAACGTCCAACAGTGACTTTTGACCTCAATTTAATTCCAACTGGTTTGATGTTTGTGTTTGATTTTTGTTTGTTGTTATAGCCAACATGGCAGTAAACAACGACATATCAAATTTCACATCAAACTATATCATATCAAGCTCTAAATTTGATGGTCAAACCACCGGGTTCAAACTGTTCTTGAGTTTCTGGGTTACCCAGAAACTCAAGCAGTCATGGTCAGTCAACATGGTTTGACCATGAATAACTTTGATTCTGTGTTTGCTAAATGTGTTTTTATGTTACCAGATTGTACTCTACATAGCATAGAACAAGTCTAAACAAAGAAATCACATAAAACATATCATATAGGTCGATTCTGGGTTGCTCGAAAGTCTGACAAATCTTGTCAGACACCTTCAAGAGAATTCTGGGTTGCCCAGAAATGAAAATCCGAACGGTCAAAGCACTTTTGACCTATCATATCTTTCATCCTAGTTATTTGTTTGCTATGATACACGTCGGGCTTTAAAGATAACATGGTAGGCTACACATAGATGCATAAAAACAGATCAAACAACTAATCTAAGAGGATCAAAAGGCCTGACAAAAAGGCCTGTCAGACTGTTCTTGACTGCCAAGAACAGTTTGAGTTTTTTGGCTTGATTTTTCATACCTAGATGTTATGTAAGCATGTTTTAACACCGGCCCAGATCACTTAATAACATGTTAACAAGTATTCCTAAACATCTAAAACACAAAAATTTTCCAGGCTTGAAGATCAAACATAAATTAGGGTTTTGTGCACCTTTTTCTTCAAATTTTGATTTCTGGCTTCTGATTCTGAGCTTGTGATTGCTAGGGTTTGTTTAGGCTGGATATGTGAGTGTATGAGCTTTAAAATTTCGTAGCTTTTAACCCTAGCATCTCATTCTATTTATAGGCTTTGAAATTAGGGTTTTCTTACTAAATTCCAAATTTTTGCCTCTACAAATATCCTACCATTTGACTTGTGCTGCTTATCATCTGGTGTGATTCACCTACTTGTGTTGGAGTGCGCCAAGCACAAGCTTGCACACTCCTAGCTTCATTTCCATTGGCTAGAATTTATTTTTCATTTATTTTACTTACTAATTAAAAGTAGATTTTTGTTAATCATGATTAGGATGTTAATTTAGATTTAATAATACCCTAATTATGATATTATATCACAATTAAGATTTATAACTCCATAATTTAGTGTTCTTGAATCAAATTAGGGTCTTAGGGTTTCTAATTAGGGTTTAGGGTTTTCAATTCCACAATTAGGGTTTTCAATCTTCCGTTTAGGGTTTAATTTAATCTTAATAATTCATAATTAATATTATGATTCATCATTTAAATCTTAATTACATCAATTAAGATTATTGTACAATAATTAAGGTTTTAATTGATCAATTCGGACAATTATTACCAATTAGGGTTTTCAATTTAGGGTTTCTATTTCCGCGTAACATTTTAAACCCTATTTAACTTATTTTAAAATTTTATCATTTAATATAATATTATATTAATGTCGAAGCACGACAAAGCACTTCGTCAATTCCAAGTACGACACAGCAGCTTACAAAAATAATTTGCCGAAACGCTTCTCGGTGAATTCGCCGGAAGCATGACAAATCATTTTGTCCGATTAAGCACGACACAGCTACTTGGCGAAAATTTTTTATTTGACCTAATTGTTTAATAAAATACACAATCACATAATACCAAGTCAGAACAATAAGTTTCATTTATTAAACACATAATTTACATATACAGATCTTATTAGGGTTCGGAATATTACACCCCCTACCTTTTCCACCTAGAAATCACAGGACCTCAAAGAAGGATGAGCAAGAGAAGGAGATTTTAGAGACCTTCAGAAAAGTAGAAGTTAATATTCCATTGTTAGATGTAATCAAACATGTGCCAAAATATGCTAAATTTTTGAAAGAGTTGTGCACTAACAAAAGGAAGTTGAAAGATGATGAAAGAGTCACTGTTGGAGAGAATGTATCAGCAGTGCTTCAAAGAAAAATGCCCCCCAAATGCAAGGATCCAGACATGTTCACCATCCCATGTAGGATAGGTAACACCATGTTTGAGAAAGCTATGTTAGAATTAAGAGCTTAAATTAATGTCATGCCTTTATCTATATTTGCTTCTTTAAATCTAGGCCCTTTAAAACAAACTGATGTTATTATTCAACTGGCTGATAGGACTAACACCTACCACCAAGGGGTAATTGAGGATGTCATAGTTCAGGTGAATGAGCTAATCTTTCCTACAGATTTTTACATTGTGGATATAGATAATGATACATCTCCAAATCATGCTCATATTTTATTAGGGAGGCCATTTTTGAAAACATCAAGAACCACGATTGATGTACATAATGGGACCTTAACCATGAAATTTGATGGAGATAAGATTCAGTTCAACATATATGAAGCAATGAGGTACCCTAGTGATGTTAATCCTGTTTTTGCTATTGATGTGATTAATTCTTTAGTGCAACACTCTTTTGAACATATACATAAGGAAGGTTTGGATGTTGTTATAGCTAATAGTTTAGAGTTGGATAAAGAAGAAGAAATTGAACAAAACCAAGAATTGAAGGAAGTTGTGGCTGCATTGCATTCCTTGCCCAAAATTTCAGATAAATATGTAGTCAATTCTCTTCAGTTACCTGCCACTCATCAAAAATTGTTACCATCTGTTATGCAGGCCCCAACCTTAGAATTGAAACCATTGTCTGTGCACTTGAAATATGCATCTCTAGGGACTGATGATACACTGCCAGTGATAATTACTAATAACCTAACCAAAGTGCAGGAGGATAAATTGCTCAGAGTTCTTAGGGATCACATCACTGTTTTTGGTTGGACAATAGTAGATATTAAAGGTATAAGCCCATCAATGTGTATGCATAGAATGTTTTTGGAAGCTGGAGCCAAACCAACTAGGGAAGCACAAAGAAGGTTGAATCCACCCATGATGGAGGTAGTCAAGAAAGAAGTTCTGAAGTTGTTAGATACAGGTATAATCTATCCAATTTCAGACAGCTAATGAGTGAGTCCAGTTGATGAGTGGGTAATATACCCATGATTTAGATATTCTTAGACTTGATATATTGTTAGTTTTTAAGTATTTTAGGATATTTTTATTTGTTTAATTGCATTTTGCAGGTTAAGGCAAGGGAGGAGGGCAAAACAAGCTTTTTGGCATCATTAATAGCATTTTGATAATTTTAGCAAAGAAGACCAGTGTCGGGGCGCTAGTCCTAGTATTATTCCAGCGCTGGGGCGCTGGGAGTCATCAAGAACTGGCGAGATGTTTTGATTGACTTGGTTTTTGGGGAGTTAGTTTACTAATCTACTTAGGATTCTTGGCAAAGCTGACTTTGGAGAGGTAGTTATATATGGAGAGGGGAGGATTTGTCATGCACACATGGAGATTAATTTTCAGAGCTGAGCAAGGAGATTGGAGATCGAAACAAGCATCGTGAAGAATTCAGATTGGTGGATTGAAGAGTGAAGATTTCATTGAGTTTTCTTTTAATCTTTTATCTCTAATTTGTAATTAATTATGATGACTTATTTTAGAATTCTAGTTTTTATTTTCAGGATGAACTAAACTTTCAATTAAGGCTACAATTGAACCAATTATGCTTATGGATTAATTATCTAATTAATTCCACTTATTTATTCGACTTGTCTATCTTATTATGTGCTTAATGATTAATTATCTGGCCAATAATTAGCGGAATACTTTAGATGAATTCGGGAGATGAAATCTAGGGTTAGATCTGAATAAGATAACATGTATTTTTAATTATTTGCATGTGATAAATAATTAGGGTTGTGAAGTGAATAGGAATATCTCTTCGCTACATGTAACTATTGGGAATTGATGCTTAATGAATTTAATTCTTTAGTTTTGCATAGGAAAGATCGCAAAATTTATTGAGTTAGATAAATTTATTTGATCACTTGGAAAAAGGGCTTATAAATAATTTTGAATTCCTGTTAACAACTCTATTGAATTGAATAATTGGATGACATGGATAAATTAATTTATATTACATAATTGGGGATATTGTAGTCTTAAGTCTTAAATATCTGAACTTCAATCTTTGTGTTAGTTTATATTATTAGATTTAATTAATTTAGTTTTACTCAATATTCAAATTTGTGATCACTTAATAAAATATGATTAATATAAAATTGGTAATTGAGAATATAAATTGTAATATTTCTCCGTGGGAACGATACTCTACTTATCATTATATTACTTGTTGACCGTGTACACTTGCACGTAATTGTCATTATCTAAATTGGACAACAAGTTTTTGGCGCCGTTGCCGGGGAACTATTTGTGTTTATAATTTTCAATATCAGTTCAATCAATTCTGTTTTAATTAAGCATTTTTTTATTTTTGTTTATTTCCTATTTCAGGTGACTTTTGATTCATTTATGCAAACGCGATCAAAACAACCGGAGCTTGTGCAGTGTGAGAATAATCTTGAGAACAAGTTACGTAAGTTGAGGAAATTTTGTCAAGAGACGCTTGAAAAAGAGAAAATGGCTAACGAAGAGCAGAAATCACTGAGGGACTATGCTATGCCTAAGATAGATGAGATCAAATCAAGCATCACGAGGCCAGCTATTACTAAAAACACTTTTGAAATTAAACCGGGTACAATTCATATGATTCAAAACTCGGTACAGTTTGGGGGTTTGGCCAATGATGATCCGAATGAATATTTGGTGAGCTTTCTTGAGATTTGTGATACGTTCAAATACCACAATGTTACGGATAATGCAATTAGATTACGTCTATTTCCATTCACCTTGAGGGATAAGGCAAAGAGTTGGTTGCACTCACTTCCACCGGGATCTATTACAACCTGAGATGATCAAATTTTTAGCAAAATTCTTTCCGCCGGCCAAAACTGTGCCAAGATGAGGAACGACATTACTACTTATGAGCAATAACAGGGAGAGTCACTATATGAGACTTGGGAGAGGTTCAAGGATTTATTGAGAAGATGCCTGCATCATGGGCTACCCAAGTGGCTACAGGTTCAGACATTCTACAATGGGTTAAGTAGTAATACTCGAACGAGCATAGATGCAGCTGCAGGAGGGGCACTCATATCCAAGAACTTTAATGAAGCGTTTGACTTATTGGAAACTATGGCTGCCAACAATTATCAATTGCTTACGGCAAGGGGAAATGCTCCGAAAGTAGCTGGAAAATTTGAAGTAGATGCAGTAACAGCCTTATCAGCACAAATGGCGGCATTAACGAAAAAGATTGAAGCATGGGGACCACAAGTAACTCATCAAGTGGCGATGATTTGTGAGTTATGTGCAGGAAATCATGCTACGGATCAATATTCCATCAGTGAAGAGTCGGTACAGTTTCTAGGGAGGTACAATAGACTGCAATAACCGTATCAGAATGCTTATAATCCGGGTTGGAGGAATCATCCGGGTTTTTCTTGGAGTAATAATAAACAGGCTCAAAATCAAGCTCCAAGGCCACAAAATCCACTAGGCTTTCAAAACCAAGTTCCACAATAGGCAGAGAGAAAACCGACTTTAGAGGAATCGTTGGCAAGAATCATTACAACATCAGAGAAGAGAATGAATGATCAAGATAAGCTGTTAACTCAGGTAGATCTGAATGTGAAAAGCCAAGTAGTGTCGATTAGAAACTTGTAGAATTAGCTGGGACAGTTAGCTCACATTTTGAACAGTCGACCATAAGGAGCACTTCTAAGCGATATAGAGGTTAATCCAAGAACAGATGGAAAAGAACATTGCAAGGTAATAACCTTAAGGAGTGGAAAAGAGCTTCCTGATTGGGTTGAAGGAAATTCTAAGCTAGAAACAGTTGTGGTGAATGAAGATGAGGTAACCCCGGAGAAGAGTAAGGCGAATGAAACGCAAAAGGTGAATGATACAGGGTCGGAGGCAAAGCCAAAAGAACTCAAGCAAGACAGAGTAGTGGCTTCCGTTCCATTTCCTCAAAGATTAAGAAGGCAAAGTTAGATAAGCAATTTTCTAGATTTTTAGATGTTTTCAAGAAACTGCACATCAACATACCGTTTGCAGAAGCCCTGGAATAGATGCCTAGTTATGCAAAATTCATGAAAGAAATCTTGTCTGAGAAGAGAAGACTGGGAGAATTTGAGACGGTGGCATTAACCGAAGAATGCAGTGCCATCTTACAGAATAAACTGCCACCTAAGCTAAAGGATCCAGGGAGCTTCAACATTTCATGTGTAATTGGTAACCAGTTTTCTAGAAGGGCATTTTGTGACTTAGGAGCGAGTATAAATTTAATGCCTTTATCAGTTTACATTCAGCTAGGCCTAAAAGCACCAAAACCGACGAATATCAGCTTGCAATTGGCAGACAGGTCAGTGACATACTTGAGAGGTATTGTGGAAGACATTCAAGTTAAAGTCGATAAGTTTATCTTCCCAGCTGACTTTATCATTTTGGATTACGAAGAAGATAAAGAAATCCCGATTATATTAGGTCGTCCGTTCTTAGCAACAGGGAGAACTTTGATAGATGTTCAGAAAGGTGAATTGACAATGAGAGTTCAAGATCAAGAAGTCACCTTCAATGTGTTCAAATCAATGAAATTTCCCAAAGAAGGCGAAGAATGCTTACGGATAGACCTGGTAGACGAAATAGTGACTGAAAGGGCTGAAGCAAGCTATTTAGAAGATCCACTAGAAGCTGCCTTGGTTGGTATAGACAATTTTGATGACTTGGAAGATTGGGACTACGTTAAGGTATTAGATGCATCACCCATCTCTCGGAAATTCAGCAAGCAATTTAATACTCTTGACCGGCCAAAAGAAGGAGAAAAGAGGTCCAAAACATCCGTGGAAGAACCACTTGTACTCGAACTAAAACCTCTTCCATCTCATTTAAGGTATGCTTACTTGGGAAATTCTGACACGCTACCAGTGATAGTTTCTGCTCATTTGAATGAAACTCAAGAAGAAAAATTGTTAAGGGTTTTGCGTGAGTATAAAACAGCAATTGGGTGGACAATAGCAGACATCAAGGGAATCAGTCTGTCGTTTTGCATGCATAAAATTTTTCTTGAAGAGCGAGCAAAACCGGTGATTGCGTAACAAAGAAGATTGAATCCGATCATGAAGGAAGTAGTAAAGAAGGAAATCATCAAGTGGTTAGATGCCGGTATTATCTATCCGATTTTAGACAGTTCTTGGGTAAGTCTTGTACAGTGTGTACCGAAGAAAGGGGGAATAACAATGGTTGAAAACAAGAATAATGAACTCATTCCTACAAGAACAGTTACAGGTTGGCGAGTGTGTATGGATTACCGCAAATTGAATAAAGCGACGAGTAAGGATCACTTCCCACTGCCATTTATTGATCAGATATTGGATAGGTTGGCGGGTCATCAATTTTATTGCCTTCTCGACGGATACTCGGGATATAACCAGATAGTAATAGCTCCGGAGGACCAAGAGAAAATGACTTTTACATGCCTATATGGAACATTTGCATTCTAGAGAATGTCTTTCGGGCTATGCAATGCACCGGCTACATTTCAGCGATGCATGATGGCTATCTTCTTAGATATGGTTGAGCAGAATTTGGAGGTATTTATGGATGATATTTCCGTATTTGGTGATAGTTTTGATTTGTGCCTTAACAATCTCATCTTAGTGTTGAAGCGTTGTGTGGAAACAAACCTAATGCTTAATTGGGAAAAGTGTCACTTTATGGTGCAAGAATGGATCATTTTGGCTCACAAAGTGTCCGCAGCTGGCTTGGAGGAAGATAAAGCAAAGATTGAAGCAATTGAAAAGCTACCGCCGCCGACATCTGTAAAAGGCGTAAGAAGTTTTCTCGGACATGCGGGTTTTTACAGACGATTTATCAAGGATTTTTCCAAAATTTCAAAACCATTATGTGCACTCCTTGAGAAAGATGTTCCCTTCAAGATGGATCAATCATGCATCAAGGCCGTTGAAGTGCTGAAAAAGAAGTTATTCACAGCACCGATCATAATTGCTCCCGATTGGACGTTGTCATTTGAATTGATGTGTGACGCGAGTGACTATGCAGTGGGAGCAGTCTTGGGTTAGCATCAGGATAAGATTTTTCATACCATTTACTACTCAAGTAAGACACTTACTGATGCACAACTGAATTACACCACCACAGAAAAGGAGTTACTTGCAGTAGTATTTGCTTTTGATAAATTTTGAGCATATCTGATTCGAACCAAGGTGATAGTCTACACTGATCATTCAGCCATCAAATACTTGATTGCAAAGAAGGACGCCAAACCAAGGTTGATTCGATGGGTCCTTCTTCTGCAAGAATTCGACCTGAAAATCCGATATAGAAAAGGTACCGAAAATCAGGTGGTTGATCATCTTTCAAGGTTAGAAAATTCAGAAATTCAAAAGAAGGATGATGTAGTGATCAATGAGCTATTTCCGGATGAGCAACTATTCTGTATCAACACCGAAGTGCCTTGGTATGCTGATTATGTGAACTACCTGGTCAGTAATGTACTTCCACCCGATTTGAATTCTTAGCAACGAAAGAAATTTCTTCACGATGTTAAGCAGTATCTTTGGGATGAACCATTTCTCTTCAAGACTGGTGCGGATCAAATGATACGACATTGTGTGCCACGTGACAAGATGGAAAGCATCTTGAATCATTGCCATTCTTCAGAGTATGGGGGACACTATGGGGGAGAAAGAACAGCGGTGAAAGTACTACAATCAGGATTCTTCTGGCCTTCATTGTTCAAGGATGCCCACCTCTTTGTTCTAAAGTGCGACAGATGTCAACGGGTCAAAAATATTTCAAAACAACATGAAATGCCTCTTAACACTATACTTGAAGTTGAACTTTTCGACGTATGGGGCATTGATTTTATGGGCCCATTTCCGTCATCCTTCAATAATCAATACATACTTTTGGCAGTGGATTACGTATCAAAATGGGTTAAAGCGGCTGCTTTACCCACGAATGATGCCAAAGTGGTTCTGCAGTTCTTGAGAAAAAATATTTTTACTCAATTTGGTACACCAAGGGCCATAATCAGTGACAAAGGTACCCATTTTTGCAACAAGCAGGTCACCAAATTGCTAGCTAAGTATGGAGTCAAACACATAATTGCTACAACTTATTATCCCCAAACAAATGGCTAAGCGGAAGTGTCAAATCATGAAGTTAAGCAAACTCTGGAGAAAGTGGTGAATCCATCTCATAAGGATTGGGCAATTAAGTTAGACGATGCTTTATGGGCGTATCGAACGGCCTACAAGAATCCCATTGGAATGTCACCATATCGCATGGTTTACGAAAAAGCGTGCCATTTACCAGTCGAGCTCGAGCATAATGCCTATTAGGCCATTCAAAAGTTGAACTTTGATTTGCAAGCATCTGGCGAGAAAAGGGTGCTTCAACTGAATAAGATGGAGGAATTTTGACACCAAGCATATGACAACGCTAAGTTGTACAAAGAAAAAGTCAAGAGGTGGCATGATAAGTGGATAATTGAGCAAAAATTTGAACCGAGTCAAACGGTACTATTGTTCAACTCCAGATTGAGGTTATTTCCCAGGAAGCTGAAGTCTAGATGGTTAGGTGATTTTGTTGTCACTTCTGTAGCTCCCCACGGAGCAATCGAAGTTGAAGAACCAAGCACAAAGTGCACGTTCAAGGTCAATGGTCAAAGACTTAAGCACTATTATGGAGGTGAGGTTGATCGACAAGCGACCGTGATTTATCTCACTTCGTTTGACCAAACCAACCCATGACACCGCAGAGAAAGTCGGGCTGACGACTATAAACTAAGCGCTATTGGGAGGCAACCCAAAGTTCATTTCCATTCAGTCAAATTTTAGTGTTAATTTTTATACATTTTTAGGATAGATTAATTTGAGTGCTAGAATTTTTCTTATTAGTATTTTAAATTTTGTTTCAATCTTTTCAGGCTCATAACAGGGAATAAAGGCAAGGAAGGAGATTGATTGTTTTATTTTTGCAAAAGAGGATCCAGCGCCCCGACGCTCATTTTGAAGGCAATTCTAACGCCCTGGCGCTGGGATCTAGGAAATCGTGTTTTTTAGCAGCGCCCCGGCGCTCCTTATGCAAGCATGTCCAGCGCCCCAGTGCTACCATCCAGGGAACTAAGGATTACTGCGCCCTAGTGCTAGTCACAGTGCAAAACCCAGCGCCCCGACGCTGGGTCCAGGTATTTGAAAAAAAATTAGGGCTTTCGCCCGTATCAGGTGCAGCAGTTCCCCCATTTTCGTTTCCTTCTCTACTTCTAATTCCCCCAAAAATTGTCCATTCTTCTTCAACTTCTTTTCCGATCCAAATTTCTTTACACTCACACCTAATTAAAAGGATTGCAAGTTTCAATTATATTCCAAATTCTTCTCTCTCCATTGTGTTCATCAACTATAAGGTATGCTTTTTATTTCTCAATTTCTCTATGAATGCTCTGACTGATTGTTGCAATGGACTTGGGTTGTAAGTGGGAATCATTATTAAACTGATTGGGTGTCCTTATCTTACATTCTAGGTTATTTGCTAATTCATATAGGCACACAATATTAAATTTATCTTTCGCCCACAAGGTGTTTGATAATTTGTTTGTGAGAACTTTATTTGAGGAAATTATGCAAATTAATGCTTGGTTGCCCAGATTACACTATAATCACTCACTGTTGCTCAACTATGACACCATCTTGATTCAATTGACATTGAAATTACACTCCAACTCACATTTTGAAAACAATCATGATGATGTTTTGCAATTGAGTCGAATTTGTTCTGAGTTTATTATGGCATCATGATGAATATGTGGTAGTTTGTTTCTGGTATGATTGTCTTGCTGTGTAAACATGTTTAAACTATGTGGGTGTGTCAGTGCTATCTATGGTGGCTATTGGGATGAAAATGGGCTACATGAGGATAGTTAGCTATACTATGTGTTGAGTGGCATGCACATGTACATTATCCCCAGTTTGGCGAAATAAATTATGTGGTTACACTACACCATGAGTTTGGGGGTATAAGCTCAGCAGTGTTATTATTGTGTATTCATATATTATGAGCTTAACTCATTGTTTGTGCTAATTATCATGGTGTCCTAAATTGAGTTTGCTTTATGTTGATTCCAGGTCAACCATGGCATCTAAAAGACATCGAGGTGAAGGGTCGTCATTATCCTCAGACCAATAGTTTGATAAAAAAAGATTTGTGAGTGCCGAGGCTCAAGAGAGATACAATAAGACGGCACAGAAAACCTTGATCCCGGAAAGAGGTTTACAACCGGATCCAAACTTAGATGGCGAACAGATGGATGTACCGCTTGGAAGAACAAAATGTCCGCCTTGCAGAACGCCAGGATGCCATCTATTCGTATAATGTTAGTTTTAATAATGCCTTGGTGGATATGTTTACTGGGATGAATACTGCACTTTGTTAGGTTTGTATATAGCGCGAACATTACATAAATAGTGCGGAAGCGCAATAAAACGGATTTTAAAATTTTTCATACAAACCATCACCATGATCATCCTTGTGATCAATTATCAATTAAACGAAAGAGATAGAGATATAGAATTATACCCTCGTGAATCAAAACTTCCTTAGGTACAAGTTCACCTCCAATTCCTTCGCGTTCTCCTTGAATTCCACCGATTAAATTCCTTCTTTTGATCAACGTTAGCCACCCAAGTGTTTGGCCTCTAGAGGTGATCCACCAAGGAATAATAGTTGTTCAAGAAGATGGGTGTTGGCAAAACCCTAGTTTCTATCTCTATAGAAATTTCAAGTACTCTTTCTCTCTCCAATTCTTATGGAAGAGTGTGTAACCCTAATCTATGATAAGACATCTCTTATTTATAAATGTAGGAAAACCCTTCCCTAAACTATTTAGGATTAGGGTTTATATTCTAATTAAACTCCTTTAAGTAATTATACTCCTAATCCAATTAGGAATGCATGAGAGAGTACTTCTATTAATTAATTCACAATCCCTATTAGGAATTAAATAATAGTAATGGTAATAATAATAATAAGACTCCTCTTATTAATTTATATTTAATATTTCTAAAATATTAAATAATAAATATTAAGCTATTTAATTTATTCTATCTCCATAGATTAAATTAAATACACTTAACTTATTATTACAATTATGTCATTTACTTCTTAAACAAATATTTTTCTTTTGCGGTGTGACCCTTTAAGTTCTCCATATTAAACTGGTTGTGAATAAATCAATTAGAACAATTCTAATCTTATTTAAATAAATAAATTAAACTATTTAATTTATTTAAATAAATAATATTTATTCTACAATAAGGGTAAGCCCCCTTAGCGATCAACGACTTTCCAGATAATATAGATTTCAACATTAATCACAAAAGAATATTTCTGTACATAGTTACCGTACAATTCAATCCTTCTACCATACAATGTCCCAATTAAATATAAGACATGGAATTATTGTCAAGTCTCATTTTATTTAATTATATGCATTTCGATTATCCAATGAACAACTCTGATAATGCAAATTAGAAACTCCTTTCTAATTTCATTCTGCTTTGGCCAAAGACTTCTGAGTCGTCATTTATCGAATCACATAGGACATTCTCTCCTTTTACTATAAGTGGTAGATTCTTTGTTGATCATTCACCTATCTCCATATATAACTTATTATACCTAATCATACCCTTTGATATACCCTAAAGGTCTTAAAGGACATGTCAAAGTATAGCTCATCATACACAAGATACTATGATGATCTCAAGTCTAAGGATCACTTGTACTACTATCACTAGAGGAATTCCTATTGACAGGCGAGTAAAACTCCATTAGGTATTCCTTAGCGAGCCACGTTCAGTGAACTTATTCTCTAATAAGCACCTACATACTTGCTTTAGTGTCTCCACACAAATAATTATGAGATCAATCATCCTCTTCATAAGAGCAAGCAACGTATGTACTAATCTATCTGGATTCACTAATCCCCTTTTTAGTAATCCATCGATTAAGAACGATTTTAGTTTGTAAGCTATCCAGAATTTAGATCTCATTAGTATGATCACCATCATGATTCTAAAAGCATTGCTCAAAACTATGGGTTTATCACATTTAATATAACAGCACCATGTAGATAAAGTAAAATGCCTTTAATAAACGAATAAGATTACAAAGTACATGCTACATCATATCAAATATGATTGGCTTGTGTACATACTACTTTCAATCTCCCACTTGCACTAAAGCCAATCGCCATGGTATCTAATACCCTTCTTCTCTAAGTGACCATCATCCTGCTGTTGGATAAAGTTTCAGTAGATGGATATGCAATGTGGTTCTCGAGAGTCCACTATCTCTATAGTGACTTTTTCTCTTTCAATGATTCCACTAATCAAATGAAAGTGCCGCAACACTTGTTTGAATCCAAGATGAGACTTAAGAACTATTCCTAGTTCTGTAATGAACTTTTCATCCATACAATCAACTTACAGCTTCATTTACAGCTATATACTTTGTCTTTGTCACTAAACCAACAACTCTTTGCTATTTGGAACTTTTCCAATTCACTACACCACATTTCAAGGTAGCGATTTACCTTAAAGTGGATTTGTTATCGTCTTGGTCAGTCTGAAAAACTTGAGTCTGTTTAGCCCTCTAGTTTTAATTCAGACCTACCATGAATTATAATCACATCTTCAGTACCAGTTAAGTACCTAAAGATGTTTATCACTGTCTGTTGGTCGATTTTGCAATCGATAAACACACACGTGCAAGTATACACGGCCCACAAGTAATATATGATAAGATAAGAGTCGAACCCACAGGGAATTGTGACAAATAATAACCAAGTACCAATCGTATATCAATTTGATGTAATTTAAACGATGAAGGTTTGATTGTTTGTTGATTGGTTGAGTTCACAAGTTAAGTAATGAATAAAATGCGGTAAAATATCAAGATAGAAAGGTCTAAGATTACAATTTCCCCCAACACGTCATTTGAATCTCCTAACTCTCTCTTTTCAATCAATTATAGCATACGAATTGACAACCGAGAAATCAAAACTACATAAGAGCCTCTGTCGATGGTCAATCACGAATCTTCCTAAGCGGTGCATAGGTATATGTCTATCCTATGCACTATCAAGAGACTAATTTCAGGAATGATTAATAGACACGTGTCACCAAATCTAATTAATCCTCCCTTCAATTACCAACTTTCACATCAGAAGTCATTAAGACTAGATTCTCAATTGGTTGCATGCGGTAATTAGGTATATATCTATCCCAACTACTATCAAGATACCTATTATTGCAGATAATTAATAAGACACACGTCACTTAATCCGATTAATAACCCATAACAATCTATACTCTCGCATGTTATCATAACTAGGTCTTAACCTATAATCCGTTCGTCAAGTTCATATAGGTTCCCAAGGTAATTACAGGCCTAGCAATTAATCAAGAAGCAAAGGTTGTGATAATCAATTCACACATGCATAACTGAAATCAACAGAGAGAGAATTCAATTCAAATTAAGTGTTGGGTTCCATTGCAATCTTAGAATAGAAGGTTAGTTCATGATAGCTACAATAAACATCATTTTCAATTGATACATTGTCAAATTCGAATTACAAAGGAGATGGAAATCTAGAAATGAAACCACTTTTGAAGCTATTCAGTTGGTGTTCCTTTGGTTGCTGTTGGTTTCTAGCTCTCCTCCTTGGCCTTGCAATTCTTCTTAACTGAGTTCCTTGGCTTTTGGCTTGATTCAGCTTGATTTGCAGCCTTGAGAACTGTTGGTTGATGTATTTTGTAGCCTCCCTCTTTCTAGATATCTGATATGAGGCTTGGAAGAGATTATATATAGTCTTCATCAAGAAACCCTAGCCAAGATCGGACAAAATGGAGCTCAGATCGCACTGAAGGTGTGTCAGATCACACTCAGCACGGCGTCGTGCACCCGCACGGCGCCTGATGCGCGCGCTCCCAGGGCCCTGCCTGCCGCACGCTGGCTACCGAGTGGCGCGCCGTGCGCCAGCACGCCAGGTGTGCGCCCGCGCCCATGCGCCTGCATGCAGCTCCGCCTACCGAGCCATGCGCCGAGTGCCGCACCGTGCGCCCGCACGCCTAGGCGCGCGCCCGCGCCCAAGCGCCTGCATGCCGCTGCCGCCTGCCGAGCCATGCACTGATGCCTGCACCGTGCGCCTGCACGCCTAGGCGCGCGCCCGCGCCCAAGCGCCTGCATGCCGCTGCCGCCTGCCGAGCCATGCGCTGATGCCTGCCGAGTCCGCCCGCGCCCATGCCGCCGAGTGTCAGCGCACGCCCGCACGCCGACGTCGCGTGCCCGCACGCCGACGCCGCGCGCCCGCACGCCGGCGCCTGCCGAGTGTCAGCGCCCAGTGCCAACGCCGTGCGGCACGCCGCCCGACGTCGTGCACGCAACTCAACGCCGTGCACGCGCAACTTCCGATTCTAGTCAAATTAAACCCCGAGCATCATCAAACATTAATTTTCATCGTATCAACATCCGGGCACAGAAATCCAAGCACGGGCTTGCCCTTGTGGCACGGTCGATGCCGAACGCCGTGCACGCAATCCAATGTCGTGCACGCCCAACTACCAAATGTTAACAATTTATGCACCGAGCGTCGCCAAGCATTGATTTCCACTGTTCTATCCATCGGCACAAACGTCAAAGCGTGGACAATGAGTCAATTCAACTAACGATCCGAGCGGTCTTTATTTTAATTCCTACAAACATAATAAAAATGCATCAAAGCAACATAGAACATGTAAAAATAACTAAAAACTAATTTATGTAGAGACAAGATAAAAATACATAAAAACCATATAAAATACCCAAAGACTTGCAAATTATCAAGGCCAAAAGTACCCAAATTGTGTGTATAAAACATAGTCATCAAATACCCCCAAACTTAAATCTTTGCTTGTCCTCAAGTAAATAGAGATATACTAATTTATTAAAATAAACACAACAACAACTGAATTAGAGGAGAATTACTCCAAGAATTGGCCTCAAAGGAAAAAGATCAAAAGGGGCCCGAGCATAACGTAAAGTTACTAATTAACAAACTTTCTAAACACACAGCTTCTCAAGATCACAGCAATGTGCGTGTGTGCATGATATCTGTTTATGCGAGTTAGGAAAGAGCTAACGCATGAACTCAACTTATGAGGGATTATACTGTAAATCTACAAAGTCGTCATTACCTTGATAAAAACGAACAAGACGACCATATAAGAAAAGGGGGGTTCCCAAGACATTGTTGCAGCAATGAGTAATCACATTGGTGAGTGCGTTTTACGCTCCATCTCACCTTGACTAATCGCATGACCGTGCAATGTCTAATCATATTAGGCTATTCAGAGCTACCCATGTAACGAGTGTTTGATCAATGACTCCCAAACCAGATGGCTTTAGGGCACTAGGTGTAAAACACCCCAAAGGGTCTATTAACTCGAGTAGCAAAGGCCACGTAATTAAACTTGGTCAATATATATATATATATATATATATATATATATTCTTTTCTTTCTTCTTCTTCTTTTTTTTCTTTTTTTTTATAAATATATTCCCCCAAACTTATATGAAAGTCTAAAATAACATAACAGGTTGTTGACATGAGTTCGGTACATTTCAAGTATAATCACCCAAGCATATAAGTAAATGAGATTTCTCAATACTAACTAACTAAACAGGCATGGTGTACGTGAAGAGCTAAAATAACCAAGAGTAGAGTGGTTAGCCGAAATGTTAAGAAGTAACTAAATATGCTCAAGCCTTACTTTAGATGAAAACACAATAACCAGCAGAATATCATTGGTCATTCTTGTAGCAAAACACGACTTAGACGAAATAAAATAACTACATTATGCTACCACTACATTATACTACCACCCCCAAACTTAAAGTAAACATAGTCCTCAATGTTTAAAATAGACAGAATTGAAATAGAGAACTTCACCGGGGAACTCAAGCAGCGTCATCGTCATTATTGCCATTTGTGTGACTCCCTCCATTTGCATCATCATCCGAATCAAAGCCATACTCCAGGAACATAGGTGTCATGGGAAATTGGACTGTGTTGGGGCCGGTATTAACCCCACTGTTGTTGATCACCTGTGCGGCCGCGTTACAAAAATTGGAAGTGTAAATGCATAAGGAGTTGACTTGCTGAATGGAGTGATCAAGGCGGCGGGACATGCGCCTATGTTCACGCTCCCTCTCCTGTGCTTCCCATTGTCTCGCCTGCTGATTCTGTTGCATTTCAGCCCTCATCGCCTGATTTTCACGCCGAAGCTCACGCATCTCAGCAATAAGTAGGTCCATAGAAGAGCTAGATGCCTCGGTGTGCGCAATGTTTGGTGGTGGAGTTCCGGCACTTGCCTCGGGCTCGTGAGGATGCAACAAAGGTAGGAACCCAGCTCCATGTGGTTCTGGTGCCACCTCCTTCCAGACCTTGTAGAGGCCTATAGCTAGGCTATCAATGGGTGTCAGTGGGTGCTACAGTAACTCGTAGGCATGCACCCTAACATTGGCCCTCTTGCATAACCCACAGATTAGGGATAGGTGTGGCAACCCGCCTGAAGACTTCCCATTAACATATTGGAGAATGGAGTTTCGAATCAGTCGTCCCACGCTTATGCTCCGCCCAATCACCAAACAAAACAGGATAAGAGCCCGCATTGGAATGACTTGAGTTGCGTGTGTGGTGGGCCATAACTTTGCATTGATGAAGTATAACCATGCTTTCCCATATTGGCTTAAATCGCCCTTGCGAAAATGCACAGGCTCTCTTCTTGTCATAGCCCAACGAGCCCCGAGTTTGCATAAGGTTGAAATTATCTCATCCCAGTCGGGCTTGTCGGCTCCATACTTACTAAGGTCATCTTCACCATGGCTTTTAGGAAGGTTATAGTACTCTTCAATGCTCCTTTTTCCGAATGAAACTTTCTTGCCCCTAACTGTTACCACATATTTTTCGGCTTCCAGCGCATTAGCGTAGAATTCCCTGACAAGAGGTATACATGCAGGCTCGGGCTGAGCGGCTAACGTTTCCCATCCTCTTTCCTTAATTATGTTTGCCAAACCCCAATTATTTACTGGGTCCGGAAGAATGCCCCTCTCAGGAATCAAAGATTTTGTGACCATGGTGGTATGGTAACGCTCGGAGGCCTCCTCACTGACAAACTTTTTCTTATCATAGGCCTTGGATGCCTTGGAAGAGGAAAATTCACCCCTTTGTTGTTTGGTAGCCATCAAGATCAGAGTTGCAAGCAAAACACTCAAAATAGCCAAGAATTCCCACTCAGGCAATTTATCGAACAGGTGGTGTGCACTCTTAAAAATCACAAGTGTAAGTGCAATGGGGACTAGGCCAAAACCTGCTAATCAAAATCACCAAAACACAGCACCCAAGCAAGAAAAATTGGAAATTTATAGCCCTTTTTACCTTATCTTGGAGAACCTGTGAAAAACCATAGAAATCCTTCAAAAACCTTCAAATTGTTGTTCAAATCCAAGGTAGGAGGTGAAAATGATGATGGGTTACCGCAATTGGGTGTCAATTTGATGCAATGAGGCACAAAATTAAGTTTGAGTAAGTTTTATGCAAGATGGCTATGGAGTGGGAGGAGAGGGATATAAGAATGAGATGAAAAAAATGAGCCAAGGTGGTGATTTAAAGAACCAAGCCCAGCTGCCCATGTGCGGCCGTATGGCCTGCTGTGCGCCCGTGCGCGCCTGGCTGCCGCCCAGCATGTGCGCCTGGCTGCCGGCAGCTGTGCGCCAACCTGCTCGACCGCCCAGCGCGCGCCCGCGTGCGCCCGCGCCTGCCGTGCCCCCTTCCTGCCGAGTGCCAGCGCCCGTGTGCTGCGCCTGGGGCGCGCGCGCCCGTGCGGCGCCTTGCGCGCCCGCACGCTGGCGCCCGCCTGGTGCTGCTGGCGTGCTGCGTCTGGCGTGTCGCTGACATGCTGCTGTGCTGACACGGTTTGCTCAGATGCCAAAATAGACTAAAACACCTACATGTAGCACAAAATTAACAACATTAGAAACAATTAAAAATAAAACTCATCCTTATGAAATCCAAGTGATTTTTTTTAATTAAAAATAATTTGACTTAAACAATAAAATGAAACATTGGGTTGCCTCCCAATTAGCGCTTGAGTTAAAGTCCTCAGCCTGACTATACCCCCTTCATATCGGATCAACGAGACTAATTGAGGTCTTTTGGCGCTCGATGTCGCCACCCCAATAATGTTTAATTCTTTTTCCGTTCACCTTAAACAATTAGTTTATCTTCTCATCCCGCAGTTCAATTGCACCATGCGGAAAAACATGGTTGATATAGAATGGCCCTGACCATCGTGATTTGAGTTTATCGGGAAATAGCTTCAACCGAGAGTTATAAAGTAGGATGGGTTGACCAACCTCAAACTTTCGATCAATTATCTTCTTGTCGTGCCACCTCTTGACTTTCTCCTTATAGAGCTTTGCATTCTCATAGGACTGGAGACGGAACTCGTCCATCTCATTGAGTTGTAAGAGGCGTTTCTCTCCCACAACATTCAAATCAAAGTTTAGCTTCCGGATGGCCCAATAAGCACTATGTTCAAGTTCCACCGGTAAATGACATGATTTCCCATACACAAGCTGATATGGTGACATCCCGATAGGAGTTTTGTATGCCGTCCTATATGCCCATAAGGCGTCATCAAGCTTCAATGACCAGTCCTTTCTATTCGGGTTGACAACCTTCTCTAAAATCCTTTTCACTTCTCTATTGGATACCTCCACCTAGCCACTTGTTTGAGGATGATAAGCCGTGGTAATTTTATGGGTCACCCCATATTTAGCAAGAAGGGCATTGAAGTTCTTGTTACAAAAGTGCGACCCTTCATCGCTAATTATTGCACGCGGAGTTCCGAATCTTGTGAAAACATTTTTTCGAAGGAACTTCAGCACGACCTTGGCATCATTGGTGGGTGTCGCGGCTGCTTCAACCCATTTTGACATGTAATCTATAGCCACCAGGATGTACAAATTGTTGAACGAACAAGGAAATGGACCCAAAAAGTCAATACCCCAAACGTCAAATATCTCAACCTCTAGGATTGTGGTTAGTGGCATCTCATGACGCCTGGAAATGTTCCCTACTCTTTGACATCGATCGCATTTCAGCACAAACACATGGGCGTCCTTGAATAGCGTTGGCCAATAGAAACCCGACTGAAGCACCTTCGCCGCTGTCCTCTCTCCGCCATAGTGTCCTCCAAAAGCTGACGCATGACATTGTTGTAAAATACTTTCCATCTCAGATTGAGGTATGCACTTTCGGATCAGTTGGTCAGCACATTGCTTAAACAGAAAAGGTTCGTCCCAAAAATAATGCTTCACATCGTGCAGGAACTTCCTTTTTTGTTGATAGCTCAGCTCGGGCGGTAGGACATGGCTCACCACATAATTAACATAGTCAGCATACCATGGCACCTCATGTATGATGGCGAAAAGTTGCTCATCGGGAAAAGATTCATTAATCATGACATCATCTTCCACCTCACGGTCTGCATTTTCCAGCCTTGACAATTGATCCGCCACTTGATTCTCGGTTCCCTTCTTATCTCGAATCTCGAGATCAAATTCTTGAAGCAATAAAACCCATCGAATGAAGCGTGGCTTTGCGTCCTTCTTTGCTATTAAGTACTTTATGGCTGAATGGTCCGTGTACACAATGGCCTTGGTGCCAATGAGATAGGCACAAAATTTGTCAAAGGCATACACGATAGCAAGCAATTCCTTCCCCGTTGTTGTATAATTAAGTTGTGCTCCAGTTAGTGTCTTGCTAGCATAATAAATTACATGAAAAACCTTGTCCTTGCGATGGCCCAAGACAGCACCAATTGCAAAGTCGCTAGCGTCACACATCAATTCAAATGGAAGATTCCAATCCGGGGCCATGATGATAGGAGCACTTACAAGCTTCTTCCTTAGTAACTCAAAAGCCTCTAAACATGCATGATCGAAGACAAATGGAGTGTCTTTCTCAAGGAGACTACACAGAGGTTTTGTAATTTTTGAGAAATCCTTGATAAACCGCCTATAAAATCCAGCATGTCCAAGGAAGCTGCGAATGCCCTTGACGTTGGTTGGTGGAGGAAGTTTCTCAATGGTCTCAATCTTGGCCTTATCAACCTCCAGCCCCTTTGAAGATACTCTATGTCCCAAAATAATGCCTTCTTGCACCATGTAGTGGCATTTCTCCCAATTTAGCACCAAGTTTGTTTCAACACATCGTTTCAACACTTTCACAAGGTTTTCAAGGCATAAGTCGAATGAATCTCCAAAAACTGAAAAATCATCCATGAAAACCTCCAATCCTTGCTCAACCATATCGGAGAATATAGCCATCATGCATCTTTGGAAGGTGGTGGGTGCGTTGCATAGCCCAAACGACATTCTTCTGAAGGCGAATGTCCCATATGGGCAAGTGAATGTCGTTTTCTCTTGATCTTCGGGGGCAATGGCAATTTGGTTGTAGCCCGAATATCCATATAAGAGACAATAAAATTCATGTCCCGCCAACCTGTCTAGCATTTGATCAATGAATGGAAGTGGGAAATGATCCTTGCATGTAGTCTTGTTCAACCTTCTGTAGTCCATGCAAACTCTCCATCCGGTGACAGTTCTAGTTGGGATCAACTCGTTGTTTTCATTAGACACCACTGTCATGCCTCCCTTCTTTGGAACACATTGCACTGGACTGACCCATGGGCTGTCTGAGATGGGATAGATGATGCCGACATCAAGCAATTTGATAATTTCCTTCTTGACCACCTCCTTCATGACGGGGTTCAATCTACGCTGATGCTCAACCACGGGTTTAGCTTCATCTTCCAATATGATCTTGTGCATACAAAATGTCGGGCTAATTCCCTTGATGTCGACAACGGACCAACCTAGGGTTGTTTTGTATTCCCGTAGCACTCTTAGCAACTTATTTTCCTACACATCATCAAGTGAAGCAGACACAATAACAGGAAAAGTACTAGCATTACCCAAATACGCATACCTCAAGTGGATTGGCAATGGTTTGAGCTCCAATGTAGGTGGCTCCTCCCATGAGGATTTTGCAATGGTACTAGAACTGCTTGGTCTATCTAACGGTTCAAATTGTTGCTTAAACTTGATAAAACGTGGGAGAACATTCAGCACATTTACCATCTCATTAGGAAAAAGAGGTTCACTCTCAAGTGATTCTCCCAGCATTTCTTCAAAGGGGTCAACTTCAGAGTTTGCCACGAACACCTCATCCACTGCCTCGTCAATCAAGTCTAACCTGAAGCATTCATCCTGCACATTAGGAAACTTCATTGCTTTAAAAACATTAAAAGTTACCTCTTGATCTTGGACACGCATGGTTAGCTCTCCTTTTTGCACATCAATCAAGGTTCTGCCTGTGGCTAAGAATGGTCGGCCAAGGATGATAGGTATCTCCCTGTCTTCTTCAAAATCAAGGACAATGAAATCTGCTGGAAAAATAAACTTGTCCACCTTGACAAGCACATCTTCTACTATGCCTCTTGGGTATGTGAGAGACCTATCCGTAAGTTGCAATGTAACATTTGTAGGTTTTGCCTCACTTAATCCCAGCTGTTGATAAATTGAGAGTGGCATTAGATTGATGCTTGCCCCCAAATCACATAGGGCCTTGCCAAAGAATGGGTTACCAATTGTGCAAGGAATTGTGAAACTCCCCGGATCTTTCAACTTTGGTGGTAACTTTCTTTGTAACACAGCACTACATTCTTCGGTTAGTGCCACCGTCTCAAACTCCTCAAGCCTTCTCTTTCTTGACAAGATTTCTTTCATGAACTTCACATAACTAGGCATTTGTTCCAATGCCTTAGCGAATGGTATATTTATGTGCAGTTTCTTTAAAACTTCCAAGAACTTAGAAAATTGCTTATCCAACCTTATCTTCTGCTGACGTTGTGAAAACGGGCATGGTGGATACATAGGGCCTTGCTTGCTCCCCTCTTTTTTGGCACTGGCTCCTTTTCCTTATTTTCTACTTCTTTTCTCTTTTCTTCCTCTTTCTCCCCATTCGCATCCTCAAGCACTACTTCTGCTGGAACTTCATTCACAACTTTCGTTAGTTCCTTCCCACTTCTCAAAGTCACAGCCTTGCAATGCTCCTTACCTTCTCTCTTCGGGTTAACTTCGGTGTCACTCGGTAAGGCACCTGGAGGACGGATATTCATAGCACTAGCTATCTGCCCAAGCTGAAGCTCTATATTCCGTATCGAAGCGCTATGTTGTGCAACCAATTGAACCAATAAATCATCCCCACTAGGCTTTTTCTCCTGTTGTGGCAAGGGTGGGTTTGAGGCTTGTTGGTGTGATTGGGGTTGATGGTGTGATTGAGTTTGATTTTGAAATCCTGGGGGATATTGATGCCTAGGAGCTGAATATTGGTTTTGGGTATTGTTGTTGTTGCTCCATGAGAAATTTGGGTGATTTTTCCATCCAGGATTGTAGTGATTTGAGTGAGGGTTGTTTTGCTGTCTATTGTAATTACCAACGAACTGTACGGATTTTGCATTGATGGCACATTACTCGGTAGGATGATTTCCAACACACAACTCACAGGTCTCAGAAATGCTCTGCACAGAATGAGTTCCTAAATTTTTCACTTCTTTTGTGAGCGCGGCTAGCTGTGCGGTTATTGAAGTGAGAGGATCAACCTCAAATTTTCCTGCTGCCTTTTGTGGCATTTTCCTCTCCGAAGGCCATTGATAAATATTAGCAGCCATTGTTTCTAATAGTTTGTAGGCTTTCGCAAAATTCTTTCCCATTAAACTACCACCTGCAGCTGCGTCGACACTTGATCGAGTGGCATTGGTCAACCCGTTATAAAAAATCTCAACTTGCAACCATTGAGGCAAACCATGGTGTGGACATCTCCTAATTAGATCTTTGAACCTCTCCCAAGCCTCATACAAGGACTCAGAATCATACTGAACAAACGAAGTGATATCATTCCTCAATCTTGCAGTTTTCGCGGGTGGGAAGAACTTTGCCAAAAATTTCTGGGCTAAGTCATCCCATTTGGTAATTGAGCCCGAGGGAAGCGAATGCAACCAACTCTTTGCCTTGTCATGGAGCGTGAAAGGAAATAGTCGGAGTCTAATTGCATCATCAGTAACTTGAGTGTACTTGAATGTTTCACAAATTTCCAAAAAACTCACCAAATGAGCATTTGGGTCGTCATTGGGCAACCCACCAAACTGCAAACAGTTTTGAACCATTTGGATGGTTCTAGGCTTAATTTCGAAGTGAGTGGCCTCAATGGCTGGCCTAGAAATGCTTGAGTGCAAATCTGTGACAAGAGGCATGGCATACTCCCTCAAGGATTTAGGCTCCTCCTCAGCCATGGTATTTTGATTGGGTATACCCCGAACTCGTTCTCTACGTAGTCGTCGAATATTTCTCTCGATCTCGGGATCATACGGAATTAACTCAAGATCATGTGAGCGTGGCATACAAATCAAGAATACCTACAAAACAAAATGAAAATTATATACAAGTCTAAAAAGAGACCAAGTCGATTGGAATTGATATTGGTATAATTATTAGAAAATAATTCCCCAACAATGGCGCCAAAAACTTGTTGGTCGATTTCGCAATCGATAAACACACACGTGCAAGTATACACGACCCACAAGTAATATATGATAAGATAAGAGTCGAACCCACAGGGAATTGTGACAAATAATAACCAAGTACCAATCGTATATCAATTTGATCTAATTTAAACGATGAAGGTTTGATTGTTTGTTGATTGGTTGAGTTCACAAGTTAAGTAATGAATAAAATGCGGTAAAATATCAAGATAGAAAGGTCTAAGATTACAATTTCCCCTAACACGTCATTTGAATCTCCTAACTCTCTCTTTTCAATCAATTATAGCATACGAATTGACAACCGAGAAATCAAAACTACATAAGAGCCTCTGTCGATGGTCAATTACGAATCTTCCTAAGCAGTGCATAGGTATATGTCTATCCTATGCACTATCAAGAGACTAATTTCAGAAATGATTAATAGACACGTGTCACAAAATCTAATTAATCCTCCCTTCAATTACCAACTTTCACAACGGAAGTCATTAAGACTAGATTCTCAATTGGTTGCATGCGGTAATTAGGTATATATCTATCCCAACTACTATCAAGATACCTATTATTGCAGATAATTAATAAGACACACGTCACTTAATCCGATTAATAACCCACAACAATCTATACTCTCGCATGTTATCATAACTAGGTCTTAACCTATAATCCGTTCGTCAAGTTCATATAGGTTCCCAAGGTAATTACGGGCCAAGCAATTAATCAAGAAGCAAAGGTTGTGATAATCAATTCACACATGCATAACTAAAATCAATAGAGAGAGAATTCAATTCAAATTAAGTGTTGGGTTCCATTGCAATCTTAGAATAGAAGGTTAGTTCATGATAGCTACAATAAACATCATTTTCAATTGATACATTGTCAAATTCGAATTACAAAGGAGTGGAAATCTAGAAATGAAACCACTTTTGAAGCTATTCAGCTGGTGTTCCTTTGGTTGCTGTTGGTTTCTAGCTCTCCTCCTTGGCCTTGCAATTCTTCTTGACTGAGTTCCTTGGCTTTTGGCTTGATTCAGCTTGATTTGCAACCTTGAGCACTGTTGGTTGATGTATTCTGTAGCCTCCCTTTCTCTAGATAACTGATATGAGGCTTGGAAGAGATTATATATAGTCTTCATCAAGAAACCCTAGCCAAGATCGGACAAAATGGAGCTCAGATCGCATTGAAGGTGTGTCAGATCGCACTCAGCACGGTGTCGTGCGCCCGCACGGCGCCTGGTGCGCGCACGCCTAGGGCCCTGCCTGCCGCACGCTGGCTGCTGAGTGGCTCGCCGTGCGCCCGCACGCCAGGCATGCACCCGCGCCCATGCGCCTGCATGCCGCTCCGCCTGCCGAGCCATGTGCCGAGTGCCGCACCGTGCGCCCGCACGCCTAGGCAAGCACCCGCGCCCAAGCGCCTGCATGCCGCTGCCGCCTGCCGAGCCATGCGCAGATGCCTGCACCGTGCGCTCGCATGCCTAGGCGCGCGCCCGCGCCCAAGCGCCTGCATGCCGCTGCCGCCTGCCCAGCCATGCGCTGATGCCTGCCGAGTCCGCCCGCGCCCATGCCGCCGAGTGTCAGCGCGTGCCCGCACGCCAGCGCCTGTCGAGTGTCAGTGCCCAGTGCCAACGCCGTGCAGCACGCCGCCCGACGCCGTTCACGCAATTCAATGCCGTGCACGCAGAACTTCCGATTCTAGTCAAATTAAACCCCGAGCATCATCAAACATTATTTTTCATCGTATCAACATCCGGGCACGGAAATCCAAGCACGGGCTTGCCGTTGTGGTACGGTCGAAGCCGAACGCCGTGCACGCAATCCAATGTCGTGCACGCCCAATTACCAAATGTCAATAATTTATGCACCGAGCGTCGCCAAGCATTGATTTCCACTGTTCTATCCATCGGCACAAACGTCAAAGCGTGGACAATGAGTCAAGTCAACTAACGATCTGAGCTGTCTTTATTTCAATTCCTACAAATATAATAAAAATGCATCAAAGCAACATAGAACATGTAAAAATAACTAAAAACTAATTTATGTAGAGACAAGATAAAAATACATAAAAACCATATAAAATACCCAAAGACTTGCAAATTATCAAGGCCAAAAGTACCCAAATTGTGTGTATAAAACACAGTCATCACTGTCTTGTAGTGATCATCTCTAGAATATGACTGATCAACATCAAGCCTTGTATATTCATTGCATACATGATAGTAACTCATGCGATCTCTCTTTCAATTGGGGACAATTTTAGAGAGATACACTCCATGGCTCATCATCATAAGACCTCTCTTGGAGTTTGCCATGCTAAATGTCATTAGCATCAAATAAATATACGCTCCTTGGGTCAAGCCGAATATCCTTTTAAATCTAATTATATAGATTTGTATCCCCAATTTATAGGATGCTCCTCCCAAGTCATTCATGGAGGAATGTTTAGATAATTTTATCTTTACTGATTGTAGCATTGGTGTGTTATTTCTTATCAGTAGTATATCAACATATAATACCAAGAATGTTACAGAACTCCCACTGACCCTTTTGTACACACAAGGTTCATTCTCATTTTTGATAAAATCAAACTCTTTTGATTGTCTCATCAAAATGAATGTTCCATCTTTGAGAAGCTTGCTTCAATCCATAAATGGATCGTTGCAGCTTATATACATGATTTGCTTCAACCTTTGAAACAAATTCCTCTGGCTGTATCATACATATATTCTCCTCAAGTCTTCATAGAGGAAGGACGTCTTCACATCCATTTGCCAGATTTCGTAATAAGCTGTAATTGCAAGTAAAATCCAAATAGACTTGAGCATTACCCGGTAATAAGGTTTTATCACAGTCAACTCCTTGACTTGAAAAACCTTTTAAACAGGTCTGGTCTTATAGGTCTCCACCTTGCCATTTGCCCCAGTCTTTCTCTTAAAGACCCATATTCACCCTCTAGGCACTATGCCCTTTCGTGGAGTAACCAGAGTCTATACTTGGTTCTCTTATATGGAGTCCATTTTGGATTTCCTGGCCATCTGCCATTTCTCAGAGTGTCTACTACTCATAGCCTCATCGTATGAAACTGGATCATCATCCTCTATGATGAATGCATACCCCCAGATATCTTCGGTACTCTTCCAGATTTACGATTCGGTTGTGGTACAATAGGTTTATCTACAAGTTCCTCGGTTTAACTTACAGTGCTTTCTGGTTCTTGAACTCCTTCAAGATCTATTACCCTCTCACTAGCTCCTTCAATGATAAACACCTTTATCTAAGAAGGCAGCGTGTAGGATTATAGTAATAATACCCTAAACTTTATTTAGGATATCCCACAAATCTGCACTTGTCAGATTTTGTCCCAAATTTATCTTTGAAACTTTTTCACATAAGCTGGATAACCCCTTATCTTAACATACTTAAGAGTAGGAATCCTCCCTATCCATAACCTTATGGAGTCTTGGGCTCGGATTTTTGAGGTTACCTTATTTTGTAGATATGCAGCCATTTCTAGGGCATAACCCCAGATAGATACTAGAATGTCGGTAAAAATCATCATGGACTGCACCATGTCCAACAAGGTACAATTTCTCCTTTTAGATACACCAATCAATTATTGCGTATCAGGAGGTGTCCATTATGAGAAAATACCATTATGAGATGATCTAAAAACTCATTGCACAAGTATTCCTTCCTCGATCTGATCAAAGAATCTTTGTCAATATGTTTTACTTCTGAATTCTTTGAACATTTCAAATGATTCAGACTTGTATTTTATCAAATACACACATTCAACTCTTTGAATGACCATCTCATTTTCTTTTATTAGTTTATTCAATTTGCAAAATGTTTTTCATGTAAGTCAAGTATACAAAGTCTATCAAGTAATCTTCCAGTTTCAAACAAAACATTATCATTATAAATAGAACAACAATTATTCTTAAATATAATACCAGAACCTTCCTTGTCCAACAACGAAAGTTTTAATGTTTCTAATGAAAACTGGAACATAATAACAACTTATTAACTTAATAGACTTGCCTGTAGGCAATGCTAAACTATAAGTTCCTGTGGTTAATGCAGCAACCTTTGCTCCATTCCCACACATAAGATTACTTACTCTTTGTTTAGCTTTCTACTTCTGCTTAGTCTCTGCATTGGATTGCATACGTGAGAACTACAGCCGGTATCAAATACCCAAGTAGAACTTTGACTTACAGAAAGATTTATTTTTAATCATAAACAAACCGGTATTTGTAACCGAAGTTTCACTAAGCTTCTTCTGGTTAGCCTCTGTAAGATTCTCCTTACAGTTTCCTTTCTAGTATCCAGGCTTATTACAGTGGAAGCAAACTCCTTTGCTATCTGCATCAGTCTTGTTCTTATTATCCTTTATTTTTGTTTTTCCATTTACCTTCTTTGAATTGTTCTTCTTTTAAAAAGATCCTTTGGCCCTCTTCCACTTCCTGGAAGAATCATCTACCAGTAAGACTTGGTCTTTCTTGGTTGGAAAGTGACTCTTTACAGTTTTCAACATGTTTAAGCAACTCAGGCAGGCTGACATATAGCTTGTTCATGTGGAAATTCACAACAATTTGTGAGAAAGAGTCCGAAAATGATTGCAAGATCAAATCTTGGATCAACTCTCCATCCATTAAAACCCTGTAATATCCCAGATATTTCGAAAATTTAAAATAAGAATTTAATAAATAAAAATCTTATTAAGGGATGAAGTAGATTTGGACATATATGTATATATGTGTTTTATAGATGTGAAATATATACATATATGGGTAAAATTAATTAATTAATTAATATTAATTGATTGAGATTAAATTGAAATTATTTTCACGTGATCACTATTCACGTAAGTACTATTCACGTGATCACTATTCACGTAGGTACTATTCACGTGATCACTATTCACGTAAGTACTATTCACGTGGGTACTATTCACGTGATCACTATTCATGAGATCACTATTCATGTGGGTACTATTCACGTGATCACTATTCACGTGATCACTATTCATGTAAGTACTATTCACGCGATCACTATTCATGTGGGTACTATTCACATGATCACTATTCACGTGGGTACAATTCACGTAATCACTATTCATGTGGGTACTATTCACGTGATCACTATTCACGTGGCAACTATTCACGATAAAAACGCTTTCTTCGATTTTCGAATTACGTCATAGCGTCATAGCGTTTTTTTCCGGCTAATCGATCAAAATACGAAAGTTAATTGTGTATAATACGAAATATTATACGAGTAGAATGCGAGTATAATATGAAATATTATACGAGTAGAATGCAAGAATAATACGAGTTGGACACGAAAATTATACGGTATAAATATGAAATTACTATTCATACGAAAGTACTATTCATATGAAAATACTATTCATTTATACGAAAAGTCGAATTTGGAGAAAAAGTTAACAAAAGTTAACTAACGAAGTTATTTAGCAAATAAGTAAAGAAAAACTAAATTAAACTAATTAAATCCTAATTAAGGGTTAAGTTAGATTAGTTTAACGGGGCCAATCTTCGTGATATATAATCGACCAATCGTAGTAAAGAATGATGTAACCATGATGTAGCATGACATAAGGCTCAAAGAAGCACAAAAGATGATGTAAACATGATGTGGCATGACATAAGGCCCAAAGAAACACAAAGGTGATGTCATCATAATGATGTCACAGGTACTAAGGTGTAATTAATGAGGTACCAAAGTGTAATAAGCCAAGCCTTAATGTGCAATTAATGAAACTTGGTTTTTTTATAAATAGAGAGCTCTCCATTCATTATTTTCATACATTTCAAGAGTTAGAGTTACTCTACACAAATAATTTGAGAGCTATAGTGAGATAAAAAAATATAATATATAGATATATATTACTTCGAAGCATAAAAGTGTTACGGGATTGGAAGTAAAGCTAGCAACTACAAGAGGTATTACTCTAATGGTTATTATTTTCATTCTTATATATATTTACAAGCAGTTATAATGCCCAAATTATTTTAAGTAAATAGTACAAAAGTCCTATTTACAAGCAGTTATAATGCCCAAATTATTTTAAGTAAATAGTATAAAAGTTCTATTTACAAGCAGTTATAATGCCCAAATTATTTTAAGTAAATAGTACAAAAGTTCTATTTACAAGCAGTTATAATGCCTAAATTATTTTAAGTAAATAGTATAAAAGTCCTATTTACAAGCAGTTATAATGCCCAAATTATTTTAAGTAAATAGTACAAAAGTCCTATTTGCAAGCAGTTATAATGCCCAAATTATTTTAAGTAAATAGTATAAAAGTTCTATTTACAAGCAGTTATAATGCCCAAATTATTTTAAGTAAATAGTACAAAAGTCCTATTTACAAGCAGTTATAATGCCTAAATTATTTTAAGTAAATAGTATAAAGTCCTATTTACAAGCAGTTATAATGTCCAAATTATTTTAAGTAAATAGTACAAAAGTCTTATTTAGAAGCAGTTATAATGCCCAAATTATTTTAAGTAAATAATATAAAAGTCCTATTTACAAGCAGTGATAATGTCCGATTTTCTTAAATATAGTTTATGAATATTCATTTTATAAACAGTTATTATGTTCGATTTTTTTTTATCTGATGAATATTCATTGTATAAGCAGTTATACTGCTGAATTATTTCATGTATAGTAGAATGAGTCTTATTTGTAAGCGGTTATAATGACCGAAATAATATTAAAAAAAACAATGTGGGTGAAAGGTTATATTTCAAATAAAAAGAAAAATATTAAAGTGTTTAGTAAAGGAAGTAATTTATTAAAGCCCAATTATGATTAATTGGTTGTTCAACGTGACTTAAATGTGTAGGTCAATTGAAGGATAAGTTAATAACGTTATATTTAAACAACATAACAGGCAAGTTCCTAACCCTAAAACCTCTTACGTTATTGCAAGTTTCCTAACTCAAACTTGAGTTAATATTTTCAAGCATGCTAGTGGTTTAATTATTGTCAATTATTCCACATCAATGACATTTATTGTTAATCACACTTAGTGCAAGTTACATATGTTTACCTGGTATGAAAGGCTGATCATCTTGATTACCAAATTTGTTCATGGTCATTGTTGGCCACTCAGCGTTATTGATTCAGTTATTCATTTATTGAAATTTGATTATTTTTCTTTCACAATTATTATATATTGTTAAAAAATCGAAAGCCTATTCTTTTTCAATCATGATATATCTTTCTTGTATTTAAACTTGCTGAGCAAAGTAGTTGCTCACTCTTGCTATATCATGATAATATTCCAGTTAAGCTCAAGTGCTTTAGGAAGGACAAAGACAAGAGGAAAAGTTCAAGAGTAACTTAATATGCGTTAACTATTTTGATATCTTATGAAAATGATTATGTAAACCTTGTAAGTTATTAAAGGAATGTATCAAGATAAAGGTTGTAGACCTTGGGAAATGTTGTAGAATACTCTGAAATAAACAATGTATGTTTATATTTTCCGCATTAGTTATAGAACATGTATACGAAGATGATGTATCGCGACGCACCAAGTTCGAGGTTCAAGGGACACGGATTTGGGGGCGTGACAAGTTGGTATCAGAGCTGTAGGTTATAGTTCTAAGGTAAGAGTATCATAGGATATAACCTAAAAAGATTAAGCCGTATTTAAAAATCATGGAGGCTAAGTAGGCCAATAGAGGGCACAAGTTATGTAGGAGCCAACTATAGGCCGAATATAGGAGGCGAGAACTTTGGTAGACTCGTTGAAATTAATTCCCCAAAAATCGGATCTTGTCCCCTTGCTTTAACTAATAAATCTTTGCTTTAACCTTATTAAATGAATAATTAGGGTTAGAGAAGATAAGTTTGAGAACCTTGGTGGGATCGCCAATGGAAGGTAAAAGAACAGAGAATATTAATTGTGAGTCAATGAAGTGGCCTATAAATAAGCCTTCATAGAATTGCGTATTTCTCCAAGTTAGAAGTAAGAAAAAGCAAGAGTAAGCTAGAGAAAAAGATTAATAAAAAAAAGCAAGAAGTCAGGAGATGAAGCACTTAGAGATATCCTGGTAGTTTCGGATGAGTCGATAACTGTAGAGCCTTTATCTATGGTAGCTCCTGAACCCGAGGATAGGGAGGAGTCGGTGGAGAATCTATTAACAGCAGTGGTAGATAGGAACATTGAGTTGGAAAATATGGTGCAAGAACTAAAGGCAGAAGTGGAAGAACTCCGATCAGACAATCAAGAACTAGAGGCAAAAATGGAAGAACTCCGAACAGACAAGCAGGCTATAGAAGCCCATTTGGAAGATGATATTTTAGAAAAGTTGAGAGCGCAGGACCAGGTGCGGCAATGAATTTGAAGAAGAAGTAAGATGCAAGAACAGAAAGATGGATAGAATGAGAGGTACGCCTTTAACAAGTTTAGTCGGGGGGCGTATTCAGGATAGGGTATCCAATTACCCGAGGAGGAAGATCATACTGGACACCCGTCATTAGTAGGGACCAGGTCATGATCATTACCAAGGAAGAACAAGAAGAGGCCATTGAGCGTGGTCTAGGAGGTTGAGATGTGAATGGCGTATATAGATACGGTACTTATAATGTTATTAATATGTACTGCCAATTTTGTGTAAGTTAAGAGATATGTTTTTGTTATAAATCCCCATATGTATAGTATTAGAGGGATATGTTATGTAAGTGCTATAACATGCAAAGTATTATGTACTACGAGAAGTATGTTTAATAAATGTGCTTTGAAATGAATAGAGAAAGACTACCTGGTCTTAAATGAAAATAAATGATACGAGATATCTTATGATAAGACTTTTGAAGAAAAAAAACAGAAAGAATACTAGCTGATCATGAACAGATCTATAACAGATGCGTAAGATGAATCCATAAAGAAATGGATTAAGTTATAAACAAAAAGATTCAAAGAAGAATCTTGAAGAGTTATAAAAGATGAGTTACGAATTAAAGAAAAAGTTTGTATTGAACAAAGAGTAAGCTAAAATTAGAATTATGTGGGATTTCAATTGAGGACTCATGTTAGTGGCTCAGTTGTACGATTCCTTATATGGGCGGGGAATTTGTTTTTGGTTTGAGAACCCCTTAGCTTCCTATATCGATATAGTGGTTGAGTTGAACAATTTCTTGTATGGGCAAGAGATTTGTCATTGGTCTAACAACCGCTTAGCTTCCTATATTGATTAGTGGTCGAGTTGACCAATTCCTTGTATGGGCAGGGGATTGTGTTTGGTTCGACAACCACTTAGCTTCCTATATTGATAATCATTGGAACCTAGTGTCGTGTTGTTCGCTATATGTATGTTGAGAAGGTGATTATTTTCTCATGTGTATAACGGATAGGTAGAGGATGTAAGATTAGGAGCGAGTTCTTAAAACTCATACTTATGGTAAGTTCGTGACCCATAATCATATGGTACGTTTTTGAACCCCTCAACGAATGGACGTCTTTGGTCTGACTAGGATAAGTTCCTAAACTCATATGATTGTGGTAAGTTCCTGAACTCATAATGTGTGGTATGTTTGATGAACTATACTAGGGTATAGAAAAGTTGTGCATGAAGAAGTGAGGATTTTTAGTATAGTAAGCTTTAAGGATGATAGAAATAGATAGAATTATTAAGCAATGAATGATTGGAGAAATTGAAGTTGATGGTAGAGGCATAGGTATTCCAAATCTTCTAGCTATGCTAGATCCTAAATCGTGCTTATATTCGCACTTATACGCCTTTAAAAAGTCTTATCATTTGTATGTCTATGCTACTTGGTTTAGCTAGACAAAAATTGTTTTAACATCAAAATGTATTTTAAAATCGTCAATGCACCATTGCAAAACATGGCGTTGAGATGATAAATGACGACATTCTAACACACTGTTACAACAGTGCAGCATTATATCGTCCTATAAAAGAATTTTAGTTATATGAACCGTTTTATGAAATATGTCCATGCTAATTGTGTTGGCTGGACAAAGCTTGTTTTGAAAACTTCAAAATGTATTTAATCATCACTTACCATTAAAGCCGTGGTGTAGAGATGATAAAATGACGAAATCCTAACACACTGATTGCAACAGTGCAGTATTATGACGTCCTAAAAAAATGAATTTCAGTTACATTAAATACCTAAAATGATTTTCATTTCGTAATATACGAACAGTTTATTGATGTTAGTCTAGGCCAATTGTTTCGGCTAGACAGATGTTGAAATGATTTATCGAATGTTTTTGAGCCAGTATGAAAAACCCTGATAAAAAGGGGTAATTTTGTCGGAAAAATCCAATCATGCGCGCGGATGTATAGAATATTTTGCAGTCTTTGTGATTGTTAAAATTTCTCGAGGTTTACAGTGAAAATATCTGTTAAATCTCGAGATGGGCTCACGGTCTTTATGACCACTCAGCATGATTTGAAAAGTTTTTTAAGGAATATTTTATTTCCTGTTTGTTCGTGCTGTTTCACAATTATTGAACAATTGTTGAAGACTCCTGAAAAATATTTCATTATTTTAAAAGTTGGAAGTTTAGAAGATGTGAACTTCTTAGAGAAGAATGATTATAGAATGTGACGAATAAAGAGAAATCTTTAAAGAAGGAAAGAGTTTAGTTATTATTAAAGTGAGAATATAAAGGTTGATTTGAAAACCTAGTTTGGTAAATAAGATGATTGATTTGAAAACCTAGTTTTGATCAATAGAATGAGCAGCAAAAAAATTAGTATGCTATAATTTCAAGGACGAAATTCTTAGAAGAAGAGGTGAATGTGATAACCCAAAAATTTATGAGACTAATAAATAAGATCTCGAATAATTAAATAAAGGTTAAAGAATATAATCTAGATTTAAAAATAGAGGAGTAGAATGCATAGAGATGACTATGCCTTAATTTCGAGGACGAAATTCTTAGAAGATGGGGTGAATGTAATATCCCAGATATTTCGAAAATTTAAAATAAGAAAGGGATGAAGTAGATTTGGACATATATGTATATATGTGTTTCATATAATGTGAAGTGTGTGATTTTGTATAATAGATTAAATGTGTATATATAGATGTGAAATATATACATATATTGGGTAAAATTAATTAATTAATTAATATTAATTGATTGAGATTAAATTGAAATTATATTTTCACGTGATCACTATTCACGTAAGTACTATTCACGTAGGTACTATTCACGTGGGTACTATTCACGTGATCACTATTCACATAAGTACTATTCACGTGATCACTATTCACGTAAGTACTATTCACGAGATCACTATTCATGTGGGTACTATTCACGCGATCACTATTCACGTGGGTACTATTCACGTGATCACTATTCGCGTAAGTACTATTCACGCGATCACTATTCATGTGGGTAATATTCACGTGATTACTATTCACGTGAATACTATTCACATGATCACTATTCATGTGGGTACTATTCACGTGATCACTATTCACGTGGGGACTATTCACGAAAAAAACGCTTTCTTCGATTTTCGAATTACGTCATAGTGTTTATATGAGGTTACAAGGTGTAATATCTAATAGAAATTCACAAAAGAAAAGAAGTAGTTTTTTTTTCCGGCTAATCGATCAAAATACGAAAGTTAATTGTGTATAATACGAAATATTATACGAGTAGAATGCTAGTATAATATGAAATATTATACGAGTAGAATGCGAGTATAATACGAGCTGGACACGAAAATTATACGGTATAAATACGAAATTACTATTCATATGAAAGTACTATTCATACGAAAATACTATTCATTTATACGAAAAGTCGAATTTGGAGAAAAAGTTAACAAAAGTTAACTAACTAAGTTATTTAGCAAATAAGTAAAGAAAAACTAAATTAAACTAATTAAATCCTAATTAAGGGTTAAGTTAGATTAGTTTAAGGGGGTCAATCTTCGTGATATATAATTTACCAATCGTAGCAAAGAATGATGTAACCATGATGTAGCATGACATAAGGCTCAAAGAAGCACAAAAGATGATGTAAACATGATGTGGCATGACATAAGATCCAAAGAAACACAAAGGTGATGTCATCATAATGATGTCACAGGTACTAAGGTGTAATTAATGAGATACCAAAGTGTAATAAGCCAAGCCCTTAATGTGCAATTAATAAAACTTGGTTTTTCTATAAATAAAGAGCTCTCCATTCATTATTTTCATACATTTCAAGAGTTAGAGTTACTCTACACAAATAATTTGAGAGCTATAGTGAGAGAAAAAAATATAATATATAGATATATATTACTTCGAAGCATAAAAGTGTTACTCGATTGGAAGTAAAGCTAGCAACTACAAGAGGTATTACTCTAGTGGTTATTATTTTCATTCTTTTATATATTTACAAGCAGTTATAATGTCCAAATTATTTTAAATAAATAGTACTAAAGTCCTATTTACAAGCAGTTATAATGCCCAAATTATTTTAAGTAAATAGTACAAAAGTCCTATTTACAAGTAGTTATAATGCCTAAATTATTTTAAGTAAATAGTATAAAAGTCCTATTTACAAGCAGTTATAATGCCCAAATTATTTTAAGTAAATAGTACAAAAGTCCTATTTGCAAGCAGTTATAATGCCCAAATTATTTTAAGTAAATAGTATAAAAGTTCTATTTACAAGCAGTTATAATGCCCAAATTATTTTAAGTAAATAGTACAAAAGTCCTATTTACAAGCAGTTATAATGCCTAAATTATTTTAAGTAAATAGTATAAAAGTCCTATTTACAAGCAGTTATAATGTCCAAATTATTTTAAGTAAATAGTACAAAAGTCCTATTTACAAGCAGTTATAATGCCCAAATTATTTTAAGTAAATAATATAAAAGTCCTATTTACAAGCAGTGATAATGTCCGATTTTCTTAAATATAGTTTATGAATATTCATTTTATAAACAGTTATTATGTTCGATTTTTTTTTTATCTGGTGAATATTCATTGTATAAGCAGTTATACTGCTGAATTATTTCATGTATAGTAGAATGAGTCTTATTTGTAAGCGGTTATAATGACCGAAATAATATTAAAAAAAAACAATGTGGGTGAAAGGTTATATTTCAAATAAAAAGAAAAATATTAAAGTGTTTAGTAAAGGAAGTGATTTATTAAAGCCGGATTATGATTAATTGGTTGTTCAACGTGACTTAAATGTGTAGGTCAATTGAAGGATAAGTTAATAACGTTATATTTAAACAACATAACAGGCAAGTTCCTAACCCTAAAACCTCTTACATTATTGCAAGTTTCCTAACTCAAACTTGAGTTAATATTTTCAAGCATGCTAGTGGTTTAATTATTGTCAATTATTCCACATCAATGACATTTATTGTTAATCACACTTAGTGCAAGTTACATATGTTTACCTGGTATGAAAGGCTGATCATCTTGATTACCAAATTTGTTCATGGTCATTGTTGGCCACTCAGCGTTATTGATTCAGTTATTCATTTATTGAAATTTGATTATCGTTCTTTCACAATTATTATATATTGTTGAAAAATCGAAAGCCTATTCTTTTTCAATCATGATATATCTTTCTTGTATTTAAACTTGCTGAGCAAAGTAGTTGCTCACTCTTGCTATATCATGATAATATTCCAGTTAAGCTCAAGTGCTTCAGGAAGGACAAAGACAAGAAGGAAAGTTCAAGAGTAACTTAATATGCGTTAACTATTTTGATATCTTATGAAAATGATTATGTAAACCTTGTAAGTTATTAAAGGAATGTATCAAGATAAAGGTTGCAGACCTTGGGAAATGTTGTAGAATACTTTGAATTAAACAATGTATGTTTATATTTTCTGCATTAGTTATAGAACATGTATACGAAGATGATGTATCGTGACGCACCAAGTTCGAGGTTCAAGGGACACGGATTTGGGGGCATGACAAACCCAATTGTCCCAATTGTTCAATCAGATTGATCATTTTAGGACATATGTCTGTACTGTAGTGCCATTAGTTATTCTAGATTGGAAAAGCTCCTCAGATATTTGATATCTAATAGTCCTACTTTCCTCACCCTTCAACTCCTTGAAGGTGCAGGAGTATAGTAGGAGCATCCATAATTTCATGCTGACACTAAAGCTCGTTACTCATATATGCGAGCATGATGCATTGAGCCAACTGTGCATCATCTTGCCACTTTCTAAAAGTAGCAATCTCTTCCTCTGAGGCATTATCTGCAACCATTGTAGGGATAGGCATATTAAGGACATAAGATAGCTTTTCAGCCTTAAGAACTATTATCAAATTCTTTAACCAGTCCTTTTAATTTGGTCCAGTTAATTAGCATCTAATATGCTCCACAGTGATAATAAATTAGACATTATAAAATTCTGTACATGAATTTATAATTTAACAACATTTTAGCATACATTCATTTTTTTAATTAATTACCAAAATAAATTAGGTCTTTATTTTAAATTGATACCTCACTATTTTCATCAAACTATATTACCCTCCCTATATAGTTCGGCATATCTAATTAAAGATTTGCTAGTGAGAATAAGGATCTCATTTTCAATGTATATAGTCTTGTGTGACACAAAAAACTATATATAAATAAATAGGTAGACAACTATTGTCAATTACATCACTATGTAACTCCTTCTATTTTGCCTCTTAGATTATTTTGATCAAGTGTGACACATCCGAATCAAAATTATCCAAGTTAAGTCCAACTTAGCACTTCCATATATTCGAAAGAAAAACACTGTACTTGTGTGACACAACAAAACAGCATCGTTCAGTCTATTTATAAGCATCGAATGTGATAAAGCAACATCTTAAATATTTAATACTTGCCTTGTGTGACACAAAAAACTCATATTAAATATTTAATACTTTATCGCTTTACCATGCTAGAAGGTGACGTTCGATATTCCAAATATCTTTGAACGCTTAGGACTTAATATAATTTCTTTGAGGGGTTTGTTATTATTTGTCTCATCTTGTTTAGCGCGCATACACATATATATATAAAATAGGTATCATATTATTTAAACATGCGAAGCATGTTGAATAATATAATATATTATATATATATATATATATATATAATATACTATATATATATAGTTTAAATCATGCACATATAGAATACCTATATTCTACCCGGATTGATTATGGACTTTCCATTCTTAGTTTGGTTCACTTAGAGCCACCAAGTGAACCAAAAGGTTCAAAACCTAGGGTGCCAAGAAACAAAATTTAAAATATAACTATTAACATTTTTAAACCCCGGGCCTCCTTACTCCTTTGTCTCCAATTCTTCAAGTAATTCTAACAAAACCTATTTACATAAACAAATTTACAATTAAATAGAAACCTTGATCAGCAAGTCAAAGGGGATGGTATATAGGAGGAAGATAAAAATTTATCATCAAAGAAAAACTAGAGAAGACGAGGTACGCACGAACCCCAAATATAAAAAACCCATTTCATTTCAAGCATCCCACTAAAATAACATCCAAATCACAACATTGGTCAGTAAGTCCATAATCAATCCCTATTTATTATCATACATATCTCCATTATGTAATCAATTAAATAATATTCACTCCTCATGAATAATAAAAAACCATTTCCGCATATATGCATTGATATCATTTAATGGGTAATTAAAAGTTATACTAGAAAATCCAATATTTTGAAATAAAAAATAAACTCCATTTATTCTAATCAAAAATTTTAAAATTATAATAAACTACTATTATTTTATTTTATATCCACTTTTGAATAAAAATAAACTCCCTCTTATTTTTAAATCAAATATTCAAATCAACAAATAAACTCCTTTATTTTTAATCTTAACCATGGAAACGAACATTTTCAAATTCAAAACGACAAACTCCTTTATTTTAACTTAAAATTCGCTTGAAAAAATAAAATATGGTTAAATCATATTCCTTATCAAAATAAACATCTATTATTTTTTTAAAGGAAACATGGATATCCTATTCCATATAATGTTGGGGGAATATAAACTTTTTTATTCTAGTTAACGTAGAATCCAATTCCAAGTTTCCAATATAAAAAAATTTAAATTTTAATTATATTCCAATTCAAAATAAAACCTTATTAATCTTAAATTGAAAATAAATAAAATCAAAAATAAAAAATCTTTCAAAATCTACCGACTAGCAGCGACCGCAGCTCCAAAATGAAACTAAGTAGCGACAGCGAGAACCACAACACGCGCTGCAAAACCAAGAAAAACGATTTCTGAGTTCGGGCGCAGGCTGCGCTCCAAGAATGAACTGGAAGCGGCGCTCCGGCCGCGATGGCGTAGCAGTGTTCAAATTTTTTTTTCTTTTGCCCAGAAAATTGATCCAATCGCATACTCATACATATATGGAATCAACATAATCGATAAATTAGCACAAAGATTAGAACTTTGATTACCACTGTTAGGTTTGTATATAGCTGCGCACATGCAATTCAAATTTACATTAAATTAGTGCGGAGGAAGCACAATAAAACGGATTTATTTTAAAATTTTTCATACAAACTCATCACCATGATCATCCTTGTGGATCAATTATCAATTAAATGAAAAGAGATAGAGGATATAGAAATTATACCCTCGTGAATCAAAGCTTTCTCAGGTACAAGTTCACCTCCAATTCTATTTCAACGGGGGCGGGGGGGTGGGCGGGGGGGGGGGGGGGGGGGGGGGGGGGGGGGGCGTTTGGGCAACCTAGGGGGGGGGGGGGGGGGGGGGGGGGGGGGGGGGGGGGGGGCGGTGGGAATCCAGAGCAGCCCACACCAGGTTCCCGATAGGGGGGCATATCTGACAAACAATCAGGTGATAGAGGGGGAGGGGGGGGGGGGGGGAACTAATAAACGACAACAACAAAGGAATTGACTAATACTCTGAAAGTGGGGGGGGGGGGGGGGGGGTGCCTGTCCCAAAACACCTCAATGGGGGGGGGGGGAACAGAGTCGTGATGACTCTCGATTGGGGGCGGGGGGGGGGGGGCAGGGGGGGGGGGGGGGGGGGTGGGGGGGGGGGGGGGGGGGGGGGGGGAGCAAAATAAATATCCAGCCACAACATCATTATGAACAAACAGCAAGGTTAGGGGGGGGGGCAAAAAAGGATAATCAAAGAGTGTTCGTTGGAATAATCAATTATATCATAAATAGTTACAAAGGGGGGGTAGTTGGGGGAAATAATTTATATTTATATGGGGGGGGGGGGGGGGGGGGGGGGGGGGGGGGGGGGGGGGGGGGGGGGGGGGGGGGGGGGAAAAAGTATAAGGGAAATTTAAAAAATTATATATTATGTGTGTGTAGAATAATGGGGGGGGGGGGGGGGGGGGGGGGGGGTTAATGGGGATATATGATATAAGTAGGGGGGGGGGGGGGGGGGGGGGGGGGGGGGGGGGGGGGGGGGGGGGGGGGAAAAAAAATAAAAATAAGGGGGGGAAATTATACAAAATTTAATATTAGGGGGGGGGGGTAAATAGTTAAAGTAATATGGAAAGATATGGGGGGGGGGATAAATAAAAAGGTATATGGGGGGGGGGGGGGGGGGGGGGGGGGGGGGGGGGGGGGGGGGGGGGGGGGGGGGGTGGTGGTGGGGGGGGGGGGGTTTTTTTGTTGGATTTTTTTGTTTTGTGTTGGGTGTGGGTTGGGGGTTTTGTTTGTGAATTGGGGGGGGGGGGGGGTGGTTGGTGGGTGGTGTGGGTTTTGTTGGGGGGGGGTGGTGGGGTTGGTTGGGGGGGGGGGGGGGTTTTGGTGTTTTTGTGTGTTTGTTGGTGTTTTTGGTTTTGTTGGGTTGGGGTGTTTTTTGGTGGGTGGTGTTTTTTTGGTTTTTTTTGTGGGGGGGGGGGGGGTGTTGTTGTGTGGGGGGGGGGGGGGGGGGGGGGGGGGGGGGGGGGGGGGGGGGGTGGGGGTGTGGGGGTGGTGGGGGGGGTTGGTGTGTGTGGGGGGGGGTGGGTGTGTGGGTGGGGTGGGGGGGGGGGGTTGGGGGGGGGGGGGGGGGGGGGGGGGGGGGGGGGGGGGGGGGGGGGGGGTTGGGGGTTGGGTTGGTTTTGGTGTTTTTGGGTGGGGGGGTTGGGTTGTGGGGGGGGGTGGGTTGGGGGGGGTGGTTGGGTTTTTTGGGATATTTTTGTTGATTGGGGGTGTTTGGTTTTGAGTTGTGGGATAGGATTAGGGGAAATTTTGAAGGGTATTTGGGGGGGGGATGTTTGGGGATTGTTTGGATTTATTAGTGGGTTGGGTGGGGGGTGTTGTTTGTGTGTGTAATTGTGGGGGGGGGGGATATTTTTTTGTGATTTTTGTTGTTGGGGGTGAGGGGGTGATTATGTGTTTTTTTTGTTGTGGTTTGGATATTTGTTAATATTAAAGGTGTGGGTTTTTTTGTTTTGATTTTTTTTTTTTTTTTATTTGGGGGAGGATTTTTTTGTTTGTGTTTATTTGTTTTAGAGTTTATTTGGTTTGGTTTTGTTGATTGTATTTGTTGTGTTTATGGGGGGGTGTTTTGTGATTTTAGAATTGTTGTTGGGTGGTTTTTAGGTATTTGTGATGTTATGGTGTATTTTGGTTTGTTGTAGTTTATGGTTTTTATAAGTATTATTTATTGGTTTAAATTTGTTGTTTATTTTATATGTTTATTGTGGTTTTATTGTGAGATTTGTTATAATTTTTGGTGTATGTTGGGTTTAGTTTTGTGGTTTTTGATTTATGTTGTGTTGTTTTAATATTATATTGGGGGGGGGGGGGGGGGGGGGGGGGGGGATTTATTTATAATTTATAAGGATTGTTGGGGTGTTATTTTTGTTTTGTGTGTGGGTGTTATTATGGGTTTGATATGTTTGGTGGTTTGTGTTTTTGTGTTGTGGTTGGGATTTTTGGTTGTATAGTATTATGGGTTATTTGGTATAATTTATGGGTGGGGTGATGGGGGGGGGGGGGGTGTGTGGGGTGTTGTTTTTAGTTTGGTGTGTGGGGTGTTGTGGGTATTATGTGTAAGTGTAGTGTTGGGGTTTTGTAATTTTGTGGTTTTGGGAGTTAGGTGTATGTGTATAGTTGTGTTAAGTTGTATTTTAATGGTTTGTATGGGGGGGGGGGGGGTGATTATTAGTTGAAATGAGTTAGTGTATTGTTGGGTGTTTGATTATTATGGTAATTGTATTATTTT